>JAHHFK020005048.1:0-386697 GCA_024533555.2 Aedes koreicus | reverse complement strand
TAAAGGGCGAACACAAAATTATTGCGACACTGAAAATGTCATGCCAATTTTCTTATAATGTTTAGAATCAAACCAAAATTCTTAGGGTAGTTTTTATAAATATATTTACTGCAAAAATCAAAAGAAAAGTTAATCGATGGAGCCTTGAGTGTAAAATTGAACGCATTTTTGCTTGATGCCCTCGAACAAAGTCTTTACAGTGTCATCCGGTACCAGTTTCTCAGTTTTTTTTCCATTTTCTTAATATGCCCTTCTTGTCCTTGACTGTCTTCTTGCTCTTCCGAAGTTCCTGCTTCATCATTGCCCAGTACTGCTCCACCGGGCGCAGCTCCGGACAGTTTGGCGGATTCATGTCCTTTTGAACAAAATGGACAAAATTGGCCTCATACCACTCCAGGACACTTTTAGAATAGTGGCATGATGCCAAATCTGGCCAAAATAGCGGAGCTTCAATGTGCTGCTGCAAGAACGGCAAAAGGCGCTTCTCGAGGCACTCAGATTCGTAGATCTCGCCATTTACTGTGCCCTTTGTCACGAAAGGCTCACTCCTCAGTCCGCAAGAGCAGATGGCATGCCAAATGAGATATTTGGAGGCGAACTTCGACATTTTCTTCTTCTTAAATTTGTCGTCCACATAGAACTAGCTCTTGCCGGTGAAAAACTCCAACCCCGGAATACGCTTAAAATCGGCTTTTGCGGACGCTTCGTCGTCCATCACACAACAGCCATATTTTGTCAGCATCTTCCCTAAAAAAATCAGTGCCCGAGTTTTAGCAGTCGATTGTTGCCGCTCATCGCGGTTTGGGAAGTTCTGTACCTTGTATGTATGTAGTCCAGCTCTCTTCTTTGCATTCTGGACGTAGCTCTGCGACATGCCGATCTTTTTAGCCAAATCACGGCTTGAGACGTTGGGATTTGCTTTAATCATCCGCTTCACCTTTTCCCTCCGTCTTTTTGTGCCCTCTCCGGTCCCGGTTTTCTTTCAGCTCCTTTGCCGATGTCCAACGTCAACCGCCTCTGGAACCGCTTCAACACTCTGGAGACTGTTGAATGGTGAATGTTCAACATTTTTCCTGACTGCCGGTGCGACAGGTCAGGAAATTCCAGGTGTTTGGAAAGAATTTGTTCTCTCGACTCGCGTTGGTTCACCTCCATTTTCGTTGAATCGAAATACACGACTTCGAGATTGACAGCATGTAAACAATACACATCAATGAGAAAGTGTGCAAAATTTGGTTGATTTTTACCCAATGGTGAAAAAGCGATGCCCTGTTGAATGTGTCGCAATAATTTCGTGTTCGCCCTTTCCCCCACACCCCCATCCCATAACCCACTCTATCTTCCCTCTTTCCAGGGTTCATACTTTCTACCCATGTATAAACTATTTCTACCCTGTTCTCCCCCCCCCGGTCTCCGCCCCCTTCGATCGCCCCTTAACTTTAATCCCTCTACTCTCGGTCCAACTCGCTATGGACGCTTCAATCCCATGGAGTGTTTCCCTCGTATCTTCCCTCTTCCAGGGGTTCTTACTTCTCCCTTGTTAAACTTATCGTCTCCTGTCTCCCCCCCCTTTTCCGCTTCCCCCTTCTCTCTCTGACTCAGCAGAGCTTATGAATGATTCCCCCAGTTGGCTCCTCAGCATCAATTTTTCTAGAAGTCTTTCCAAAGCTGATATTCTCAATGTTTGTTCTTGATGGATATCTTTGATCGCTGTGAATGCGTCCATAATTTTCTTAACATCAGCATGATAGCCATCGTTGTGGGCAACACGATATTTGCGACGAATCCTCCGAATGTGTTCGCTTTCATTTATTGAAAACAAATCCAAGCAGCTAGCGGGAGGAGTCGAATCATTCTTTAATGACTCGTGCTGATGAGCCGGTGCAGTTGAAATCGTATTTGCCCAACTGCCCCACGCAATCTCATGCCCATTCCAGATATGGCCATGCTTAAGACGCAACTCGTTCGCCAGCTCCTGAGCGTATTCCGTTGTAGCAGCTCCTCCTCGGTTTTTTTGGAACTGTGTCGATCAATGTTTTCTCCACTTTCTTCCAAACGGCCTTCGAGTTAACTGTCAGCGAGTACTTATGGAGTAACAACTCAACGGAAGACTTGGTTCGCCAATTTTGCAGGATATTTGATGTTAATTTGTCCACTGAGATTGTTCGACGATTTTGTTTGTCGTAAAATAGAGCAAAATAAACTAGATCGGCCTCGTCAATTGCCTCCTTCGTGTTCCAGTTGTACGTAATAGTACCTTCATCATCACAAACAGCTACGATGTGTCGGATGAGATGCTTGTTAGACTTGTCCCAAACGCTGTGCAGAAATTCTTCGACGCTATCAGCGTATACAAACCAGGTGTCGAACTCGCCAACTGAAGTTTGTCCTTTGCAGTCGCGCAGCGAATAACAAAGCTGACAGCAAATAAATTAGTTGCTTCGTCCCCGTTTGATCCACTAGACTTGTCCAAGCTGTGGTCCGAGCGACCGCCGTACTCACCGATTTCAATACTGGGATTCAAAGCATCATAATCCGCAGCTTCGAGTTCGTCGGATTCCAATAGGCGCTCTACCGGGTATGCTTTTTCATCGTCATCCGCCTGAGTCGAACCGCAATCGTCTTGAATCGATTTATCCATACCGGGAGAGTCTGAAAAATAATTGCTTCCGTTGATAAATTTGTTTTTGAACTTGAAAATGGCTTAGATAATTTACCAAACGGCTTCAGCTGGTAAAAAAAAAACCGAAAGAAACTCTTTTCACTTGATGAAAATGAAAACAACTTGAGCCAATCAAAATAAAAACAAACGTCACTACAGCAGCAGCGAATCCCATGCCATGGAAACAAAGGTCAGGCAATGCGAGTTTGCATTTTCTTTCATTCTTCAATTGTTATTATGCAGTGAACAGTGTGACGTAAAACTTCCCGGTACATGAGAACAACGGGTGAATGATTGAAAAGACAAATTCACATTGCCGGATCAGAACATTTTAACATTGCGACACCTAGAACGAAATCGTGTGCGAGATTCGACTGTGATAATCATATATTTCAGGGTAGTCTAAATGGGTGTAAATGTCGCAATACTAACTGGTTGATTCCCGCCATAAGAAGCACAACCACCAACACATCTTCCGCAACTTCCCAAAGGCCCCACCCAACCCACCCCCCCACATCCCCCCCCACTTTCCTTATTTATTTGTTTATTTTTCTTGGTTTTATGTTTTTCCCCCCCCCCTGCGCGCCTTCCTTCTCTTTTTCGTTTTTTTACTTTTTCCCCGGTTTAAATTCTTCGTTTCCAAAATTCCCCCTTAAAATAGCGTGAAAATTAAGGTTTTGGACACATTGAAACGTGAAAAGGGTGTAATTATGCGACAATTGACGAAGCGCTTCGGAATACATCACATATTTTATATATTTTGATGGACGACGAGACCTGTGTCAAAGAGCGTATCCATTGGACTTAAAAACCCTTCCAGGTCCACACACACTGGACGTAGGAAAGGATGTAAGCGATGCACAGGTCGATTCAAGTGGAGAAGTTTGGTCGAAAAGTGATGGTATGGCAAGCAATATGTTTCTGCGGTATGAAGTCTACCATTTCTTACAGTACCGAACAATCAATGCGGGAATCTACCGATCTGATTGTCTGCAGAAGAGGTTGTTGCCTTTATATTAGAAGCAGATTTCGCGTCGGTGCATTACGCCAAAACAACCCTCAATTGGCTCACGGAAGAGGGTATAGATGTCGTTGAGGAAGACATCAATCCGCCAAATTGCCCTCAGCTTCGGCCCATCGATCGCTTTTGGGCGATTGTGAAGAAGGTTTTTGAAGGTCTGCAAAAAGACTGGTATAGCAGCTGAGAATATGCAGGAGTACAAAAAAAATTGGGCGAAGGCGTCCAAAAAAGGTGATGAAACACTAGTCCGGAACTTGATGAAAAGTGTTCGATCCAAAATTGGCAAATTCGAGAAAGAATAATATTAATTTCATCCGGTTTTCACTGTACTCAAGTTCAATCCCGTACAATAAAGAATCATCCATTTGTTTGAATACAACATCATCTTTTATATGATTGGAATTTTTTTAATTTTTAAGTTTTGATAACTTATTTTCGATACAGTCCTTACGAGATAGAGGATTTCAGAACACTTTCAAGACCTCAATGCTACACCTAATGTGGAGAGTTTCCCAATTGCAGAAACGACTGTTGCGACGGAAAAATTCGGTGAGAAGGTGCTCGTTTGGCAAGCAATTGCACATGTGACAACTTCCATTTTCTATTCAAAAGGAACAATAAATGCTGATATTTTCCGAAACGAGTGCTTGCAGAAAAGGTTGCTTCCACTATATTGAAAGCATGAGATTCCTCATGAGATGTTTTTCTGGACCAATGCAACAATATTCATTTCAAACGTATGGAAAGAGTCTTGGACCCTTGCTTTGTGGTTCATAGTTCCGATCGTATGAAAATCGTACGGATAATTTCCTGAGTATATGATCATATTACCGAGATTGATATTTCAACATGTTGAACTGTTATAACATTCATTGCTTTGAAAATTTACGAATTGTCTTTAGTTTTATTGCAATTTTTAAATGTTTATAACTACTTTTCGATACACCTCTTAGCCGTTCATTTAAAAAAACTCTTGAAGGAACAGGCCCGATGGAAATGATGATGTAGAACTACTATTTATATATATGCTTCCGTAGATCGATATTATGCACAGTATGCACGTGATCGTCAAAAATTTGAGTGACAAAATATGATTTTTAGTACCTTATTGTAGGTCAAGCCAAACTTGTCACCTTGTCGAAGGTGAGAGGGCTTGATCTAATGCAACATGTGACCAACCACTTTTGGGTCACAATAATATATTTGGTGGAAAGGCCAGTTAGCGGTTTAGCCCCGATAAATTGTTATGTATGTTTTGTGCAGTCAAGAATAATTAAATGTCTAAATGTGAAATAAATGTCTGTCTCCGCTTCCTTAGTGTTTGAGTGATGATTATTTTGCATTTAGTAGTCTAATGGTGATGTCTTTATTGTATATACATATTTTATTTTGTTTGTGTTTACTCCGACCGTAGTATATTAGATTTATTTACTTATTTATTGTTCAGATTATTTATTCACCTTCCATATTTATCTCATAGTTTATTTATTTATTTTGCAATTTACACGGAAACAAGTGTTAGGGACTTTTCATTTGTAAGGTTAAGCATGCAGCCAATTTTGTCGGAGTAAACGGTTAAAGTAAAGAGAGTATAGGATTCCTCACCCCCTTCTTCTTCTTCCCTTTTTCGCATCAACCATGATTGTTTTAGTGTAAGTCTTCGTCTGTCATCCTTCGGCGATCATCGTGCCTTCACGTCATCGTCATCGTCGTCATCTTCGTCACCCACCGTGATGGAAAATATGTGAAGTCATGAGAAGGGAGCTAGAAAAAGGCTCCAATGAATAGAGTCATTCTCTTGTATAATTTTAATCGCCCGGAGGAGTGATGGTAGTGTCTAACCGCGGAATATTAAATTTAAGAAACTAAACGCGTTGTTCCGAGAAAAGTTGTGTGGTATTGACTATGATTGTTTCGCTAAAACTAGTTAAACTTACAAACTACCTAAACAAATTAAAACCAAGTTATTTAAACCACAGCTAAAAAACCGTAAAAGCTAAACACGTTAAAATTGCTATTACGGGTCATCGTGAGGAAACCCACCAACGACTAGGAAAAAAAACAGTGCACCATTTTATTAAACATCAATTCTAGTCCCGCTAATCTCATGTTGACCATAACGTTTAGCCATTGATGTAAGTCAAAAGAGCCGGTGGTTTATACAAGAAATAACTGCAGTGAGAGTGGTGGAGTGAGAGACAATTGGATGTGCTGTGTATGAACTGAAGCTGTTCTACTCCGCGTGGTGCATGCTCGTTTGACTAAACCACTCAAAAGCTGCGCGCACGTTTGGTACCACTCCCCGGGCACGGAACTGTGGCCTTCACAACTATGGCCCATTGACACACGGACAATCTTTTCGTTCCCTTGTCAAGTGTGGGGACAGTGACTATTGGAAGAAGAACTAAGAAGGAATAAATAAGAAGAAGAAGAAGAACGGGAAAGGATGCTGATTCAACGATTTCGTTTCGTGTTTGCAAGTATAGATCGTTAAGGCCTTTTTCCCGATCATTTCTGGATCGGTCAGACTAACAGCTGAAAGAGACCGTAGCAATAGAATAAACAAAACCGCCGTGACATTAATTATCTGTTTCTGTTCAAGTAGAATAAAGTATGGTTTTTCGTATAGTAAATGTTGTGTTTTGCAAAAATGCGAGTTTTTCTACAGGTGTCCGAAGCACCGAATACGTGCGCGAATATTTTGTGCTTCGAGCCGGATCCGACGGTTCACTTTCGGATACATTAGACCGCATAAAGTGTTGTGGAACACGTTTGGGCACAGTTTATTTGACCGTCGGCATTCCATTTCACTTCAACATTAACAAATAATGAAAGTATCACATATGCTTCACTTTTATTTTTCTCCCACGTCGTAGTACGTTTATATGAAGGCACTGATATCAGGTGTGATACTAACTGGGCTTGTCGTACGGTAATGTAAGGTAAACGAATAAACGAAAACGAAAAATGTGTAAGGTAATGTAAGGTAAACGAATAAAAGTGCACTTTTCATTTGCGTGACAACTTATGTTGTAATTTCTTCATTCATTTTAATGAATTAATAACGAAAATACCATAATAATGTAATGTTATTGTATCATTATCGAACAGGGTAAGTATGTCAATCATGGCTATGGGCTGTGAGTTGTAAATAATATTGTTTGCATCTGTAGCATTTTATGACGGTGTGTGAGCGAAAGCCGAAGCGAAGACGACAAAATTATAAAGTGCACTAAAACGTAAGAAAATTTAAACCTAACCTAAAACTAGTCCTAAACCTAAATCTATGTACACTATCACCCACAGGAATTTAAAACAGTCTACATCTGGCGATTAAACGACTTGTTACGGATTCGGAACAGCATTTACTTTGTTTTATTGTTACCGTGGTACGCGAGTAACAATACTAGTCGGCCACGATGGTGGCCATTTGTGGACTCATTTCACTATCACTCACCTTCTTATGTGCTTGAAAAGGAGATACCAACAAACCTTACAGATAACCGGTTTATTTAGAAGCCCGAGCTATCAAAAAATACTAAAAGTGATAAAATAAATCATAAACGCGATTCCACTGAAGATGTCAATATTAATCAATAAATTGTTTGTGCGAACACGAATTATATTATAACTTTTCCATAAGAAGGGGGACAGAGGTCTAATTTACACGCTTACAGCTTAAACAGATGAATACAATCCAAGAGCTTCAATATGAAAAAAAAATTGTACTAACCTTTTTTTTAAATGTCAAGGCAAAAAGAAAAGTGAAAAACGATTTTTTTTTTCAGATGAAGAAAACAAAAACCATCGCAGCCTCTATATTTTCGCATCAAGAATGAACAGATAGGATGTCATCATTCGATTGGAGAGTGGATGACAGCTGCAATTCGTCTCAAGCAAAGACCAGGAAAAGCTCCCAAGCAACCGAACAGAAAGTATGACCGCGCAAAGCAGAGGAAAACAGCAGTCAAAGGCAAAAGTTGCATGAAAATTCACCAATTCCGTACATAGGATACCATGTGCTCAAGCTCAATGTTGAACTAAACCGGCGAAAGTAGATGGAAAAACAAACAACCCTCGGACACTAACATCCAAGGAAGGTTGTTCCGAGTTCTGAGTATTGCCAAACAAGCACTCAAAACGTGATGTACTTTCGTACGAAATCACCATCACCGCCTTCAACCACCGCCACCACCACCACCACCATCGCCTTGCATACACAAACAGCGAGCGTGAACAAATGGGAGGGAAAAACTTAACGAAGCCTTTTTGGCGAATCGGAAAGCATTCGAAGAACATGCTTTTAGCACAAAGTTCCAGCCCAGCGAGCAGCAAAATTGATGGAATCGAAAAGTTCCAACCGCCAAATGGAAGTTGTAATCGAATTGGAGAAATTGCACATTTCCCAATTCCCCTCCCACCAAGGATTCCAAATTTGTCTGGTCCAAGCTCTCTAATGAGGGAAAGTCCCTTCCGTTCCGGAGAATCCCTTCCAATCTCTATTTACTGAGTGGCAAGCTCCAATTTCATTTCTCGTTATGGGATTTTCAATTTGTTTTCGTTTTTATGTTTGCTATTTGCATAACACGAATTTCGAACAGGTTTCACAGGGGCTTCTTTGCAAGTTCCTTTCCCGGTTTGAGTGGGTATGTTTTTTTTTCGCAACCGATTGTAAAATTTAGCTGTTGTAGTTGGGCGTCGTCTACCTGCGGGGTGGAAGCCTTTTCCTTAGCACTTGGTTGAGTAAGGGTAAATGTCCCTTGGCTCAGGCTAATGTACAGCGGTCAATTACACTTTAAATGTTTACTCATAATGTGATTGCGTAGGAAACGATATTAAACTAGTTATACCTTAACTTAGATAAGCTAAATAAGACGTTTGTTGTTGTGAACCACGGAAAATTAAAGAATTTACTTTTTAAAATCGAACGAATATTGATGTAAAGTCGGACGATAAGCACAACCCAACAAACCTCAGTGTCAAATAACCGCTTTTTCAAACAAATTTGAAGAATTTATTTTGCTTTCTAGAAGAACAAACTGAACAACTTCTCCAAATTTTTATGAACAAACAGTTATTCAGCATTGATGTTTGTTGGGAATATTGTCTATTTGTGGATGAATTTATCTCATTACTTAGGTTTCTCTTGAAGTGTTAGTTTTTCGTAGTTTTTCAAGTACAATCGTTACTATACGCTCGTAAAAGTGTTTTTTTTTTTTAAACGTATTTTCAAAAACTATGAAAGTAGATTGGCCTTTAGGATCGGTCCAAATGAGCTCTTAAACGATATTGTGGGTACCTTGCCTTCCCAATGAAGAAGCCACAATCACACTATGTGAGTGGCCCAGCATTATTCTGGCTGTTGGTGTAGATCGGTCCAAATTGGCTCTTATGCGTCACTAAAGTACACACTTAGAAATTATGAATTTTACACGAAACGTAATTCATGTTTGTTAATAATCGGGCTACGTAAAGAAAGATTTCGTGTAAAATTGTGTCTCCTGGAACTGACACATACACACTTCGACAAAAGATGTGTTTGATTGAATTAATTTTCCCATCTCTTTCAACTCATTCTTATGTGTTGAAGGACGCTTGCATGTGTCGGTCTCAGGGGACAGAAATTTACATGACAATTTGGTAGTGTGTATCTTATCATTCCAATAAATATCGCCCATCATACTTTGTGAGAGGCCCCAACAGCATCCTTACTGTTGGTATAAATCGGTTTAAATCAGTTTTTGAGATTCAAGTTTCTGATTGGGACTAACAGTATCTTTACTGTTGGTTTAAATTGGTCCAACCCGGTTCTTAAGCGTTATTTACACTACCTTGGCAGTCAATCAATATTCACCATCACCCCTGCAGCATCCTTACTGTTGGTTCAAATAGGTCCAAAATGACTCCCAAGCATTATTTAAAATTATATTGCCTTTCCAATTAAAAAAAACATACCATCACACTTTGTAGGTGGCCGCAAAAACTTCCGTTCTGTTGTTTTAAAGCGGTCCAAATCAGCCCTTGGACGTTTTCAATAACATTCCTAATGAATATCCTCCATCATATTTTGTATGTAGCCTTAAAAACTTCCTTTCAGTTGGCATAAATCGGTCCAAATCGACTCTCAAGCGTCATTAAAAAAATACCTTATCATACTTATGAAAATCCAGCTACCACACTGTGTGAGTAGTCCCAACAGCATCCTTACTGTTGGTATAAATCGGCTTTCAAGCGTTATTAAAACCTTCACAATCAAAAACCACCATCACACTTTGTGGATGGCCCCAATGGCATTCTTACGGATGGTTTAAATCAGTACTAATATGTTAATGTTATAATAGTTATATGTATGTGATAGGCTCTATTGTAATCATCAAAATCAAAATAAATTTTCTTCGTTTGCTTTGCGGAACAATATTAGAAGATAGAAGATCATAATTCCTGCCTTGATGCGTAGTGAATATATTACATCTGAACAATTAATTTAAATTTGGCCATCACC
The DNA here is from genome assembly GCA_024533555.2 of Aedes koreicus. NCBI lineage: Eukaryota > Metazoa > Arthropoda > Insecta > Diptera > Culicidae > Aedes > Aedes koreicus. The sequence continues at coordinate 376,512 of JAHHFK020005048.1, read as the reverse complement.
AGCGACTTGCTAGTGTGCAAATAATAGCCGATTTAAAAATGTGCACTTTATTTAACTGCCGCAGGAAGCAAAATAAAGTTCACACGTCGATGACTGCCTAGGGTAAAAATATAACTGAAGCGCATATGATAGGAACAAGAGAGGAGCAACTCCTTCAGTTTACATGGTTGATCTTGTAATTTCGAAGGGCAATGGCGCGCAAACAATATAATGTATGAAGGATATGTAATATTATGTTATTTTGATTGACTCGTATTAGTATTCATAACGGATATTTGAAATACCCTCAATAGAACTTAAAGATACTGCAGCAAACCATTACGTCTACTAAAATTGTATGATTTTTTTCAAATTGTGTTTCTTGTAGTTTTCATATTTTTTTAGTGTGTATATATTTGTGCATCTCCTTTAAAAAAGCAAAATGGTGGATAATCTGAAAATAAAGATTAACAAATATTCAGCTCAACCCTTTTGTTCAACATCCCAGTGATTTCTCGAGGAAGTGCAAAGGATTCCTCGACTTCCAACAAAACGAGTATCACGTCAACACATTTCTACCGTTTCCTTGTTTGACTTGCATTCGGGCATGACCAGTGCGATATTTGCCTTAATTAAGCATCACTTGTTTTTACACATTGAGGATGTATAATACACCCAAGCATTTTCTGTTGGTTCTATATGTAGTTACAGCTGATCTGGCAATAAAGGAGTAGCAACCTCGGGCGGTCAATTGTGCCCATGGTCATGCTCACGCTCACAAATTTGGGTTTCAAATTACCATGATTGAAAATATTGTTAAAGGCAGAAAATTGCCGTTATTGCCAGATCAGCTGTTATTACACAGAGAACCAAAAGATGATGCTTGGTACCAGCATACATCCTCAATGTGTAAAAACTGGTGATCCCAAACCAAGGCAATACCGACGCCGGTCTCGCCCGAATGCAGGTCAAGTAGGGAATGGGTAGGAATATGTAGACGTGATACTCGCTTTATTGGAAGCCGAGATCACCTCTGCACTTTCACGAGAAATCACTGGGATGTTGGATAAAATGGTTGGGTATGCAGCGGGATTCGTTTTGGTAAACGGTGTGCTGAATTCAACTGACTGATATTGCAGCGAATACAATATTTAACTATGTTCCCGCTTTATTCTCTGAACAGCGATGCACTTTAAAGTTATTCAAATTTAGGAACCGATTTAAACCAACACTAAGGATGCCGTTGGGGCTACTCACAAGTGTGGGTGGTTTATTTCAATGGAATACAAGAATATGTTGAAATATCCAATATGACAACCGATTTAAACCAACGGTAGGAATGCCATTGGGGCCACATTTAATTTTCTGTGTTATCTAGTGCATATAAAGCCAATGCTAGATTTGGCATAAATTAATGCGATCTTTCATGTAAATTTTAGCCTGATATCGCTGGAATCAGGTCTGTTGAATGGAAGATTGCAAAGAATTACGTTATTTACGCTTGCTTTGGCTTGCAATTAAACGAGGGGAAATCTTACACGTCTGTTAAACTTCATTATTTTTTTCTGGGAGGCAAAACTAAGGCTTGAAGGCCTCCTAGAGGACGGATCTGGAATGTTTTGACAGCAGTTTGTTTTTAAATGTTTCTTCGTGCAGTGCTTAAAAGTTCATCGCACTTTTTTTGCTTCAAAGAAATTATAGTTGATGGAAGCCACGAACCGAAAATTGATTGTGGACACCCACTTCGAAAATCTGACGTGGTCAGGATGAAGAATCGCGAAGCCGTTGAAATTGGCTAAATCGACCGTATGCAGCGTTCTCAAACCTTTCCGTGAGTGGCATACTATCGATCGGCAGGATCATAACAAGCGTCGTAGTGGAACTAAGGAAAGTTGTAATTTGAAGGTGTTGAGAACGAATACGGCGAACCTAAGGCTGACGGATTATGATATCATGAAATTCAGAGCTCCGTCAGAAGAATTCGCCTGCGAAAAGAACTTTTCAGGCCAGCAAGCAGCCAAACAGGGCACTGAATCTAGTGGCCAAAGACGAACCGGAAGTTGTACAATGAGCTTCGTACGAAGTACGAAGGATGCATCCTCATGGACGACGAATGGTACTTCAAGATGGATTATGGGTAGCATCTTGGACTAAAGTTCTATAAAACCACTGCTCGAGGTGATGTCCCTAGCAAGTTTAAATTCATTTTTGTCTATAAATTTGCAAGAAAACTTATGATCTGGTAAGGTATTTACACAGAAAAAAATAATTAATTTTAACTGGCGCGTAAAATTTCCCCTCGTTTAATTCCAAGCCAAATGAGGCATAAACCACGAAATCGTTTGCAATCTTTCATGCGCCATACAACAATGTTTTCAATCTTTCATACAACAGGCTAGATTCAGGCGTTATCTGGCTTAAAATTACATGAAATATCCTATAATTTTCTGCCAAATCTAGCATTCCCTTTATGTGCATTAGATAACGCAGAAAATTCAATGTTTCTTTTTATCTGTGTACAGCTGCGGATGGATTCCAAAATGTACAATCAGGAGTACGTAAAAAACGTATTCTTCCGTACATTATGGCCTGATTTTGCAAGATGCCACTACAGCGGAGAAGTAGTACTGTTGGCACAGCAATATTTTACTTATATTAGTCCTTAATTTTGCTAGTGCACTGTCCAACAAATTGTAACTCGATTTAAAGTATTTTAGGGGATTGTCATCTACAAACGCTTGCTCTGTGATTGGGTGACCCTTTCGAAGCGGGGTACTGGTTTCTCGCCGTTTGGAACAAGTACAGCGGTATCGAAGCAACGGGATTAAATTTATTCGAAAAGAACATCTATTTATCCACCCAACTCAATTCCTTCCAACTGAAAATATTGGCCAATTGTCAAACAGATGTTGAAGAAGAGTAGAAATGTGGCTCAGAATACAACAGAGTGTCCAAAAGTTCGAAGACCACTAGGCGGCGCTGCTTGGCAAGCACTTCTTATCTTCAATATCTGTATCTTATGTAGTTATGAACTTATAGCAACTTGTTTATAACTTAATTTTGTCCTATAAAAAACCCTAAATTGGTTAACAAAAATTCTGCTACTTGTTTTGATGAGCTATAAGGATTAAATTTGCGGAAAAGTTCTTTTTATCAATGGCTACTTGATAATGGCCATTTTCATTCGCAATTCAACCACTTGGGGATCTTAATGAGCAAACTTGTTTTTTGAACTCTCAAGAACCTGATGAGCTCGAAGGAAGTTTTTCTGACGATCTTTTGGTTCAGAATTGATCTACTAGGTGGTATTAGTAAGTCAACATTTATTTGAACTTTTCACGAAAAGGAAAACTTCCTCTTCTTTTCATAGAACGGAACGTAAAAATCAACACTAAATATTACATCGAGCTGGTTTTGAAGAACCATCTGCTTCCTTTAACGCTTTGTGGGAATACACCATAATGTTTCCAACAGGACTCAGCTCCAGCTCACAAGGCAAAGAAGACACAAGCGTTGTGCGCGGGAAATTTGCCCGATTTCATCACAAGCGAAGAATGGCCTGCATCTTCACCGGATCTCAACCCACTTGACTACTTTGTTTGGGGTTATATGCTTCAACATATAGGCCCTACGAAAGGGCTTACTTTAGATCGATTCAAGAATCATTTGGTTGACATTTGCTGCGATGGGTTTACAAAGCGTTTGCGCAAAGTTATCAAGGAAAAGGGCAGGAGATTCGAATTGAATTTATATGGTTGATTGAACAAGTATCTTTCAAATTAAAAATAAATGCTATGATTTGGTTGATTTGTTTTGCAGTAATCCCATTTTGTTTTAGTGACACCTATTGTGAGTCACCCTGTAACCTTCGGAGTCTTGTGGGCACATTATCGTGGTTAGCGAATCTGGCGATGAGGTTATGCTTAGAGATTAGAGACATAATCTAGATATCTATTTAGTTTCCGTTTACTGCTTCTCCTTTTCCTCCAATGTCGCACGTATCTAGGCTTAAAGTTATCCTTTCTTTTTTTAAACGTGCCTTTTCACATCTTTAGCTATAGTATCCTGTCGATACTTTTTTGTAGGATAATACAATACAGAAAAAAATAATGAATTTTAACAGACGAGTAAAATTTCCCATCGTTTTTTAGCAAGCCAAAGCAAACGTAGATAGCCAAAATTGTTTACAATCTTTCATACAACAGACCTGATTTTAGCTATATCTGTCTTGAATTTACATAAAATGTCCCATGAATTTATGCCAAATCCCGATTTTGTCCCATCATGGCTCCTTTACACCACCGACAAACTGGCTGCCCATATGAATATTCCTAAAAAAAAATAAAAATATTATTCTTTTTTTTCTCCCTCCCCCTCTTCCATAAGATACACATCCCATTCCTTTTTTACGTGCCAACCCCAAGAGAAATCTAAACAAAAAAAAAAAAAAAAAGAAAATATTTTTGTTGCGGAAAAACCGAAAAATAGACAATAACTCCCCGGGAACAACATAATATATTCTTAAACGACAAAAAACACACCTTCATAAAACACGATATTTGTTATTATACAATATTTCTATTCGAAAAATTTCAAGAGAAAAAGATTTACAATTACACAAACGTTTAAATTTGTTTGGGAACCGATGGGAAAAAGGGCGGGAGTGTGGTTTTTTTTTTTGTAACGTGTACTTACGTATGAATCAATGTAAGTAGACGTATTTTTCTTTTATCCACTATTTTAACTTTAAAATTAAAGCACACTATGCATTACATAAGTAAGGCCTGTACTCGAAAAAAATGCACCAGACAAAAGTGTTCGCCAAAAATTATTTTAAGTCGGATTTTCTTGAAACTTTCAGGGAATGAACTAATACGTATGGATTATGTTTCGGCATAATTACTTAATTCAATTTCCTTTCCATCGCTGAAAGCCCGCACCTTTCCCTTAAGACCCCTCATTACATTTTGTGCAATGGTGGAGCCGACCTTTTTGGTCACTTTCATCCATTCTTTCTTCAACTCCAGCTCGTTCTTAAACACCTTGGACGATTTTCGAACTTTGGCCTTCATTATGGCCCAAAATCTTTCCACCGGACGAATCTCTGGTGAATTTGGGGGGTTGGCGGTTATTGGTACAAAAACAACGTTATTGTCTTTGTACCAATCCAACGTCGATCGCGCGTAATGGCATGATGCCAGGTCCGGCCAAAATAATGTCTCGCCTCCGTGGGACCGCAGGAAGGGCAACAGACGCTTCTGGAGGCACTCGGTGCGGTAAATTTCGCTGTTGATGGTACCTGTTGTGATGTACGGTTTACTCAGTTTGCCGCATTGGCATATAGCCTGCCAGAGCAAGTATTTTTTGGCGAATTTGCCAATTTCTGCTTCCTTTTGTCTTCCGGAACATCAAACCGTGATTTGACAACGTAGAACTCCAGCCTCGGTATCTGCTTTGCGTCTGCATTGATGTAGGTTTCGTCATCCATAACCACACACATCGGTTTCGTTAACCACTCTCGATACAGCTTCCTTGCGCGGGATTTGGCCACCGTGTTTTGTTGATCACGCCGATTCGGTGCCTTGTGGACCTTGAATACACGAAGCCCAGCTCGTTTCATGGTTTGCTGAACGAACCAGGCGGAACACACTTGAAATTATCCAACACCTTCGGGGCCTTCACAGGGTCAGCTGTCTTCGATTTTCTTCCACTTCCAGCCCACCGCTCGGTGGGACTCCATAAACGATTTTACCACCCGAGACACAGTTGTATGGGTGATTCCCAGTTCTCTTCCGATCGATCTCATGGTCACAGTCGGATTTTCCATGACGGCGCGCAAAATTCTCCGGCGATTTTCTTTTTGTTTCGATGACATCTCAGTAACCACTGAACCGATTGTAATGCACATATAAACAATTCACTCCAAACTAGTTATACCCAGATTTTCATCAATTTTACCCACCGACAAAAAAGTTACACACGGATAAAAATGGTGCGTTTTTTTCGCGTACAGGCTTTATATTCTTACTATGTATACGTTTTACATCGCATGTAATTTTGATTATTTTTTGCAGTGTACAATTGTCAGCTAGAATTATAATTCCAAACGCAACTTTATTCTGCGTGAAGGCATATCGGAAAATTTAGCCAAATTAAAGTCATTCGAAGATCTTGATGATAATGCATTTAACAAAACCAGTGTAGCCATGGTTACTAAAAAGAAAATTATGACACCAACAAGATTTTGTCGATTATCTCCTGAATTTATGACTTATTTGATACATAGATGGCATAATGGAGCTAGACTCACATTCCATCCCGTTACCCTAGTAATAATCAAATTTTATCGAGCTCAATTGCAGAACGTCTACCAGGTCAACGAAAAGGAATGAAAAGAAATGTATTAAATTTACCGTCGACCGTCGGGGTAGTCAGTAAAGTGTTTATGTGGCGTACGTACGAGAAATAGGGGCAAAATGAGCATACCACAACCATACAATTTTTACTGAAATTAAAAAATAACAATGGATTACAGAAGATACTTTTTATTAATGTACTAGCGGAAGTATTCTCTCATTCAAAAAAATCAGATTCATATTGAAAATAGTTAACATCTGACTGATCCTTCCATTTTAAACTTGAATCGAATATTTTTTACTGCATGAAACGTCTCAAATCATTAGTTATACGTAGCCAAACTGTTTTTATGGTTAGTAGATATCCCATGATTTGAATGATTAGTTTAATCAATTGTAACATTACGTTCATTAATTTCACTCCATTTATTAATTTCACCTGGTTTCCCGGAATGCACTGTTTTTTTTTACTAAAAATCAGCAACCTAACGAGTTGAATTTATGTGCAATTTTCTGGCAATCATACAATTTACCATTCTCTCAACTGAATGCCTCAAACAATCCATGAGTATGTCAATCAAACACATTCTTTAGTCATAAAATTGAAATGACCGTCCTAAAAAGTACGGTCGGCATGGTACGGGTTATAATTTAGTAACTCTTTCCAGTTTCCCCTTTTTCCCATCCCCCTCCACTCCTTCCTTTTATATACAAGCGAATAAAGGGTGTCCACAGTTAAATTGCATCACTTTCAATAAGCTGTAACATTTTGCCCTTTGAGTTGATTTCAATTTGGGTGAAATAATCTCAGCGTGTATTGTTTACACTGCGTGAGTTTCATTGTGAAATGTGTCGTAGTTTCGAAAATGGAGTCGAAGGAACAGCAAGTGCGCGAGAACATTTTGCACACGCACCTCGACAACCCACTTCTTTCGCACCGAGCCATCGGAAAGATGTTGAAAATTCACCAGTCTACAGTGTCTCGTGTCATAAAACGTTTCGGGGAACGTTTAACTGTCGATCGGAAGAAAAGAATGAGTGGTAGAAAAAGTGTTCCGTACTGTGTGAAGGATCACAAGCGAGTGGTTGCTGCCTTTAAACGACACACAATCCACTGCTGCATCATGGACGATGAAACACACGTAAAAGCGGACTTTAAACAAATTCCCGGCAACCAGTATGTGACTGCGAAAGACAAGTTCGATGTTCCAGAGTCTCTCAGGAAACAGCAAGTGTCAAAGTTCCCCAAGAAATTCATGATTTGGCAGGGGATTTGTTCGTGTGGTAAACGGAGCAAGCCTTTCGTGACAACTTCAACTGTAAATGGTCAAGTATACATGAATGAATGCCTGAAAAAACGACTGCTTCCGTTTCTCAAAACACACAACGTTCCTACAATTTTTTGGCCGGACCTAGCCTCTTGTCACTACTCCAAGGATGTTCTGGAGTGGTACAAGACGAATGGTGTCAATTTCGTGCCGAAGGATCTTAATCCCCAAACTCTCCAGAGTTGCGGCCAATTGAAAAATATTGGGCTATAATGAAGCACGAACTTCGTAAGCATCCTAAAGTTGTCACTACAGAACAGGAAATGTTGAAGTCATGGTTGAAAGCGGAAAAAAATGTCGGTTCAAGCGTTGTACAAAATCTTATGCGTGGTATTAAGAAGAAAGTTCGGGCTTTTGGATTTGGTAAAGAAATACAGTGAAATAAAAATACTTAAACCAAGATTATACATTGTATTTTATTCCCTGAATATTTCATGACAATCGGTTGAGAGACTTGTTTTTGAGGACGAGTTTAAAGTGATGCAATTTAACTGTGGACACCCTTTAAAAACCCCAAAAAACCCCCAGAAAACATTTATAACTCCCCACCCCTTTTTTTTTTTTTTTTTTCTCCCCCCCCCCAAAAAATAAAATATATATATAAAACCATCCCCCCCCCCCCCTCCCACCTCTATTTCCACATCCGTTTCTATTTCAAGCAGAAAATATTTTCCGCAATGTTCGCCACATGTGCCGTTCTTACTTTATTCGTGACTTGAATTCTGCAAGATGTTGCTATTGGAGAGCGTGCGTACTTGCGTCGCATAACGAACGCGAAAAATGTCACTTTCTAGACTAAAGGATGGAAAGAGCATTGAAACAATGGTTCTAGCAAGGGGGTGTTTGGTTAAAAGGGGAGTAAACAGGAAGAATCCTTTTCGAAATTGAAATATTGGTACCATGTTGCCGTTTCAGGAGACACACGGATGTGTCGCTATTTCCTCCTCGATATTTCTTTCAAACGTTTATTAGGGGCTTATATCTTGGTTTTGAATTAATACCCATAATTTGTATTTATTTTTTTGATTTCAGTGAACGGCAAATTTCTAGGTATGGTTTTATAGAATGAATTAATGAATCTCAAGATTTAATTGTTTGAGATTTACAACACATTTGTTATTCTAAAGTTTAATTTTTTTTGCATACGATTATGCGCTCGATCATAACACATTGCAAACGCACACAAATCTGAGCATCCCATGATTTTAAGTATTTTAAGTATTTTTAGGGGAATATAAACTGGATTCAAAATAAAGCCTATCCAATAATGTCAGCAAAAAATATACCCTAGACATAATTCAACAAAATCGATTGTTTATTTCAGTATAAATAATAGACTCATAAATACAGTAAAAATAGTTGATTGAGATGTTCATCCTTCTTTCTGTAAAATTCTCTAGAAATCGTCGAACCCATTTGCTTTATTTTTAGTTTCAAACAGATCCCGCTTAACCAGAGTCCAGAATTTGTTAAATCGTTTTTGACCTTTTGTGCCTGATACCATTCCTGGACGGCATTTTCATTGTGACAACCCCCCCTCCCCCCTTCCCCCCCGCCCATTTTCCACCCCCCCCCCCCCCCACCCTCCCACCCTTCCCCACCCGCATCGTTTCTTCCTCGTTACCAAACCGATCTTTTGCCTCGGCCCTTGTTTCCCTCCTTATACTTTTCCCAAACTTATAAAACTCTTAGAACGACATTTTGCAGTGGAATTTTGGTTGAGCACCTTTTTTACTTTGTACGCCTTCATTCCATGTCTCTGCTTTATTTTGCATATATAATTTTGATTTTCCAACTTTGCAAGCCCCATTTTGCACAGAAAGTTTGGGATTTTTCTCAATAATGACTACCGCATTCATGTCCATTTGGCGGGGGCATACAATTTCAAAAAATACTACTTTTTTGTTTTTTGGTTTGTTCCGCTTCGAATCTTTCGATCCACAGCCAAGCGCTGGTCAAACAGTTTGCAAACACTAAACACGGTACTTTTTGGTAGTTTTAGTTTAGTTTCTAGATCGGGTACCGACAACGTTGGATTTTGCTGCCATGCCGTTTGCGCACTTCCACTTGATTCGACGCCATTTAAGAAAACGCAACAAGAATGTAAACATGTTGTACCACGAAATAAAGTGGAGAGTTTCAGTTGTCATGTAATTGAAACGTTTCAGCGACCTGTGAAAAAATTCAAAAATTACAATGAAAGAAAGTGTCCGAAATTATATTTTCCCAGTAGACCCCGGAACCAAGAGCCAAGTGTGACCGAAACTAGACAGATCAAACTTCATGAAATTACTTCAGAAATATCATGTAAAGTATGTTCAGTCGATATTGACACAATAGCCACATAACCATGGTCGAGTTCAAGGATAACTTCCGGTATACCTGGGGACAAAAATCTACATAGCATGAAACAAGAATGCAACTGTTCGAACTTCATGAAATTACCTTAGAAATGCCATGAAAGCTGTGCCTACTCTACATTAAAACATTGACCACAAAATTACGGTCGCATTTTGGGGTCACTTCCGGTTTACGAGGGACATAAATGAATAAAACTAGGCATGCGACTGCTCAAACTTTATAAAATTACCACACCTTGGAAGCTGTGTCGAATCTATATTGTATTATTGGCCATCTGACCATGGTCGACTTCAGTATTCAGTAGTCAAAAGTGTTTTTTGAAGCTTTTTGGATGGGAAAAGGTAGAATACCTATGTATAAAATAACACCAAAGGTATAAGCACTATTTAAGAGACATTCACGTGTAAACTAGACGATTTATTTGTGTGCTACCCTAGTTGAATGATTTTTTCTTGAAAATTGTGAGAAATTAAGCAACCGTAAAACCAATATACGTAAGTTACTAGACGTGACCTACTTAGATCAGTCTGTTTTCATTAAAAAAAAAACAAAACATTTTAATTTTGAGAAACTCGTGTTTTTCGCATTCAAAATGTTAAAAAATTATATGCTTCTCTTAAAATTTCTATCGCTTCTAACTATTTCATTATTCTAGTATTAATAACCATTTTTTTTTTCAAATTCGAAAACCGTTGGTTTTGCAGTTTTTTGACATAGAGTTACGTCTGTGTTTTCAATACTGGGGTACAGCCCCCTCAAAACAAGAATCAACCAATCCCTTCCATCTGAACGACGACAGAGTCACAGACTAACCGGTTTGGATGTGTATGCGTAGGGGAGGATGGTACAAAACGCACCGTTTAAGCAACATCGTGAATTACTAGGGAATGAAAGCTGAGATTTAGGAAGACGTTATTGAATATGGTGCATTACGATGTTTCCGATGTTGTGATTTAAATTCAAAACGATGATTGTTCATAATTTTTTAAACCTTTTCCAATTTGATCCCAAGAAGACACCGGGGTAAAACGCCTGTTTCATTGCTCAATATGAACCCCAACACTGGCACCACAATATTGGGATAACATGCTTCGCTTGTAATAGGTAAAAACACGGCTATAAAAAGTTACTCATTAGAGTTGTAAAGTGAGGAGGTTGCAACATATTGCCACATTCTTTCAATTCTGTTTGGTAGTCAAGCAGCCAATAAAGATAGCAAAACGTTGCGATATGTTGCCAACCCCTCATTATATACACGATCAGAAAAATATACCCAACGGAACAGTTAAATGTGGGAAGCCAACGTTGGATAAATTATGTTTACCTACCATTGGGTTCAAATTACTTACTTTTGGGTAGAATTTTACCAGAAGTAAGTTATTTATACCCAACGGTAGGTTAACATGATTATATCCAACGTTGGCTTCCCACACTTAACCGCTCCACTGGGTACTTTTTGCTAAGCGTGTAGACGTATATAACGCCACTGTGCGTTCTGCCCCAGTTTTAGTTTCGCGTAGGTTTGTCTAAATATTCTGATAATACGGGGAATTATATGGAATTGTGTGCGATGCATGTGGAGTGAATTTATTATAACCGGATATGAACGCTTGGTAAAAGCTTATTTTAAAAACAATGTTATTTACATGTGAGGTACATTCATGGCAATTTCTTCCATTTTGATCATATCCACCAGAATGTTTCAAGGGTAATGGTTTAGGGTTGTTTCTACAAAATTTGAAGGTTAACTAGAAGAAAGATTATAGTAGTTAAAGACTGTATTCGATGAAATTTGGACACACACAATAGGTCACCAAAAATTTTCCTTGAGCCCGATTCTTTTCAAACTTTCTGGAAATAAAGTACTACTAAATGGTTGAGTTTTGACATCATTATTTTATTGAACCTCTTCTCCCATCCCAAATGCCCGCACCTTTTCCTTGACCCCTTTCATCAAATTTTGGGCAATGATAGGACCGACTTGTTTACTTACTTTTAACCACACTTTCTTTAGTTCAAGTTCATTTTCTATCAGTTTTGGAGTTTTAACGAGCTTTGCCTTCATGATTGCTCAAAATTTTTCAATTGGGCGAAGCTCCGGAGTGTTTGGAGGGTTGACGTCTTTTGGTACAAAAACTACATTATTATCTTTGTACCAGTCTAAGACGGGCCGGGCATAGTGGCAAGATGCCAAATCTGGCCAAAACAGTGTCGGGCCATCGTGAGATCTCAAGAAGGGCAGAAGTCGTTTTTGGAGGCATTCGTCTTTGTAGATTTGTCCGTTGACGGTCCCAAAGGTGATGAAGGGCTGACTCATTTTGCCACATCCGCAGATCGCTTGCCAGACAAGGAATTTTTTGGCGGATTTCGATAGTTTCTTCTTCCGTACACTCTCCGGAATGGCCAACTTAGAGGTGGCGACGTAGTGTTCCTGTCCTGGCATTTGTTTGGTGTCGGCTTTAATGTAGTTCTTAAGTTAAAGTTCTTAGTTTCTTCATGCAGCCTAATTAAGTAACTGTAATTAGTTTTGAGATGAATTATAATGCACAATTAAATGAATAAAAAATGCATCTTGTATTAAACTAACAGCAAATTTGTTTTATTCCAAATATAATCTGTCCAGATTTTGTCGCGAACAAGCCTTAAATGTATTCAGTTTGGATTGAAATAAAAAATAGTTTCAACATAAAAAGGCTTTTATTTGCAGATTATTTTTTCTATGTTTTAAAGAGACCGAAGGTTAGTGACGTTCGATCACCATTTTTTTTCCTTCCTGAGTAATCCTGAGAAAATTGTGGGATTATACATTCAATTAAAACTTTAACATTCATGTAGTAACGTACCCATCCTTCAAACAGATAAAGATTGTTGCTATCATCCGCCTCAAGGAAAGCATCGTCATCTAAAATCTTTACCGCCGTTAGTTGAAGATGTCACATTTGAATTTCACGTCGATATGGTTGTGTTTACCCCTGGAATTTAAAATTTCCGATAGTTTGTTAATTTCCTGATATTCGACTCGTTGTGACAATTCGCCAAGAGGAACTGTTTGAATGAGAAGCTTTTGTATATTGTCGATCGTGCCAAAAATCACGGAGTATTTTGTAGCGGTTTTCACAAATCGCATACGAAAGCGGACGGGAGCAACGAATAACGCAGTAGACACGGACGCGGACAACAATGGTAAAAATTCCAAATGAAGATGACGACGAGAACGACGACTTGCTTTGTGTTGGTGGATTTGACAGTTCTACAATTTTCATGGTTAAAGAATACACTTTTAAATTAACACACTGAACCGAAAAAATATACTTTCAAATCAAACGCTCAACTTTTGCAGTAGATAATTTACTTTTAATTTAATGAGAAATGAACACTTTTCAGAAGTAAATTGCAAAACTTTTAATAAAACAATATTGTTTTCTTGTGTGTACAATGTGTAGACTTCTTCAGTGTCGTGTACTAATACTCGACTGACCAAGATTCTCTGAAGGTTATTTTTCCGGATTTTAATTCATCGAAAAAATGTTTTGCCCCTTCACCTGATTTGAATCCTCTAGACTTCTAAGCATGGGGCTACATGCTGGGCCAACTGGAGAATACCAAAGGACTAACCGTGGAAACTTTTAAGAAACGTTTGGTGAAAATATGGAATGACATGTCTCAAGATATCTGCGTGCCGGCTGAGACGCTTTTTAACCACGCATGGGGCTGGTAATTAAGGCAAAAGGAGACATATTTTAACTGTACTAAATTAAGACAAATGTTAAAGATATACCAAACAGTAAATACTTAAATTGAAAATTAAAATGCATGAAAGCATCTCAATTGTATGACCATATACTTTACTGACAGGAATTTCCACTCGCCCTGTCTAGGTATACGGTCTTAAGTCACACCCCCTCACTTCGCTATTGCCAAATTGATAATACTGCTACCAGCGTCCAAGCTGACAGCCTTTTGTCATCATTTGACTCGTGGAGGTGTGAGATAGGAACTTGTGAAGACCGGAGGTCGTCGCACTCTGCTTCCAGATTTTCAACTCACCGTTCGAAGCCCTGACTAATTAAAAAAATAATTTTGTACGTAAAAAGTAATAGTGTGGCTTAAACTGCCATCCTCGCGATCAGAACATTGCACAGAATTCAAACCCAATTGTGATGCCGAAAATTTCGTAAAGCTCTAATCGACAGCCTACTATTCTCACAGAACTTGTTTCACCGGTCGGCTCGTTCATCGGGGACAGGGACTTATGAACAATTTATTACCGACTCAGGTGTTTCAATCATGTTTCATTTTATGCTATTTTCGACCCATAAAATCCATCACACAAAAGCCACCCCCAATTCCCAGAAGAGAAGCGCGGCTGTTCTTCCACCCAAACTGCCTACGGCTCATTCTCGGAATCATTTTCCAGTACACGAGCACGACGTGCAGACATCCGTTTAGGCTTGCCATCCCTGCTAGTACTAGGTCAAGGATATAGCAATAAATTGTTGTCGTCTTTTACACGTGCGTGACCGAGAAGTTTGTGTTGTCCAAATAAAAGATGGGCCTCCCGAAAAAAAAAAATGCGAACGAGTCCCTTTCACCGGGCGAGTGCTATTTTAAACTTCATTCATGCACGTGGTGGCTCGTAAACTTTTCCGGAAAGGTGGTTCCCCGTTTATTTCCAACTTGAAAACTTCTCACCGTCCCAGGATGGTAGAATGTTCTTCCTTTAGGAAAAAGCGACAAAAAGTTACGGTGCTTTTATTTTCTTTCCCTGGGCATAACGGCCAATCTCCAGTCAACCATCATGGGCATCGGCTGGGGAAATAAAATCTAAATTAGTATACTTTGATAGCCTTCCCTTAACGGCTATGGTATATGATTATTATGATACTATCTGGCCGAAAGCATGGGGTAAGCTATATTCAGAACCGTGTGATGCTTATCACCATAGTGATCATTGTGAAATTAATTTGAAAAAGAATTATTGCCATGGAAGCGTTTAAACGTGAAAATTTAACAATCAGAGACTTCTGCCACCTTTCTAGCGATGAACCCTACGAGATAATCAAAATTGCCCGGATGAAAACCAAATTCCAAATCATCAAAGCTATTTTTAGCTCTCCGAATGAACAGATTGAGCATTCCGTCATCCCAGGGCTATAATTAATTACTTTCGGCACCCCTCGAGCCAAAATGAAAAACTAAGGGTCTTGAGTACACATACTTAGCCTTGTCATGTTGGCTGGCAGTCGGTGTAGCAAACCAAACAGCACCCTCCCCGATTGGCCTCGTTCGCATGATAAACATCTTTTCCGACATTGGCCTTCGTTATCGAGATGGATCTTTCAATGCCGTAGGTTTACGATTTTGAAATTTACCCGGATTGTGAAGCTCCTGCCGTCCGAATCTCGGCGGAAAGGTCATACACTGCGTGACGGGTAAGTTTAAGCATGAAGTTTCAGTTTTTTTCTTCTTTCCGTTGGCAGGAAGCCGGACTGAAGTAGCAGAATAAAATTCTTATGAATCATTCGATCCGTGCCATTCAAGAAAATCTGCAAACATCATCACTCTTGGCGGGAAAAGCCTGCAAGTGATAATGATAAATTTTGTTGAATGAATCACTTCAGCTTCACCCGTCGAGGATTGCTTGTTTGTGCATGAGTTTTTTGGCGAGGGCAGAGGAAGTGGATACGTGTTTTGTTACGAGTTTGGTAAGGAAGCAAGGAAGGTACGTGGACGTACGTACGTGGTGATGATGATGATGATGATGATGATGATGGTCCCGCCACTTACCCCTACAAAGGTTTGAGCTAGACGATTTATCCATTAGATAATTTATTTAAAAGCAATTCAACCAGTTATGCAAAAAAACGAACTGATTTCATCTACAGATGTAAGTTTCTTCCAAAACTGTTCATTTGCTTTACAGCGATATAATTGTGAAAAGCTATTGATGTCAACCACAAATGTTCGCAAGTATTCCCAGCGATCAGGAAATCCTATTACAATTCGAATCACAGAATCCTGTATAAGGACATTGTCAAAAGACAAGCCAATGTCCGATCCTGCCAGCTACAGAGTCAATGAGGTTCCAACACTCATGGAACCACCATCTTAGTTTTGGGCTGGCCAAGGAAATCCCCAATCAGGGAAATCGAGAAAATTTCCAAACCGAAAAAACCCTGGACCGGCCCTAGTCAAACTTTTACTTTCAACCACAACAGAACTGACAAAGAATTCCCCGACAATCAGCTAGACAACCCACTACTATTTCATGGCATCTTCTCAAGCATCAAAGGCCACTATTTTTTTATAAATTCAAAAAGAAGTCCTTTATGCCTTTATACCACGCGCAAGGCTCAAGCTTTTGTAGACTACACAAAAATTAAAAACAACTTTAAATTACAATAACAAATAAAAACTTTAAATCCATCATCATCATCGAGGCGAAAAGTATAGTTTGTTCCATGACAAATATAAAATATTTAACAATAAACCATACAAAAATATCGATTGTAATAACATCGTCATGATACAAAATTAGTCAAAAGTAAAAAGTTAACAGAGTAGCTGTTCAAAAGGCAGCTTTGGTGTGTGAAATACTTTGTCTATTATGTATATAAACATCGAATTCAAAACATTTATACCTTTAAAAAACAACGAATTTTGTAAAGCTCCGTACAAAAAATATGGTGTTCTGACATCATCCGCGTTTCTAGTGTTATATCTATGAATAGCACTTCCTCTTTCAATTCGATTACACAAATATCGAGGCAGCACACCGTTTATTACTTTAACCGTTATGTGTCCAACAGGGAACAAAGTTGCCTATTTAGATTTCAAAACGTGATATTTCATTACGTTTTCTTAAAAGGTTCTTGAAACTTTGTGACATCCCATATCTCGTTGATACGTATCATCTTGGAGTGAAATAATGATGGCATAGCAAGGGGGGCGCGAGGAGGGGCTTCTGATTTTTTTTATTACGTAAAAGGCCGACAGGCCTGGAAAGATTCCAAGAATTTTGACACCCATATTGTTAGGGTTCAATTCATATAATTGTCTGGCCATCCGTGGCCTCATGGGAACCTACTCTGAACTGGCCAATCCGAAGCCAAGTGACGGGATGGTCCAATAACTATGGCAAACGTTCTTCTGGAACGATTCCAAGATTTTTGACATCCATATTGTTAGGGCTAAATTCAAATAATTTGCTGGCCATCCGTGACCCCATGGGAACCCCATGCTCCGGGGTGACTGGTCCAGGATCAAGTCACTGGATTATCATTTGGCAATCACACTCATTCCTCTGTATTCTTTGAATGACTTTTAGTGTCATGACTGCTGATTTTCTATTGGAATCTTTTATAAGTATGTCATTTTCGGAACATGGTTCCGGATATCCGGTATTTTCGGAAACAGATGATGGCCATCGGTCATATTCGACAATAATAAGAAAACAGTTGAGTTTTTAAATCCAAAACTGTGAAAATATTCCAAATCGGTTGGATGATTCCATAGTTATAGTCATTTTAGTTCCGTGGGTAAAAACGTTCCCTGTCGGCTTCTTAAAGGTGTTTTTTTGTTGGGCACACAACGGTTAAAAATGAACACCTTTGTCAAATACACAACTCTCTGCTTCGCCGATAGCCACTGTAGGGCATCTAACAAAAAAGAGGAGAAAGTGAACCTATTGCATCTCAAGATCAAACGCATTATCTTATTTTGCAAACGCTTTAATCTCGATATTTGTGTTTGATTAGCTAAAAACAAAATGAAAGGGCAAAATTCAATGTGAGGAGAGATGATAGATTTGTACAATTGTATTATACTAGCAATAGTTAAATCGTTTTTCAATCGGCAGAGAATACCGTACTTCTTGGCTATTTTCTTGATGACATCGTCAATGTGAGCTTCAAATTTTAATCTATCATCAATAATCACACCAAGATATTTAATCTCACGAACGCGATCAATTGTTTCATCATCAATTTTAACAAAGACGTCTTCGATAACTCGCTTCCCGAAATTACCATGAGTTTAGTTTTACTTATGTACAATTTCAACTGTTTGTACTTTAACCATCTACTTAGAGAACGTAAATCTGCATTCAAATGTGAAACGGCCTCCTAAAGGCTTTTAACCTTCAATGAACAACACGGTGTCATCAGCAGAAAGATTAATATCACAAAATCGCAAGATTCGTCGCATGTCATTAATATATAGAATAAATAAAATGGGCCCTAATACACTCCCTTGTGGTACGCCAAGGCTGTTCTCCACGGGGCTCGAAACAGAATCATTAAAAGCCGTCCGTTGAGTTCTGTCAGACAAATAGCTTTCGAACCATCTGTATGCAGAACCCGAAAATCCAAAGCGCTTGATTGTTTCTAACAACAAAGGTCGAGAAATCGTTTCAAAAGCGCGTTTCAGATCCAAAAAAAACAGCAACAATCGTAAGGCCATTGGTATAGTAGACGCGTAGCGGCACTGGAAGCGAAGCGTTGCGGAAAAGCGAGTTGATCAAAAGCGAAGCGCAACGCGACCTATGGCATAGTGAACGCGCGTTATCACGCGTTTGGCCGAGCGTGTTCAGTGTGAACACGCGTGGTGCAGGTGACTTGTTTTGTTGTTATTCGAGGTGTTCGAGATGGATTCGTCAGACGAGGAATATTTTGCCTCCCCGCGTACAATTGATTTAATTTTTAATAAAAGGGAATTTGCAGTGCATAAAATTAATCGGAACAGAAGAAGGGATGGAGAATTCCATCGGCTCTATCCGGAGTTGAGGAAATACCCGGACAAGTTCCGATCATACACCAGAATGTCAATAGATACGTTTGACATGGTGTTGAGTTTGATCGAAGGCAGGCTTATGAAAAATAGGACGAATCTGAACCGTGAATAAATTTACCCTTGTGAACGGCTAATTGTCACTCTAAGGTAATTAATCAGATCATAATTTTAATGCTTCAACTGATATACACTGTACTTTTTTCTAAAGGTTTCTTGCTACAGAGTCATCCTTCCAAACCCTTGGATTCTTAATATTCATGTTAATATTCATTCCAATATTCATGTGTTCACACTTAAACAGAACCTCCGTAGTATCACACATTAAATTTATTGCTTATTGAAAAGTATGTGCGATCGCACATAGTGATTATATAAAAACATTCGAGGTATGTGCGATTATACATAATTGTCATTTGTTGAGCACATTGCAAAAATCTATGTGTGGACACATTAATTGTTGCTTTTTTATCAGAGTAGTAGGTAAAATTTGCCAATTGTGTTTTAAGAATGCTTTTTTTTATTACGCATATAAATTATTACCTTCCATAATAATTCTATTGGGTTGAAATTTCCTTCACGTATTTCATGGATCTTTAGTTCTTCAATATAAAAGTGATTACGAAAAGACAATTATAATTGATTTATTTTGAAAAAATAATTTTTGTGTCACTGCGCTAAAAATCACAAGTTCATTTCCATTGTTCGCCATTTTGAACTGACGAAAAATTGTTGTTTTAATCATTTACCAAAAATCTAGGTAGATTTCACTTATCGAAAAACCAGTTTATTCATTTTTCGACAACTCCATACTGCTTGCAAAAATAAGAACAATCTATTCAGTCGCTACTATTTCATAATAGCGTATAGCGTTTAGACGCGTCAAAACACCACTCAGGCTGCTTAGACGCGTTTGGCAGCCGGTTCGCACCGCATCGCGTCGCGTGGCTATATCAGATTTACGCGATACGCATATATTTTCATCAAAAGTGTTTTGACGCGAACGCGTTCGCTCGCGTGAACGCTTCCAAACGCTTTCAGTATACCATCAGCCGTTTATGTTGAAGTTTTAACTATGTATTTATACTTTCTTTCCTGTGGAAGAGTTTTAATTTATTTTCAATAGTTAATTTAGAGTTTGCTACACAAATTAATCAAACCAGTTGAGCCGTGTTTTATGTTAATTCTATAATATTGGCCAAAAACTTAGGTAACAGAAACAATAAACGCAAAGGAAGCCTTTTGAGTCTTGTCCTTATATTTATTTCACTCAGTACCAGCGGCTGGATAGTCATGAAGAAAATGGACATAGTTTTTGGCTTAGGAAGTACTAGCATATCGGTCCCAAGTACGGTTCCAAGCGTATTGATTCGCTCCTAATAACGTAACTCACATGTAACTCATGTACATGGGACCAAGAGGTTCTACAACAGTGAACCGATTTCAAATCGCTAGTTTCCAAGACCCCGGTTTTATTTAAGTTTTTGGAACAAATGGCATCAAATTTGGTTGAAAATTATCACAAGACATAAAAAAGAAGAAAAAGAAGTAAGCGTAATATGAGGTTTCTCTGGAATACAGATTTTTTGTAATAAAACTAAGATGAAAAGATTTTTTTCGTCAAAAACACAGATTTCATTTTGGCAACCCTGCCCGTTATCCTAAAAATGGCAGTCCGGTAGCAAATTTTAAAACACATGCAAAAGTGGTGGGAATAATCAAGCTGAACCCCCGAAGCTGCCATCGAGGGACGCGACGAACAAGAACAAGGCAAATGTTTCACAATCCTACGTCCACCAAGTAAAGCAGAGGGCTGGATTAAGCGTTTTCAAGGCCCAGATTGTACCGGATCGGAACGCAAAGCAGCATTTGAAGGCTACAAAACGCCCCAGAAATTTGTACAAAAATGTGTTAACAAAATACGATTGTTTGATCATGGACGACAAAATATACTGCCAGGCAAATTTCGATCAAATTTCTGGGCAGAAATTTTAAAGCTCGGGTGACCGCAACACAGGCAGTTTCTGGCAAGCAATCAGCAGTTGTGGACTGAAATGTGAAATTTGCGTTACTTCTGGAACTTCCGTTAGCCTCTGGAAAAGACCACTGCCTTTTCTGGAGCAGCATGAGGTGGATTGCCTATTCTGGCCGGACTTTATCGTTTTACGGACCAATACTCAAATTCTACCAAAGAGCGAAAATGGCGTTACCGTGGTTCCCAAGAAGATGAAGCCGGCCAATACTCCGGAACAAGAACCAATGGATGAATACAGGTTAATCGTGAAGCACATACTGAAGAAAAAAGGTGGAACTGCAAATGACCTGAAGGATTTCAAAGGTATTGGCAGCCAAAGAAATGCACAATGAAACAATGGCCTTACAGTAAGCTGTTTTTGAATCCCAACAAAATTTTCGTGTCCAGATTATTCGTATTCAACCATTAAAATATTTTACAGAACATTTGACGAATTTCACGCCAACTCGTCTTCGTGATTGGCAGCACCCTCTCAGGATCCAGTGAAACTTTGTGTGTGTGTGTAGACTATGTCTTTCAAGCAACTTTGCATACATTGTTTTTTCAAAAAATTTCTAGAGTGCCATTCGAAAAGGGCTCAAGTTTTTTTATCGTTTTTTGTTTTAAATAAACATAACTCAAAAAGGAAAAGACTTACAAAAAAATGATGTATGGGTGACTTTTATAAAATCCTCTTACCTCTTATGAAAATAAATGTAAAAATTTAAAAATCGATTCCTACATGCTAAAAAAAAAATATTTAAAATTTAAAGTCAATTTGCAAAAAAAAATCTGTCTTAGAATTGGACAAACAAATTTTTTTATAAAGGCAATATAATTGTCTAAAAGTTTTCCATACATTGCGAGATGGGCACTTTTAAGAAAAACAAGTTCTTCTAACAACAAATTTGTCATGTCAACATTACTCAAAAAGGACAAGACTTACAAAAAAGTGATGTATGGGTGACTTTTAGAAAATCGTTTTAACTTTTATGAAAAAAAATGTTAAAATAGTTAAATTGATTCTTACACGCTAAAAAAATATATTTTAAAATTTAAAGCCAATTTGCAAAAAATGACTATCTTAGAATTTGACGAATTTTTTTCTTAATAAAGGCAATATACAGGGGATCATCAAAAAGGAGAAGACTAGCAAAATTTTGTCCAGATTCAAAGTGATACAGTTCGATGAATAATTAACCGATTTTGATGATACTAGAAGCGTTCGACGGGGAATTTATTCTAGTTTTAGCATGTTTAATCAAAATTTGATTTGACTTCCGGGCACCGGAGATATCACGGATACTTTGAGGTTATGTCAAATGTACTAATTTTCTGCAGCTCGTTTTTTTTTTATGTTACTTGAAAATCGGAATTATTATATTTTTCTCAGAAATTAAAATTCATAACAAGTCTGTCAGTGGTTAAAGATCGTGAATCGGCCCATAAACAACCGAGATATGGCTATTTCCGTAAAATGTAGTTTTTTACCCAATTGCCTGACACTTCTTATGTTGAAAAACTCCTTTTTAATTTATCTGTAACTCTGCGTACCCTTAACCAAATTAGATGCAATTTGGTTTATCCAAATTTTTGGAAGAGTAGCGGACATTTCGTTATTTTCCGTAGTTCCGGATTCATTATCGGGAATCGTGAAGGAAGTACCCTACCAGTGTAATGGCCAGAGTTAGAACTGTATCAAACCTGGCTTGCGACCCATCAAACTTAATGATTTTACAAAACAATACCACTGGTAGTCAACCTGAGAGTATTCTTTCACATTGGCCACACCTGGTGACGTCCGGACTCCGGGTTCCCCCAGGGAAGTGGCCAGATTTCGAATGATGTCAAACCCTGGCTTGCGACACATCAAACTTCATGATTTTACTAAACAATACCTCAAATAACTCAAAATTAATAACTCAAAATTAATTGAAAAATAACTCAAAATTAATTTGGCGTACGGAACCATCGACCTGGCGGAATAGAACTCAAATTGGGTATTATTTTTTATCCGTGTACATGTTTGCATAGAAGAAGACAAAAGGTGACAGGATTGAGTGCTTGCGCATGGGACAAATCAAGGTTAAGTGCTGAAGTGTGCAGTTCGAAATGCCATTAAAGCTTACAGAATTTCAACGGGGCCGTATAGTCGGTGCTCGAGAAGCCGGTGCTTCGATCGCTGAAACATGCAACCTGGTTGGTGTTGCCAGGGCCACAGTTTGCCGGATAATGTCGGAATATAAAAAACATGGAAAAACATCGCCTGATAAAAGTAGCTGTGGACGGCAGCAGAAGATGGATGACCGGCAGCAACGTTCGTTGAAGTGCATAGTCAAAGCAGACAGACGCATTAGTGCTGTTAAAGCAACTGCTGCTTTGAACAATGCGCTTCAAGAACCAGTTTCTACATCAACTGTCCGAAGGGAGCTGCACGACATGAATCTTTACGTTCTAAACCGCTAAACCGTTTCTAAACCGCTAATAAAACCGCAAAACGCGGTAAACAGGAAGCGCTGGTGCAAGGATCATAAGGAATGGACGCCAGATCAATGGAACCAAGTTGTGTGGTCGGACGAATCAACTACAGGTCGAGTGTACGTATGGCGTACTCCTGGAGAAGCCTACAACCCTGGCTGCCTTCTGCCAACCGTTAAACATGGCGGGGGGTCAGTTATGGTATGGGGTGCAATATCGTGGCATTCTCTTGGGCCTTTAGTTGCTATGAAGGGAAAAATAAAGGCCAAAGATTATCAAGAAATATTGGATGACCTGGTATTTTTTAGAAAACCTTCACAATATACTTAAAATAACACAATTGCCCAACAGGTGCTGCCAATGATGAAGACCATCTTTCCTGATGGCAGAGGAATCTTCCAAGATGACAACGCTCCAATCCACACTGCTCAAATCATAAAGGCGTGGTACGAAGAGCATAACACAGACTTTCATCACCTTGATTGGCCAGCACAGTCACCAGACCTCAACATTATCGAGCCACTTTGGTCTACATTAGAAGCACGCGTGAGAAGTGTATTTCCACCACCATCGTCTCTAAAAGCGTTAGAGAAGGTTTTGATCGATCAGTGATATAAAATACCTATCGAAACCATCCGAAAATTGTACGATTCTATCCCTAGGCGTATCCTAGCCGTTTTGAATGCGAATGGTGGACCCACGCCTTATTAAACGCGATTTTCCTTTGAAACGATCTATCTAATCAAAATAACTGAATTATTGTTAGCATATCCGAACTTTTATATATTTTCGAAACTATGTTTGAATAATTTGCCATTGAATCTTGATGCCCACAATAGAAACCTCAGATTCGCCACCAGTGGTATTGGTTTGTAAAATCATGAAGTTTGATGTGTTGCTAGCCAGCTTGGACATCGTTCTAAATCCAGCCACTTCCCTGGGGGAACCCGGATCCCGGAGCGTCACCAGGTCTGACCAATGTGACCGAAAACTCTCAAGTTGAGCACCAGTAATCTTGATTTGTAAAATCATGAAGTTTGATGTGTCGCAATCCATAGTTTGGAATCATTCTATATCTCGCCAATTCCCCGGGGGAACCCGGAATCCGCAACGTCACCAGGTGTGGCCAATGTGACCGAATACTCTCAGGTTGACCACCAGCGGTATTGTTTTGTAAAATCATGAAGTTTGATGTGTCGCAAGCCAGGGTTTGACATCATTCGAAATCTGGCTACTTCCCTGGGGGAACCCGGAATCCGGAACGTCACCAGGTGTGGCCAATGTGAAAGAATACTCTCAGGTTGACCACCAGCGGTATTGTTTTGTAAAATCATGAAGTTTGATGTGTCGCAAGCCAGGTTTGATACAGTTCTAACTCTGGCCATTACACTGGTAGGGTACTTCCTTCACGATTCCCGATAATGAATCCGGAACTACGGAAAATAACGAAATGTCCGCTACTCTTCCAAAAATTTGGATAAACCAAATTGCATCTAATTTGGTTAAGGGTACGCAGAGTTACAGATAAATTAAAAAGGAGTTTTTCAACATAAGAAGTGTCAGGCAATTGGGTAAAAAACTACATTTTACGGAAATAGCCATATCTCGGTTGTTTATGGGCCGATTCACGATCTTTAACCACTGACAGACTTGTTATGAATTTTAATTTCTGAGAAAAATATAATAATTCCGATTTTCAAATAACATAAAAAATAACGAGCTGCAGAAAATTAGCACATTTGACATAACCTCAAAGTATCCATGATATCTCCAGTGTCCGGAAGTCAAATCAAATTTTGATTAAACATGCTAAAACTAGAATAAATTCCCCGTCGAACGCTTCTAGTATCATCAAAATCGGTTAATTATTCATCGAACTGTATCACTTTGAATCTGGACAAAATTTTACTAGTCTTCTCCTTTTTGATCATCCCCTGTAACTGTCGAAAAGATGGACACTTTTGAGGAAAAAAAAGTTTTCTAACAACAAATTTTTCATGTCCTATTTTCACAGTGTATCGCGCCAACTCGTCTTATAATTTGGTCCTAAAACCTCACAGAAGCTATGTATGTATGTATGGTAGCCACCATCCCTTCATGCCCTTGGCTTGGATGCAGCTCCACTTAATAGCAAGATCAAATTGAGCCACCGATCTGAATTCACAATATCGCTGTATGAAGGGCCAAAAACGGAGGGGTGGATCCGTAAGCAGAGACACTCACGCGAAATCCACGGGAAATTAAGAATCTCCTTCCAACGATACGATCCAACAATTCGAATAACCCAATTCGCAATACTTATTAAGCTTTCTACGGGATGGCTTGTTAAGAAGGGCGCGTCACTCTCACTGAAACTGTTGGAGTAGAATTCGCAGCATCACAATCGAATCGGTAGGATAAAGAAAATGATAATGCTCGTTCCCTCCTAGACTCAGGCAGTCAATCAAACCATCGTCCAGTTTCAGCTTGAATGATACCCTGATGCTCCCTCCCAACCCAGTATTTATTATATAAAATGTACATAATATGTCATAATATGCAATATATGCAGTATGTAATAGAGCAATGAAATATACTATTATATTTAATTAAAATATGCCATGGTTGGAATTCGTCATCCTGTAATTTAAATATGGTTATAAATAAAATAATATGATGAAATAGTTAAAATAGTAATAATAGGCATATGATAATCATATGCAGCTTGGTGCATCTTTACAGCTCAATCAGTGGCAGATGAATATAACTCTGGAATGTGAAGGTCTTATTGCAATTAAATAAAACATAAACCATTTAATTATACATGAATTCAAAAAATATGTATGTATTCATGACATATGGATATACATAATCAGCAGAATTGAAGAGCATTTATTAATTTTGATAAAATTCAATGATTTAAATTCATAGAAAAACACCTTTAGATACAATGAAATAAAATATCTGTACTATCTGGAATCTATTTCTTGTAACCTTGGAGCAAATGAAATTTAATTATTATTATTAATCTTTTAGTAAATATTTTTAATATGATTATACTTATATATATATAATGATGATATGATGAAAATAATACGATGTTGTAATAGTATACACATAAAAATTAAATGCAACTATTTGTCTCTTCTGCTGTGATGTTAGATGATTGAAACTCTGAAATGGCAAAAATTTCCAAAGTGATATAATGAAAGAAAGTTGATCACCGGGCAGCCAAGCAGAATAGCAAAGAAAATTTAAGCAAACAATTAGCCGGAATAAATTTCATATGATTATGATTACTGCCCAAAAACGGAAGCTTAATAAATCTACAAAAAAAAATCAGAGAGAGAAAAGAAAAATGAAACTTGAATTCTCCGATAACTCTTGCTTTCTACTGGGCCCATAAATAATTCTTTATATCTGTGCAATAGAAAATGAGAGATCATCAACAATTTTAGTTTTTGAATTATTAAACTTTTTTGGAAATTTTATTTAGTAGAATTTGTCGTATGATCCTTTCTAAACAAAACATTAAAAACCATCCTATCTTTCAAATACATATACTGGGTTAGGTGGGCTAAAACTTAAGACGATGCATAGATGCGAACTTGAAAATAGCTTTAAAAATATTGTGAAGGGATGTTATAATATAAAATGATAGTAACAATTATATTTGTACTGTCTGCATGTCTGTAGACTGATGTCCAGCTGCAATTGTAGACGCTCTTGCATTATCATTGCCACGAAGGAATCAAAAAATTTAAAATTATTAAACAACATAATTCCATAGATGAACTGAAATTATACACCGTATAAAGAATACTTCCATTTTATGTGGTAGGGTAAGATTTCAGCATGCTACCTTCCTACATCGCGTAGGTGGGACTGCTTCATAAGGTATAGATGACGCGATACAGCGTTTCTTACTCAGCCGTTGGATGCCAGGACAGACGCTGTATGAGCTGCACCTCCTTGGTGGACAGACGCTCGGAACGCACCTCCTCAATCTAGCTGAAGTCAGAAGGACAACAGTGCCCAGGCTGCACTACCAGCTAAGTACGCAACCCTTAGCTGGCGGTCTTTGTCATCTCTTGACCCGTGGAAGCATGAGGTAGGAACTTGTGAGGACCAGTGCTATGTTGCGGGGACGCACGCTCCATCCCAGTTGTCTACTCACCATTTTGCAGCCCCTTTATTTTTAAAAAACATCCAAATTTTTTAAAAAAATTTTAAAAATATTTTTCTCTTAAAATTTATTTTACAATTTTTACAATTCTTTTCATAAATGTTAAAACAATTTTCTAAAAGTCACCCATATATCACTTTTTTGTAAGTCTTTTCCTTTTTGAGGTTATGTTGATTTAAAAAAAAATCGATCAAAAAACTTAAGCCCTTTTCATGTGGCAGTCTAGAAAAAACAATGTATGCAAAGTTGCTTGAAAAGACATAGTCAACACACCCACAAAGTTTCATTGAATTCTGAGAGGGTGCTGCCAATCACTAAGACGGGTTGGCGTGAAATTCTTCATTTCCCCTTTTCTCGGTGCTGTCCGTATGCTGTTGACGTAGAATTGCTTTTATTTTGTTTAATATATTGAAGATCATATCTTAGAAAATCTAAAATACAATGTGTCACAAAAATGGAAAGGTTTCTGTCGTTTTTTCCTTTTTTCACACATCGTATACAATTTTACGTTTCACTCAATGTTAATGATGAACAGGTTGAATGTCCTTCCAGAAGAACTACAAAAAAACAGGTAAAATTTTCCTAATAATTTAACTGACTTTCCAAATAAAAAAAAAAACAAACATTGCTGACCTACATAATTGAGAATTTCTATTTCGTTATAAGGTAAGATTTTCCACTACTCCGAAGCGCCACAGCCAGCTAGCAGAATGTGTACACAATTAATTTCAACACTTTCATTAAAATAGCAAATCACCGTTTATTCCGACGCAGTCAACCAGTCTCGCAAGCTGACTTTCGCTCGGGTAAAGTCGTACGGCTCGTCGTCATTCACTGCGGCCCGGAGATGGTCCAGCTCAGCTCGACCTCCACAAACAGAGCTTTCCAGCTTCTGCACGCGGAGCAGCTATTTTTACCAGTGGAAGCCAGCAAATAGGTGCCAGGGGAGCGTTTGTTCCATCACGGTGTGGCTTGCTGACTAAAGCCCAAGAATTCAGCTCCATTGTATCCCGTCTACTGTGACGTAAAAAACTAGTTCTACGGCAATTTTTGCTCCGTCGTTATACGGGTTCAATCCTTTGGGGTGTGGGTGTAGGTGCAAGGAGTTTCCTGCTTGGAAAAACAAAAGTAGTGTTCGCTGTGCTTTGAATTATGAAGCCATTGTAAATCTCTGTGGGACTGTGAAGCCCGACTTGGCTAGGATGCAGTAAATATAGGAATTTGTTCCTTATCAAGCTGGATGGTAGATCTTTTTAGGGAATTTAAGACAAAAATGCTGAAACATGAATTCAATTTCAAGTTTGATATTGATATTCAATAATTTTTTCAATAGTGTGAAGCCCGATATCACCAACGTCCTGTCCTCTATTTGAATTGAGGCGTAGAAATATTTCCGATCGATTGGTATAAGAAATTTGAAAATCTTTGGAGAAACGACTGAGATATTAACGCTCACAATCTGACCACTTTTCGTGACGGTCGCAAATCATTTTTTTTTTTAATTGTAACCCAGTATAGACAGCCGTAGTCCTACGTCAAAAATCATGAGATATTATTATGGTTTTTGCTATATTTCTTGGCTCAGTGCATGCAAGATCGCAACCAATTTTATGGTTTACTTTTTCTCGATCTTGAAATTGATCGAGGGAAAATGTAGAACATGTCTTAAAATTCATCCTTTTTTCTGTGTGACGCGTATTAGCGTGAAGTAGTTAAATAATATAACTGGTTTCCCTGAACGTTCATGCTTGAGCAGGAAACATCTAAGGAGAGTAAATTACATAAATCAACTGAAAAAAAAAATCCTGCGAAAACCATTTCCACTAGTATAGAGGCCGTCTACCACCGTTCATCTAAGCAAACACCGGAATGTGTAAATAATTGACTGTTTCGGTAAAAACTTGCTAACTTGAAGCTCCTCGTTCTTCTTAATTGTGCACGGGAAATATTTTCCATCGAAGGCAACTTTGCTCCGAAGGTCGACGTGGCCGTTGTCATCTACTAGGCGCGCTTTATTCGCCCTGTGCAACCTACTTCTTTCGCCAAAAGTGCCTTTTTCCATCTTCAAACCACCCAGAGCCAGCAGAGCCTAAATGTAGCATAACGAAGGCAAATGCGATTTCGGTTCCATTCCGGTGAACTCTGTCTGAGTTACTTTTCTGCGGCATGCTAAAAACGTTTGCCAATTTTTATTCGCCTTCTCACCCGTGTCCTCTGGTGGCAGGCTGCACGAGCAAGCGTAAATGGAATTCGTGCCCTTGCCAGGACTTTTAGTTCGGATGGATGCAGAGGCGCCAATTTCATGAAATTATTGGGGGTTATAACGGAGAAACACTGCTAATGGTTTGGAACACTTTACACGCTATTTCCAAACCAACCAAAGTTGAGTACGTTTGACTCAAATCAGTCTACTCAAAGTGAGTAAAGATAGTTCGTAGTGGTGAGATGACAAAAAGTCAACATCGGCTTGAATCCGATCGATGCTAATTGTCAACTTGTTACTTCTAAATATCTTACTCTCGTTTGCCTTTAGCCTTACTTTTGACCAATTTGAGTCAATCATACTCAATTTTGGGTTGCTTAGAACTAACGTTCATAAAACTATTCGGCACCTATGGACCAGGTGATGGCTAGGTAACAGCTGAGGACATTGAACCAGCTAACCATCGCCATCTCTTCTCGCCCCCGTTCTGGAATCTGGAATGGAATCCAACACTCATTGAGGTATCTACACCGAAAAATCTCCGCAAAGCCTCGAACTGGCAAAAAAATCAACGTTAACAAAACGGTTTTTTCGACTTTTGCACGTTTGCACCATTCCAGGATTATTTTTAGCTCACTGCAAGCCATGCCAAATTTAAGTTTTTTAATTAAACCAAATACCCGCTTTGTCACCCAGCTTCTCGCCTATTGTCGATCGGAAGACGCCCTTGGAAGCGCTTTATTCCCCGACCGAAAATAAATTCATTCATTATTAAATTTCTCAATTTCTCTGCTCCCTCTAAAGCTTCCCAAACCCCACAAATGACACCCACCGTTGAGGTTTAGTGCATCATAAAAAAACGCCTACTTCCTTGCCTCGGGATCGGGACATCCCGCGCACATGGCCTGCTGCTCCGAAGAAGAATGAGCCCAAAATGAGAGCAATAAATGCAGTCACATGGCACAAACGCTCGGGGCAAATATGTGCCTTAGTCTCATTCTGGCTTTAGCTTTATACTTTAGCAGCCATTAGGCTGCAGTGAGCGCTTTCTTTCCGAAAGGGTCGTCCACACGGCAGCTTTGAATATCCTCCCCGTGCAGTGCAACAGAAAGTATCCTACTTTGCTTCTTTGACTTTTCCCGTTTCGAAGCTCTGTTTGTTCTGCACGATAATTAATGGCGAAATGCGCAGCCTGGCGTATTTGTAGGTTTTCCGCAGCTGCTGAAAACTGAAAAGTTTGGAAGCTTGACTAAAACAGGGGAATTTTAATTTATAGCCGTCAGTTTTCTTAGTCAACGGTTTTCGTATTTCACATGTCAACGGATAATCTTCCGACTGAGCGTTTAGAGATTGCTGTCAAACTTTGCGTCTGATTAATTTCTGGTGTGTACTTCTATACAGCAGCTTAAGATAGGCCTATTTGATTGGATGGATTATCTCTGACTTTCTTATTGCATTCAACCATAGCTAGAAGCCATTCCGAAAGTATAAACTCTGTGCTCTGTGCAAAGCCTGATGATACCGACAAACAAAGGTTTTAGGAAACTATGGATTTTATATCACTATTTCAGTAACCCATTGTTCCCAACTCCAAATACACTCAATAGTAATGGAAGGAACGGTCGCAAAATTGGTCAAGCATGATTCAATACTCACTGATTATACCTTACCTTACCTTACCAATCAGACTAAGACCGGCGTGGCCTCTCCTGAGTAACACATCTTTGTGCTTTTATGTTGAGTAAACTTATTTATAACCAAATCTAGTCATATAAAAGTATTTTCAACCGCTATAAAACGTGTGTGTTGCTTGGGCTGCTGTACACAGAAGTTGTTTCCATTGTAATCGGTCCATGGCTGTACCTCGCCAGCCTCGCTGTCTGCGGAGGGTCGCAGGTCGCCTTCTACTTGATCGATCCACCATGCTCGTTGCGCGCCTCTTCTTCTGCTCACTGATTAAGGTCTGTATCCACATTAATCCGGACACCTTCAAATCATTGTAATTTTTTAAATATTGCACGTAGGAATGAAAAATTTCACTGTGGTATAGCTGAGAGTCTATGATGAAAAAGACTATGATTGATGTTTACATTTCATGTTTAGTATTCAAGATGGCGACGAAAGAAAAACAAGTGCGCGAGCAAATTTTGTACGGGCGTACGGCAAATCCTGACTTGTCAATACGGGACCTTGCAAAAACACTGGATTTGCCTAAATCCACTGTTCACGATGTGCTCAAATCATTTTCGGAACGTTTGACGGTGGAGAGGAAACCGAGAAGTGACAAAAACATTGGACGCGCTGATCCTGTCATGGACCGAAAGGTGAAAAGGATATTAACGAAAACCCCAAATCTCTCCTTTCCAACGGTGGCTCGTAAAATAGGGATGTCACCTGGTTTTGCCCAAAAATCAAAACAACGTTTGGGACTTAAGTCGTATAACGTAAAAACAGTTCCAAATCGCAAAGACAAACAGAACTTGGCAGCAAAATCACGGGCTCGACGTTTGTACTGTGAATATTTGACGAAGTTTTCATGCGTTGTTATGGACGATGAAACTTATGTCCTGGAGGATTTCAAGCAGCTTCCAGGGCTGGCTTTTTATTCTGCTATGGCCAGAAATGCTACAGCTGAGCATTTCAGAACGAAGAAGGCATCGAAATTTCTCAAAAAATACCTTGTGTGGCAAGCAATTTGCACGTGTGGCAAAAAGAGTAAATCTTTCGTCACTACAGGCACAATCAACAAGGAGATCTATCAGAATGAGTGTCTGCAGAAGCGATTGCTACCCTTCATCAAAAGTCACAAAGAAAAGCCTTTGCTCTGGCCCGATTTGGCATCATGCCACTATGCTAAAACTGTGATGGAGTGGTACCAAGCAAATCAAGTGAACATTGTACCAAAAACCTCAAACCCGCCAAATTTCCCAGAGCTACGACCTATCGAGAGATATTGGACTCTGATGAAGCGGAAGCTTTCTGGAAAGAAGCAAGCAATCAAAGACATCAAACACTTCCAGCAAATTTGGATAAAGACGGCTTCTACGATTTCTAAAGAGTCTGTACAAACCCTAATGGACGGAGTTAAGCGCAAAGTTCGAAAATTGTATGCAAATACCGAATAACTATGTTTTGTCTTCACGAATTGTTAAAACACATCCCATGAATCTGAAATAAACAACTACGATGGAAATATAATGCGAAATTTATGTTTTATTTATGTTTTGAGGTGTCCGGATTATTGCGGATACAGACCTTATGCCATTATATAGATAAACGAACTTTATTTCCCTTCAAAGTTCAAGGACTACAAAATACCTGTAAAGTATATGATAAGGTTTCCAATGTTCTGCCGGATTTTCTGGTAATTTTTTGTTGATGAATTAGAGAACACATCTTTTCGTGCTAA
Source organism: Aedes koreicus (assembly GCA_024533555.2). Lineage (NCBI taxonomy): Eukaryota > Metazoa > Arthropoda > Insecta > Diptera > Culicidae > Aedes > Aedes koreicus. The sequence goes on along the minus strand of JAHHFK020005048.1, from coordinate 343,432 downwards.
ATACAATCTGTCAAAAGACACACAAATTTCTAGTCATAACTTCTCATATGATCCCATTTAAAAGCAAGGAAGCATACATTAGCGTTAAATTACATTCAAACGGGCTGCGAGGGGAACTGATAACTCGTTCTAGTTCGTTGAAACGCTAGAAATTCCTCTGCAAGTATAGGAAATATTATTTTTATAAAATTTATTTTTCAAATTGCAAACTATTGAACTGTTTCACATTTTCAATTCTTTTCTGAGTTTTCTCGAAGTTCCGCTCAACGATTGCCCAATATATTTGAATTGAGTGCAGCTTCGGTGAGTTCGGAGGGTTTTTATTTATCCTTAGGTACCATTTGAACGTTTTGTTGTCCCGAGCTATTTATTTTTCAATGACTGGAAACGAGGTCTGTCTAAAACAGTAAGGAACAACTGTCTTTCTTCGAATAAGGCAACAAGCGTTTTTGCAAATGTTCCTTTACAAATTTCCTTGTCAAATTTGGCTTTTCAGCCCACATGTGCAAAACGCCTGCCAAATGAAGTGTTTTTTGAACAATTTTGACACTTTATCAAATTTTCGGACGGATAAAATTTGATTTCTTGACGGGAGTAGAGGTTTTCCATAGATTTTTAACGTAGGACTACGTCTCTGTTTTCAATACTGGGTTTCACGTTGCGAGTGCGAATAGTTGGAGTGCCACGAAATATGGTTAGATTTTGAACGTTGTTAACTCAGTCGTTTCACGATCGATTTCCAAAACTTTGGCATCAAATGATCGGAACATACACTTCTTGTCGATTCTAATGTTGAATACTATTGACTTTAAATATCTTACTATCGCAGAATTAATAAATGTGAAGCGCCGTCTAAACAAGAAACACCCAAACAACCAATCACGTGCATCTGAACGGTCGTTTCCGAACACGGACGACAGAGTCATGGACTAACCAGTTTGGGTGTGTATGTGTGTATATTCAACGACTGTGCATTTTAATCGTATAGGAAATAAAAGGAGAAGAGTGACACTCACATCGTCCATATTCTACGTCTGATCGCACTGCGCTATTGAAATGATTCATCGTATTTCTTCCGAAAATCTCTGTTCGAGTTCACCGTGACGTGCAATCGCAGACAGAGCCACCACAATTTCAAGAAATGAGTCAATTTTCCAGCACAACATTATTAAAGAGCCTGCATTAGAAAAGAGGTGACATCTCAAAAATTCGACGGGCCACCTTCTCGATTAGATTGACATATAATCGCATGTTCCAATCGATCAATGTCGCCTTTTTTCTAATTCAGGCTCCTATAAAATAATAACATTCATTACACATTGCTACGAAGTTCAACGTCACCTTTGTGTACAACCCCATTGGGCTGTCCCTTGTAGTTTTTATTTTCTTTATAATTAAAGCAATGGTCTGTGATTCTTTGAGTTTGATTTGAATGGAATTTGGATTGGATTTGGATTGGATTTGGATTGGATTTGGATTGGATTTGGATTGGATTTGGATTGGATTTGGATTGGATTTGGATTGGATTTGGATTGGATTTGGATTGGATTTGGATTGGATTTGGATTGGATTTGGATTGGATTTGGATTGGATTTGGATTGGATTTGGATTGGATTTGGATTGGATTTGGATTGGATTTGGATTGGATTTGGATTGGATTTGGATTGGATTTGGATTGGATTTGGATTGGATTTGGATTGGATTTGGATTGGATTTGGATTGGATTTGGATTGGATTTGGATTGGATTTGGATTGGATTTGGATTGGATTTGGATTGGATTTGGATTGGATTTGGATTGGATTTGGATTGGATTTGGATTGGATTTGGATTGGATTTGGATTGGATTTGGATTGGATTTGGATTGGATTTGGATTGGATTTGGATTGGATTGGATTTGGATTGGATTTGGATTGGATTTGGATTGGATTTGGATTGGATTTGGATTGGATTTGGATTGGATTTGGATTGGATTTGGATTGGATTTGGATTGGATTTGGATTGGATTTGGATTGGATTTGGATTGGATTTGGATTGGATTTGGATTGGATTTGGATTGGATTTGGATTGGATTTGGATTGGATTTGGATTGGATTTGGATTGGATTTGGATTGGATTTGGATTGGATTTGGATTGGATTTGGATTGGATTTGGATTGGATTTGGATTGGATTTGGATTGGATTTGGATTAGATTTGGATTGGATTTGGATTGGATTTGGATTGGATTTGGATTGGATTTGGATTGGATTTGGATTGGCTTTGGATTGGATTTGGATTGGATTTGGATTGGATTTGGATTGGATTTGGATTGAATTTGGATTATTAGTATTATTAGTTCTCGAGTTATGCAGAAATGTATGTCTCCTTTGTATGAGAGCCCCCCCTTCCAGAGAGAAAAGGGGTCTCAAACAATCATAAGAACTTTCTCCAGTTCCAAAAAACCCTGCATACAAATTTTCACGCCGATCGGTTCAGAACTCTCCGAGTCTATAAGCGTCAAACAACAAACACACAGAAAAAAATATATATATATAAAAAAAAACCCCCCCCACCCCCCCCCCCCCCACAAAAATTTTTTTTTTTTTTTTTTTATTTTTCTACTAATGAAAAAAATATATTTTTTTTTTGGAAGCCCCCCCCCCCCCCTTTAAGAGGGAGGGGGCCCAAACCCCCAAAAAAACATTTCTTCCCCCCAAAACCCCCCCCCCCCCAAATTTTTTCCCTAAACTTTTAATATTTTTTTTTTTTACATTTACACCGTCTTCAACTCGAGGTTGTTCAGACTGAACATTAAACATAGAGCGAATTACAACGGACACCTTAACCTAACACCCAGTGGACCAGATTGGACATTTTCGTTTTGCGAAAAGTTCCACAGGCTGGAGCGGGAATCGAACCTTCACTTCATGGCAATCGCTTGAACGACGGGAGACGCCGCTAACCGCTTGACCACGAAGCCCAGTTCTCGAGTTATTCAGAAATTTGTGTTTCATTTGTATGAGAGCCCACCTCTCAGAAAGGGGAGGGGTCTCGAGTCACCTTAGAAATATTTCTTGCCTTCAAAAACCCCCACCTGCCAAATGTGGTTCCATTTGCTTAATTTGTTCTCAAGTTATGAAGAAATTTTTTTTTTGCATTTGAATGGTAGCCTTCCCTCCCTTCTAGAGGGCGGAGGAGTCGCAAACTACCATAGACACCCTTCTCTCTTCCAAAAACTTCCACATGGCAAATTTGGTTCCATTTGCTTAATAGTTAAGCAGATACTTGTGTTTTATTTGTACCCCACGTGCAAAATTTGGATCCATCTCGAATTATGCTGAAATTTCAATTTCATTTGTATGAGAGCCCCCCCTTCTACAGAGGGGAGGGGTCTCGAACCACCATAGAAACATTTCTTGCTTCCAGAAAACCCCACATGCAAAATTTGGTTCCATTTGCTTGATAGTTCTTGATTTATGCAGAAACTTCTGTTTCATTTGTATGGGAGCCCCACCCCCCCCCCCCCTTCGAGAGGAAGGTCTCAAGCCACCATAGAAACATTTCTTGCCTCCAAAAATTTTCGCATGCTAAATTTGGTTTCCTTTGCTTGATTAGTTCTCGAGTTATGCAAAAATGTGTGTTTCATTAGTATGGGAGCCCCCCCTTCTATCATAATAACCTTTCCCGGCCCCACAAATCCCTCCATACAAAGTTTCACGCCAATCGGTTCAGTAGTTTTCGAGTCTATAAGGTTCAGACAGACAGGCAGAAATTCATTTTTTATATATAGATACGCTTAACCGTTAACGAGACTGCTGGTCACGATGAACAGGGGTGAACTTTGTTCATGGATTTGGGATCCATTTCATTAAAATGCGCTTTACTGGCTCACGTTTACCAAAGAGTTTATGAAAAGAGGTGTGGGGTGAAAAATCGTAGCAATCGGCAACACGAACTTTGTTATGATTTGTTATCCACAACATCCGCAACTGCTGCTGATGATGAAACTTCAACTGACTCTGTTTATATTTTGTAAATTATGCTACAAAATTATCGATGAATATTCGCAAATGTGGAATAAAAAAAAAATATTGTTCCCAAATGGATTTAAGCTACAGAAAAATACATCGTCAATGCATCTACCATACTTTTCAAGAGATTTTATTTTGCCTTTAGCAACGATTGCAATCCCTCTTACGACAAAGTAGGTTTTTCAGGGACTTGGCGGACAGCGATTTTCCTGTAACCAACATCTCTAACAACCAAACGTCAAAAGATGCATTGTTTGTAAACAATGCTGGCGTTCCTACCCGTAGTAACAAACGTCAGACGGGCCTTATTCAAATAAGGCCCGTGATTTGTTGCATACTGTCAAACGCTAGTAATTAGGATAGGGTTGCCAGATCCCTGAGGTTTTGTTTACTTTGCTCGATAAGGTACGGTTCCATAAGGTATTTTTGGCTTCACACTATTCGCCTCTTTACCTATACTCTTTGACGTTTTCGGGACTAAATCATGAATTCATGTGAAATATCTGTTCTGATTTTCGTGATTTTTGCTCTCACAAACGGGAACTGTTTTTTTTCTCAGTGTGTCACTTACGGCATTGGGTGAGTTTTGGGACGTTCTCTTCAGTCCGTTTAAAGTTTTGTGGACTTGAAGTGAAAATCATTAAAAATGCTGTCGCGGAAATCACCGGGTCTATGTTTTATTTCCTTTTTTTAACTCTTTATTCATAGGTGTTCCTGCTAAATAAAGGGCGATACGGTCAAAATTTGGTCAATATCAACTTGACGTATTTCTTTCAATTTTGCATTTAAAAAACCTGAACACCCCTCATTTTGAAGGTGTGTGTGTGTAGAATGTTGCTCCTATTTTGATTTTGGAATTCACTCTTCAGTTGTCAAAATGCCGTCCAAGCAAGAAGAGCAGCGTATCAAAATTTTGCTCGCGCATCGCGAAAATCCGAGCTACTCGCACGCAAAGTTGGCAAAATCGCTAAAAGTTGCCAAATCAACCGTTACAAATGTAATTAAAGTGTTTGGGGAACGTTTGTCGACAGCCAGGAAGTCTGGATCGGGGGGAAATCGAAAACCGGAAGCCGCTGAGACGACAAAGAGAGTTGCCGGTAGTTTCAAGCGAAACCCTAACCTATCTCTCCGAGATGCCGCAAATAAGCTGGGTGTATCGTCTACAACCGTGCATCGAGCCAAAAAACGAGCCGGACTATCGACTTACAAGAAGGTAGTGACTCCAAATCGCGACGATAAACAAAATACGACGGCCAAAGCGCGATCCCGGAGGCTGTACACGACGATGCTGACGAAGTTTGACTGCGTGGTAATGGACGACGAAACCTACGTCAAAGCCGACTACAAGCAGCTTCCGGGACAGGAGTTTTATACGGCAAAAGGAAGGGGAAAGGTAGCAGATATTTTCAAGCACACGAAACTGTCAAAGTTCGCAAAGAAATATCTGGTTTGGCAAGCCATCTGTACCTGTGGCTTGAAAAGCAGCATTTTCATAGCTTCCGGGACTGTCAACCAAGAAATTTACGTGAAAGAGTGTTTGAATAAACGTCTGCTGCCTTTCCTGAAGAAACACGGTTGTTCCGTACTGTTTTGGCCGGATTTGGCATCTTGCCATTACGGTAAAAAGGCCATGGAGTGGTACGCCGCCAACAACGTGCAGGTGGTTCCCAAGGACAAGAACCCTCCCAACACGCCAGAGCTCCGCCCAATTGAGAAATACTGGGCTATTGTCAAGCGGAACCTAAAGAAGACCAAAAAAACTGCTAAGGACGAGCAGCAGTTCAAGGCAAACTGGCTTTCTGCGGCGAAGAAGGTGGACAAGGTGGTTGTACAAAATCTGATGGCAGGGGTCAAGCGTAAGGCCCGGCAATTCGGATTTGGAAAAGCGGAAGCCTAACTGAATATTTTTCCTGAATTTTATACTAATGGAACTTGAAAAAGAAATTTAATTTGATTTTTTAAATAAACGATTTCACCGATTTACACGCGTTTTCCCTTGACCAAATTTTGACCGTATCACCCTTTAATTAACATTTTAACCTTATATTCTATGATTTATATCTAATTCTGTTAATATTGTTTTTAACTTGTCTATTCAGCATTTTTAACAGAGTTTTTTTTTGCCTGCGTATAAGAAAAACAATTGAAAACTATGTCTTATCTATAGAGAGAATTGATCATTGCAATTGAAGATTGCAATGATTTTTGTCTAAAATTATTAATAATTTTGTTGGACATTTCTTCTAGAGTCTCTACGTTTGAAATTCTATGTAATTCAGTGGTACTGAACCAGCTTCAAAATCATTTTCAAAACTTTGTTCTGAATCATTTGAAGTGCTTTTTTCCTAGTAGCACAACAACTAGACCATATTGGCACAGCATAAAGCATGGCTGGTCTAAAAATTTGTTTGAATATTAGAAGTGTGTTCTTCAAACAATATTTGAATTTTCTGTTTATAAGAGGATATAAACATTTTATACATTTATTACATTTGGCTTGAATGCCCTCAATGTGATCTTAAAAGTTAATTTGTGATCAAGTATTTTACTTGATCAAGAAATTGAAACTCCATTCATAGTAACTATATGACTATTACTATCCAACAAACATCAGTGTCGAAGAAATGCTTGTTCAAACAAATTTGGAGAAGTTATTCAGCTTTCTAAAAAAAAGGTTAATAACTTCTCCAAATTTGTTTGAACAAGCAGTTATTCGACACTGATGTTTGTTGGTTATTGCTTGATTACATTAGTGTTTTTGTCAGAAGATATCTCATTGCTTGAACAGTTTGTATTGTCAAATCTCCCGATATTAACCATCCTGTCCAGTAACCTACGTTCCAATTAAGGTTTTAAACTTAACTACATAAATCAACATCAAATCCCTTGATCATTCAGAAATATATTTTTATTAAATTGAATTTTATAACAAACATAGCCATTATGCGCGTTTAATGACTTATCACTTGCGGCAATAATATAGGCTGCTGCAACGGAGTAGAACTTAAAAGATTCGCCGTCAATATTCAACTAGTAAAGCCTGTGATCGCAATGTTCATCCGTAAAAATTTAGGGAGGAAAATTTTGAATAAACATTCAGAGCAGACATTTCATATCATCTTGGCACGCAGCACCAACACGGGATTCGGAAAAGGAGTGGGTCTTTGTTTGCAGTATCTGCACCAATCTCTTTAAGCTAAGCGACATTTTGAATCATCGTCGATTGGAGTTTTCCACACACTGAGGCCGTCATAAAAAAAAAGCACGAGAAAAGCGGGGAAGGATAAACACTGAACCTAGCGTGGAAAACCGCAGAACCGACCCGGAAGGAGATGGGCTATTACATGCCGGCGATGAGTTTGTTGTAAAACCGCAGTAGACACCGTCGTGTGCCTGGTTCTATGGTTCGCGAAAATCTTTTCTGGCTCGATCGCAATCTGTGTCGTTCATGTTAAGCTAAATATTGGAAGGAAGAGGAAGAAGCTTTTATTTAGTCGTCTTCTTGATTCGGTGTGTGCGTTCTTGAGTGTTTTCGGTCGTTCTTGCATGGATGGTGTCGCCCCCCTCTGGGCAAGCATCGCAGCATAAAACCAATCCAACGGTGCCTTTGTGGACACACGCCATATAGGGTTTCGTTTTCGTTGTAGTAAGAAATCCGTAAAGCCGGCAGAGGAATCGGAAAGCGGATACAATAAATTGCGATATTTCTTCCCTAGTTAGCTTTCCCCCTTCCGCTTTGGGTTGGGAAAACTGTTGGGAAACCACACCATGGATGACATTTCGAAGAGTAGGCGTGAACCAGACGGTACAAATGAAGTTTATGATGTGTATTTTTTGGATTCGGCTTTGTTTGCATTCAAGATGAAAAACGCTGGGGAAAATTTGCTATGAAATGGTACACATCAATTGCTGTCATCTCAGCTACCTAAATAATTCTACCCAATACCGGCAGACAGTACCTATGACCGAGCTATAAATATTCATACATTAACGCAGCTAACCACCAGTTTGTTTGAGTACGTAATCATCAACGGCCAGAAGACTGCGTTAACGCTTGGACTATGTCGCTAAAAAGTTCGGAGAATTTGGGATACGTTGCAGATTGTGAAGAATCATTTTACCCCGCGAGGCATCAACGGAAGCAATACAGCCACTTCAAATTTTTTGGAGATGGTAAGAAAGCCTCCGTCAATTGTTCCAGTGATTTGGAACCAGATTCTCAAGACAGTGAAATCGCAATGAATCGGTGTTCATCTCCTGTGTCACAGAGCTCGGACAGTTGCTTAGGCTGCCAGCGTCGAGTTGATCGGTGTCGGTGTCGATTAAAGCCCAGAGGTGACAATCCACAGTACGCCTTATGGAAGCGAGATCTGAGCCGGTCGTTTGAACTGCAGTTTACGATAAATTTGCCTGAGGCCATCTCTGGTAATTTTACCCCGTCGTTATGGTATAGTGAAGATAATCGACGTCTCAAACGTATGCTAGATGACATTCCTCCACCGGCATATCAACAGCCACAACAACTAGATCAACCGCAGCAGTATCAACAACCACACCAATATCAGCAGTATCGACAACTGCAGCAGTATCAACAACTTCAGCCAACCTCTCCCAAATATGGTAGGTTTGGACCCATTGCTCGACCACAGTATCGACAAAATCTTCAACCGCAGCAGTATCAACAACCCCAGCTATCTCCAGGATATGGAAGTTTTGGACCCATTGCTCGTCCCACCCATCACGTTCCACAATATCAACAATCCCAGTCGTCTCCAAGCTATGGAAGGTTTGGACCCATTGCTCGTCCCACTCATCACGTTCCACAATATCAACAAATCAAGCAGTCACCAGAATATGTTAGGTTTGGACCCACTGCTCGTCCCACTCATCACGTTCCACAATATCAACAACCCCAGCTGTCTCCAGGATTTGTTCGGTTTGGACCCATTGCTCGTCCCACTCAACACGCTCCACAATATCAGCAACCCCAGCAGTCTCCAGGATATGGTAACTTTGGACCCACTCATGAAAAATGGCACATGAATCAATGCTGCGGTCAACGACCGGTTGGATGGTGTCCAGCTTCTTCACAACAACCTAGCTGCCAGATAGTGTATCCAGTTCCGCTTTGTACTAATTCACCGTATTGTCAGTGTTCTCAGTTTCACCGCATTTAGAATAAGGTAAAAAGGATTGTTTTTGCAAATCGTGCAAATAAATATATTTAGCAATAAATTGTATCAATGAAAACTATCAAAATCGTTGATTGATTTTCAATTTCCTTTCCTTTCAAGATTCAGAACGTTCGTTGAGCAATCTTGCCGTCTTTCCTCTCTCCTCAAGATGCTCTGCTTTTTTTGTGCTGTCTATTTGCAAAGTAGGTTTTTCGTTCAGTAGTAGCCTAAAAATGGAACGTAAGAGTTTCATGTCATTTGGATTTTATACTCAAACATATTTTCAGATTATTAAATAATTCAATGATTAGAACATAAGCTAGATAGCTATCGGGATAATTAATTGAGTAAGAATCATGATAGACTACAAATGAATTACACTCAATGGCTCAATGCCTCGATCATATCGTTCCTGCTAAAAAAGTTTGATTGAATTTTCCTTTCCCTTATTTTACATTTCAAAGTTCAATCAGCTCTTTCTCACAGATAGGTTGCCAGAATGTGATGTTGAATTTTGAATTGAATTTACTTCATATTGCAATGATCTGAAATCACTGCTTATTTCATGTTTTTTCCTGTCATTTGAGGTGTCTTTATGCTTAGGATAATATTGTCCATCATCTGACACTATCATATGAAGTGAAATTTTTTTTTTGAAGCTACTCAACAATATTTACCGATAATATTGGTTGCCCTGCTTTAAAGTGATTTCGTTTGTCATCATTGTTGATTGCTAAGGAAACCCGTAGACTCTATAAAGTAAACAAAACAATGGTGAGGAAATGAGAATGTTACTGGCTTGATTGAAAATATGTAGCGAATAATAAGATCGACACGCATTTCATTTTTGCCGAAGAGTGCGACAGGTGATAACAATAATAAATGAATAACTAATTCATACCAACCACTAGATACGAACAACGTACTAGCTTGGAATCATACACCCGTAACTATAGCTAACAATGTTCAATGCTACCTCGGCCCCTTTGGTACCTCCAAAAGCTTCAAAGTGTCCAGGTAAAATTCAAATAGACTATGGAACCCGGATGGATTTAAAAGAACACAAAAAATGATTTGTTTTTCAAAATGAGAAAAAAAATGCGATGTAACGATGTTTTTAAGCTGCTGTTTTGAACGCATGCACGTTTAATAAGTAGCGAGAAGAATGATGAAGATTTTCAGGATTTCAGGTAAAAAACATGCAAGGTAATGTAATTAGCCACACGATATGATAATTATGATCCCACCACATACTCCCACGAAGTTTAAAACTGATGGATTTAATATTGAATAACACTTTACATTTACAGATATTAACTCCTAGATCATTTTCCATCACTGTACAGCAAATTAATGAATTAACAAATGCCGTTGATTCCTAATTTAAATTCATAGTCCAATGATCACAGATACCGACAAAATTCAGAACATCATCAGTAATTAAAACCCCACAACGAAAGTTCAAAAGCTATGGGCAACAACCGCATTTTCGAGACATTTCTGACATTCGACCAGACGAGTCACAACTGATCCAAATAGAGTAGTTTACTTATTAGAATAATATTCAAGAGGCAGCTTTGACGAGCGAAATTTTCATTTAAAATCTATTAATGTTGCTGAACATACTTCTTGAAGTTGCAGTATTTTTTTTTATTCCGTGTCGGGTATTTTCGTCACTGCGACCAATTTTTAGATTTATTGTGACATATCCCCTTTTTGTTGTTGCTTTAGTTATTTTTAGCATGACGCATCACTATTGATAGAAGTGATCGTCAATGTCTGACCTAAAGCATTGTCCCAGGACGGTATAACGCTCCGAATAAAGTGTACTACCGTGCTGGGGTTTGTTCTCCAAATCTCAAGGGGTTCTAGTAACCCTTTGTTAAAGAACTTCAGCCTATTATTGAAAATTGCCGGGCAGTGGCATAACAAGTGTTCCGAGTCTTCTCTATCCATGTTACAGAATCGACATGAATCATCTTGAAGTTTTCCTATCAGCTTCAAGTGATAACGGCTCGGACAGTGACCGGTTATAAGGCCTGTATATATTGTTAGATCTTTTTTGGTAAGATCTAGTAACTTGCGAGTCATTGAACCGCTTTGATTGCCTAGCTTTGAAAGTGTTGTTCCAGTTTGTCTCCACTTTCAAGCATTCCCAGGCTTTCATCTCCATTCTAAGAGAAGAAGCAGATACACCACAAAAGGGTTCAGGTCCTACAAACTGATGAGACGATCCGAGTCTTGCTAGTTCATCGGCTTTCTCGTTTCCATCAATTCCAGAATGACCAGGAACCCAGTACAAATTGACTTGATTACGACAAGACAATTTCCGAAGTGATTGAACACATTCCCAAACATGTTTGGACGTGCATATTGCTGACTTTAAAGCATTCAGAGCTGCTTGACTATCCGAAAAAATGCATACATTTGAATATCTATAGTTTCTGCGTAAGCATATAGCAGAACATTCCAGAATTGCTTGAATTTCAGCTTGGAATACAGTTGGCCACTTTCTCATTGGGATTGAAAGGTTAATCCCTGGGCCAGTTACCCCAGCTCGCACTTGATTGTTCATTTTCGAACCGTCTGTATAGAAAACAATCGATCCTTGGCGGAGGTTTGGGCCACCTCTTGCCCACGAATCACGCCCAGGATCAATAACTTGATATGAACAATCAAAGTTGTATTTCTTTTCCATCCAATCTTCGTTCTTCATAACTAAAGGATTAAATTTTACAATTTTTAGAATGCTAAGATGTCCTATTAGATCACCTTCTAAAAGGTTCGCAAACCTTTTGATCCTTAGAACGCTCTACAGTGCGGGAAATAAATATAACGACAAAATGATTTCAATGGTTTCATTCTCTCAGCGAGAGTAACTTAAGCAACACGCATATCAATGAATATGTATTGAAAGCACAAATGTTCATGACCGGTTCATTCACTTACAGCATGTGTGTGTGTGTGTGTGTGTGTGTGTGTGTGTGTGTGTGTGTGTGTGTGTGTGTGTGTGTGTGTGTGTGTGTGTGTGTGTGTGACAAGATTCAATTGCTGATCTCGTCTTCAAAGGAAATAAAAATAAAGACGCAATTCACCGCCAGACTGTCTTTCCCCGTGGACGTGTTGTTGTTGCGTAAGACTTCAAATTTTTGTTTGCTTTCGTCGAAATTGGTACTGTTAGGAATACATGGGCTATTTATATCAGATAAATATTGTTCATTATGTTTTTTGTTGTTGTTGGATTTGCAGGAAAAATGCCGAAAAACAAGCGATTGACTGAATTTGAGCGAGGACAAGTAACTATCCTCCATGAACAAGGTCTGACTCTTCGGGAAATTGGCAGAAGAATAGGAAGGAGTAAGGATGTCGTGCATAATTACCTACGGTTGGGTAAGAAATATGCCACTAAGAAGCGACCCGGACGTCCGTCTATTCTGACACCGAGGATGAAGAGGGAAATCAAACGACTTGCAGTCCATCAAAGGCTGTGTCCGAGTGCCATCAAAGCCGAAATGAATCTTCCTGTGTCCAAATGTCGGATTTGTCAGATTTTGAGTGAAGATCCCAATATTTCCTTTAGGAAAACGGCACCTGCACCAAAACTTCTTGATCGTCATAAGAAGGCCCGTTTTGCCTTTGCTGAAAAATACCAGTTCTGGGAGGATGAGTGGTCTAATGTGGTGTTCAGTGATGAAAAGAAGTTCAAACTAGATGGGCCGGATGGTTTCAGCAGTCGCTGGTGTGATGAAAGGCAAAACAGGCCAACTAAAGAAAAAAGGAATTTTGGTGGAGGTACCGTTATGATTTGGGCAGGATTTAGCGTATCTGCAAAGACACCCGTTTGTTTCATTTCAACACGGATGAACTCGGAAATGTATTGCCAGCTTCTGGAGGAAGTTCTTATTCCATTAGCTGACAATGAGATGGATGAGAACATGATCTTTCAACAGGATAACGCTTCTTGTCATGCATCGGCAGCAACAAAAAACTTCTTGGAGTTCCATAACATCTGTGTGCTGGAATGGCCGGCATGCAGTCCCGATTTAAATCCAATCGAGAATGTTTGGGGCTTGCTTTCTCGCAAAGTTTATGGTCAAGGAAGAAAGAATTAAAGTTAGTGATTCAGGATGAATGGTCTAAACTTGATCCGAATGAATTGAAATCGTTCATAACTTCTATGCCAAGACGTCTGCAAGAGGTTATTTCTAAAAAGGGAAATGCTACACATTACTAATTTGTTATTTTCTTGAATTGAAATTCGATAAATAAATGATACTGTTGAAATATTTGATCTTGTGTTTATATTTATTTCTCATGAGAAAAAATAAACTTTTGGATTGTTTTGAAATGACTCGTCTCAAAGGGAAAACTACTGATGATGAACTTTTAACTTGCTGCTGAGTATGTATTGGAAAGCATTTGGTTTACACAGAATAGAATGTAATATGAAATTTTTCAGAAAGTAGTTTGTCTTTATACTTATTTCACTTATTAAATCTTCTTTCTTTGTTTTTCTCGATTAGAAAAACAGGTAGGGTAACGGGGTGTAATGTTAGCCTAGCTCCTTTATTCGTCCCATGTACCAAATATGTAATTTATTCAGCGATAGTCTACAAAATCATATAGTTATCAGGATGACCGCCTCAATTCGAAGCAATTGAGGGATTATTAATCAATATATAGTTGTACACTTCCGCATAACTTTCGATTTCCTTAACTTTTTAGGCGTCATGATATCACTGGCTTAGTTGAACAGATATCTCCTCGATCTTCAAATGATCTACATTGAACCGATGAACTGGATAATGCAGTCTAGATGTACAGAAAGTTGTCAAACGGTTTAAACTAACTATTCACATGGTTAAAATAACAATGATTTAAAAATAAAACCATATACCCTATGTTAGGTTCATACTTTTTCTTATGTTTCCAACTATACATGCCATAGTTGTAGTAAAAATGTTGTTATTGGAAAAAAATTCAATAGAAATGTATGAGTTTCGGTTGTATATTTTTCAAACGGCTCACCTAAACACAAACCAGAGGAACGAAATCTGTGTAGAGGGAATTATAATATTCTCATTATCGAATGACCGATAATTCATATGTGAAAATTACTTAAGTGTTTCAAAGCTGTTTCATCTTAGTTTTTTTTGTGTGACATTTTGTGTTGGGTAAAGCATATTACAGCTGACAATGCCTTCGATCAGAAAATCACGAAAACAAAAACCGTACTAAGACTGCATTTTATAATAAAACTTTTAAATGGGACGAAGTTGCATCATTGAATAGACCCGATTTGGTGCTTATAGGCCGACATTAGGTCCTCCCTTTGTTAAGTCGGTAAAGGCGCAGCTACAAAGCAACACCCTGCTGGAGGTTGCTGGGGTCGATTCCCGGTCTGGTATAGGAATTTTTCGTTAAGGAAAATTTCTCGACTCCCTTGGCATATAGCGTATGATTGTACTTGCCACACAATCATCCTAATGCAAAAATGGTACTTGGCATCGAAAGCTCTTAACAAATAACTGTGGAAGTGCATTTAGAAAACTAAGTTGAGAGCAAGCAATAAGCTAATTGTGAAAGAAATAAGCTTGAAAATGCTAAAGAAGAAGAAGGCAGACATTAAATGGATATCCCTCAAAAGTTTCTGACTTTATAAAATGAGTTGTGTAACTTTTCGTGATACATACTACCAAACGTCTTATTGAACTTACCTAAGCAAGTGTGTAGCTAGCTAAATATCGCTTCTAGCTCAAAAACTTTATGAGTTATAATAAAAAATGTAATCGATCAATGGACACATACCCTATACCTCGATAGTACGTACATCAACTTTCTCACTTCAAATCGCAATTGTATAAAAACTACTGATTGTAACAACCTTCTGCTCTTTCTTTTGGTTGTATTAGATTTCAGATACAATCAGTAGTCTTTATGCAATACATCATTTTCATCGAATACAGTCTTTATAGCAGGCGATTGTAGTTCCTGTATCTGTTGCTGGCAGCCTGAAACTCTCGCTTGGTAATCAGGTTCCGGTTCTCAGAGTAATGTCGAAGAGCCCTGACGCATATCCGTTTCAAAGTTCTCAAACTTTGATTCGACCAGAGAGGACTCTGATTGGGGCTTGGTGAGGGAATATGAAGACGAAACAGTTCAGGAGCGTGTCAGTTAGGATTCCAACAGCTTCGTTGACATCCAGAGCAGTATATAGTGGTGTCCAATCAGCCTGAAGGATGGTACGGTTTAATGCATCTACGAGGTAAATTGTCGTAGGACAGCTTAGTGTAGCAAATAGTGCAGGATGAAATTAATCCATTTCAACCATCGGTTCAGCCGCTTCCGTTATATTGCAATGACAAGCAGCTCTCTCGTTGCCGAAAACTAGGTCAAGGGTACGGTTTCTGTGGATCACAACTGGATTTAGTTGCTTCATGTTGAGTAATGATAGACCATCGATGAGTGCAGAGCTAGATCTATTGAAGGTAGATTCACATGGATCAGGGTATAGGTAGCCCCCAGAAGCACTTTTCCAAGCGAGCAATGGATGGTTGAAGTCGCCAAATAAAAGATGAGACTCATGTAGCCCAAGAGAGTCTGAAATTTGAGTGACGCACTCGATATGTCGCTCAAAATAGACGAGATCAGTAGCAAGTTCAGGAGGAATGTAGACTACACCGATGCAAACATCACTATCCACAGTAGATATGCGAACTCACAGCTGTTCCAGTTCGCTGTGCATAGAGACTGTATTAGATTTAAGCTGGTTTGAAACGGCAATGAGAACTCCTCCTCCACGCTTTTTTTCGGTGAGAACAGCATTACGATCCTTTCTATATACGGTGTATCGATTCAGCGAAGTGAATTGCTCGTTCAGCCAGGTTTCGGTAAGTACGATCAAATCGTAATCCGAGTCTAACGCAGCGAGAAAGAATTCATCCATTTTTGTACGCAATCCTCTCACGTTCTGGTAGAAGATGTTGAGACAGCGAAACACTTGAGCTGAGTCATAATGCTGGTGATTTACATCCATCGATGATGGCCGACAACACGTAGCGCTAGTTTCATGACATGAGTGGTCGCTGGAATGCAAATCGTTCGAAGGGAGTTGGGATGGTAGAGTTCTTCTGAGAACAGGCGCAGTATCTATTTTCGCTTCGGTTGGACATATACTGGTCTTGAATTTACCTGGACCAGCTGGGTCATCAAGCTGGTGATTTTCATCCATCGGAGACGGCGAGCAACTGTTGGTGAAGAGTGCAGTTGGTTGCTATATTGAAAATTCGATCCGATGTCTCGCTTTGGCAAGAAGTGTCCGGTAAACTGGACAGTCGTAACTCCAATCCGAATGAGCAACATCGAGCAACTGGTCAACATCGTATCTGTGGTTGGCATTTTCCAAATGACAATTGATACGTTTCTCAAAGTCTGTCTCACATTCCTCCGCTTTATCCTCACCAGCACACTTAGGGCAGCAAGCTGGCTTCGTACAAGTTGCTGCTTTGTGTTGAAACTACGAACAGTTAAAGCAGCGACCAGCGTCAGTCATAGCCAGTGTTGTAAATATTCATGTCGACGCAATGGGCTAAATTTGCTAACAACTCGTTCCAGAAGCGGATTTTCACAATAGCACGTAAGAAGAAATTGTAGTGCTTGATTATTTCATAAATTTGGTTCACAATGTATTGTTCTAACTGTAAAATCTAAGACGCAAGAGCGCAATGTCTGAATATTCAAATGATATTCATGGTTGAATATCATTTAAATATAACAGTGAATATAACACTTTCTATATACCAGTTAGTGCAATGCACTGTTAGACAAAGTTGTAGAATTTGTCAAGAGTTACAATTTTATCATACACCATATTCATAAATTATCCAACTGCACGAAATGACTTTTAACTGCACTGGTCATAACTGGTCGGGTAACCATAAGCCATATTGGGCTAGGACTATAGTTAATGCTTGAGTCCCAACCCCTTGAAGAGAAATGGAGCATCACTTAACCTTCTTAGACTAGATGCTCCCAACGACAGTTTTAAATAAATAAATTTTTGTTCTGTACACCAAACAGGGCATCCTGTTTAACTATTCTCTCCGACTATTCATTTCCCTTTCCTTTGATATCTACTGAAGACTACGTGGGTTCCCCGTGTCTGCTTAAGGCAGATACCAAATACTCCCTATCTTCAACGGTTGCATGGACGTGGCCAGGTGAGCGATCGAGGAGTGTATTTGTGGAGATTATTGTGTGAAGAATCGTATCAGTAACTGGTTCCGTTTCAAGGTGGCATGCAATGTCTTCAAGGATTTATTCCTCCATCCACGAGGTGTGCAAACGTCAATGCTAATGCTAATACTAACATGCATCCTCAATGTGTACTTTTGATCCAAGACCAAAGAAATACTGGCGCCAGGAACAACGCTAAAGAGCCGATTTGGTCCGATCCTAGAGAGCAATCTATTTTTATCCACCTCAAATTACGATTGAAGGATTTGGTGAAATCATAGTCTCTAGAAGCATTTCATGCCTTATGGCATCGTTAAGCTTCTATTTAATTCTAAACTCAAATCTTATCTCAGGATTTCTTTAATACCACTCAATCTTCTTAGATAGCTTATTTAAATCATTTGATTGAACACGCTAGTTAAGTACCTTCGATGTAGCTAAGGAATGTTTGTTTATAAGGAATTCGCAGCTTATGGTTACTCAAATAACTTACAAATTGCGCAATTGGACAATAATGATAATGACGATGATTACGATAGGTAATTTGCTAACTACGAGTAGATTGATGTACATTAATGTGGACACAGCATGGCGTATGCCTTCATTAAAACTTTTAAACTACAAGTGTCCTAGTGTAAAGATGTTCTGCCGAAACCTGGGCTTTACATTTCTGATGATGTAGATATAGTTTAAACGGAAATTAAAATAAGTGTTTCTTAAGCAACGTGGAGATGCAATGGAAAGATTTTTCTAACTTTTGCTTAGCAGCTTCTAATGAAATTATATCGTGAGAGTTAAACAGAATTTCTCAAAGGAATCGGAGGAACAAAATCCATGGAGTTTACGGAAAGGATTAGTTTGAAGCCTAAATTCACGCATGAGTTTTGAGGATTTGACATTTCCCGAACACTGATTCTGACATTTTCCGTCTAAATCAACCATCAGAAATTTCTCGTGGAATTTTCCCACAATCGCTCCCCCATTATAAACACCCAACCAACGTCAGCAAGCCACTTTCCTGCTTGTTTTCCGATTATCTTACCCTCGCTTCCTAATTTTTCGCACCAAGCCAAGTTTCCACAAATTGCACTGATAATGGCAATCGCCCATTATTCGCCAATCATTGCCAATCTATGCCGCCTTCTTTGCATTTCCATCTCTTGTCGTCGTCGTCGTCGACGTCGCTCGCTTGCCATCAGGAAGATTGCCATCAGTCGCCCGCCCCAGTCAGTCAGTCGATCGAAGCGCGGTGGTCGGTCGTTCCGATCGAAAGTAAAAGTTGACAAGCGAAGGACAAACTTGCTTACATAATAGTAGGCGCACTTTTTCCTCTCGCTTACACTCATGCCATAGACTGTGCCTCCAGGGGTCGCTCAGGTTGTGTTGCCGGTGCTAAATGGTATCATCATCCGTCATTATCACCGACACAAACGATCAACGAGCGGATCAAGTAGACACGCATAAACACAAACAAGATCAGAGAGAGATGGCGAAAAACTGCATCTCCCCTCCGCGCAGGGGATGAGCACTTCTGGGGGAAGGGAAGGACGGGCATCTTTCTTTTTGATCGTGTGTCCGTCGTTTTGGTCATGACCCACTAACGGAACGGTGACAGCAGCAGCAGCGGTTGCATTGAGTCCGGTACGAATTGAAAGAGAAAGAGATCCCGTGAAAGTGGGTGTGTGCTAGGAGAGTGAGAAGCCAGTGGGGCTCACTGGGACTGTGAAAATGAGTGGCTCGTTCATTTTTGTCCAGAAAAGAAGTGAGGATCGTAAACAGTCTAAGTGGCAGCGGACAGCAGCCATCTATTAAGTTGTTAATCGATGCGGAAACCCAGTGTGACCATCAATCGTCGCCGGGCAACACCCCTACTGGGCAATTTGCGACGGCCATCGATCGAAGGCATTCCGGCGGGTGGCGATCGATCGGGTGATTGATGGATGACTGTTGTTTCTGCGGCTACCGTTATTCGCATCGGCGCGGTGGGTGACGCCGAGGTGTCGTGTGACAATTTTAGAGCGTAGAGTTGAACAGTTTTACGGGTGGCTGACTGGCGTAGATGGTCGTCTGGCTGCACGTACAATTCGCTTTGTTGATCATTCGCCAACCGGTTCTAATTTTCGCACCTTTTTCTTCTTCTTCTTCTTTCCACAGATCACCCAAGATGGCGTTCATTCTCACAGATATGCACGATTGGTACAGAGATCTAATGGACAATAAAAGCGGTAAGTTGGATTTGTTCATAGATTTGTGGTTGGGCGGCTCGCCGATTTGGATGAAAAAAAAAACATCTAAATTTTATATTAGATTTTTTTTTTTTTTTTTTTCTTTATTATCGTGGCTTTCAGCCTCCTGGGCTGGTTCGCCAAAATATATATATTAGATGTTAAAAGCTATTTGTTTTGTCCTATTTTCATGTTGCACCATTCATGTTCACTTCATGTCGGATATTAGTTCGACTCGAATTGTCTTATTGTGGTTCCTCTGTCGTCTTCTGTTTCCTCTCCGTTTTCTTCTAGTTCCCTGCTTTATCCATCGTATCCTAATCTGCACCACAAATGTTCTTCTTCTTCTTCCTCTTCTTCTTCTTACAGTATTATTATTTCTTTGTTAGCCATTCAGATTTTATCGTATCCCGTCTTATCTCAACTTATTGCTACATATTGTTTCTGCATCGTTTTCATCACTACCATTTTATTTCTATTTTTTTTTCTGAGATTTTCATCAACTTCTCGTGTTCACTGTTTCTATACAATTATTTCTTCAATTGCTGTTTTTACAACTATTCTTTTATTTCTTTTCTCTCCTGCTGTTCCACTCCTGTCAACGTTATTTATTATTATCCCTTTTTATTCTTCTTTCTTTATCCTCATCACCTTTCTATATCTACATCACCTTTCTAAAGCTTGCTTCAGATAGAATTGGAACAAAAACAATTGCCTGTATTTCAGTTATTTATTATTGAATTCAAGATCTTGTTTTATACAAATGTAGTGTTTCCTTCATACTCTTAAGAAAAAATACGGATAAAATTATTCGTCACGGTTTCGAAGGAATTCTCGAATTTTTCCTGTAACACGGCTCATTAGGCGGCGCACACCTTCTTCGTCCATCGTTTTAGCTATCTTATTCCACCAGGTCTTCATCTGATTGATGTCTTTGACAACCTTTCCCTTTGCCTTGAGTCTCCTCTTCATGATTGCCCAGTATTTCTCAATAGGGCGGAACTGGGGGCAGTTGGGTGGGTTAAGGTTTTTCGGAACAACCTGGACCCCTTTCTCTGCATACCATTCTTGAACGACTTTGCTGTAATGACAGCTTGCCAAATCTGGCCAAAACATTACGGGATGGTCGTGGGATCGAATGAACGGCAAAATTCGTTTTTGGAGACACTCTTTTTGGTATAGTTCCGACGTCATTGTCTTATTTGTAACGAAAACTTTCGTTTTTTTGCCACAGCTGCAAATGCCCTGCCAAATCATGAATTTTCGTGCAAATTTGTTGGCAAAAACAAATTTAAATTTGGCTGGAACATCCCCCCGAGCCGTTGCCAAGTAAAATTTTTGACCTGGGATTTGCCCGAAGTCAGCCTTGACATAGGTTTCATCGTCCATCAGAAGACACCCGTCGAACTTGGTCAGCACCTGGTCGTATAGCTTCCGAGCACGGATTTTTGCCACACTATTCTGTTTTATGGTCCGATTTGGCTGTTTGCTAGCTCGATACGACTTGATTCCTTCCTGGAGTCCAGTTCTCCTCACGGTACTATGGGCAGCACCGAATTTTCTGGCCAAATCACGGTCCGACAGATTGGGATTCCTCTTAATCGTCTTCAAAATCTTACCACGCAGTTTCCGGTCGACAGTTCCACTCCGACGATTGGCTTGAGGCTTCCGAATCGTCGTCAATGTTTCCTTATACCGTTTGATAACGCGCCATACGGTATTTCTGGGCAATTTCAGCTGTTTAGCTAGCCTAGATGCAGACCACAATGGATTTTCCAAATAACTGTGCACAATTTTTTCCCTTCTTTCGGCTTCCATGTTGATTGTTTACAAAGTACAGTCGATTTGCGGAATGTCAAAAATACATACGTGAAGCTGACAAAATTCCCGACACGTGGGCGCCAAGAACTTCCAAATCCGTCCACCAGGAGCGCCACAATATGAGCAAAAGTTTGTTCCAATTCTAAATGAAGCAAGCCTTATATCCTCATCACCTTTCTATATCCGCATCATCATGATTGGATCCTCATCTGTTTACTATCCCCAATATTTAGTTTTTCGTTCTTCTTTTACATTATTCTCTCTAATTACTGTATTTATTCACACCACTTCCGTTTGTATCAGGTTTTCTCCTCTTCGCTTTTCTTTTCTTTTCCTATATATGTTCCTCTTACCGTGTCAATTTCCATTAAGGTTTCGCATCGTTGCCTAAGGACTGTATCAAAACTAAACTAACAACACTTATGATGCGTTCACACATACACGCGTAAGACTATCGATCTGAGCCTACCTACATTCGACGCGTTCATCTGTCAACAACTTCATCAGCTCCTGAACTGTTGGTAAACAATGATCGTTTTCGAGATGCCGCATATCGAAAATAGTGTTAAAATTCAAGTGGTGGACACGTGCCTTCGTGAGAAGTATGTCTCGGTGAAAAAAATAGTGAAACGTTTCGGAATTTATCACGACAGCGTAAAATCTATCATCAACAAGTTCGGAGAGCACCACTCGTTCGATGAGCTGCCAAAAAGAGGACGAAAACCAAGTCCAGCTGACCCAAAATTGGATCGGAAGGTAGTCAACCTCATCCTTCGGAACAGATCGATGTCAATTCGTGATTTGACCAAAAAGGCTTGTACCTCCGTCGGAATGGTGCAAAAAATTAAGAAGACTTACAAGAAGCAGAAAATAGCAAAACAAAGTGCAACAATGCAGGGCAAAAACCGGAGCCAGAAAGTTATACAGTCGAGTTTTGCAACGACTGTCTGCCTGCGTTCAAAACGATGACGATACATATGTGAAAGAGGAACTCCAGAACGCTTTTCTACTCTAAAGGTACGATCAATGCCGAAGTTCACTGAGTGTTTCCAGAAATGGATGCTTCCGTTATAAAATCAGCACAAGGTCCCTCCTTTGTTTTGGCCTGATTTGGTGGCAGTCCATTACGCCAAAACCACAGTACAATGGATGCAAGAAAATTGTGTAGATTTCGTTCAGAAAGACATCAATCCTCCCAGTTGTCCAATGCTTCGTCCAATTGGACGCTACTCCCAAGTAACACTGCCAAAACCATGCAGCTTTATTAAGTTTGATGAAAGCCACTATAAATCAATTTGGTTTTATTGTGGCCCCAAGAGGTGCCAATAGATTTCATATTTTAGTCAGGTTTATGAGTACCTACACAGCTTGTTTACAACGATCTTAAATCCTTGTTTTCTCAAATTCGTTTTACTCCTATCAAAGGTTTATTTCGACTTTGTGAACTCGTAAAATGCTGTAGAGAAATGCCGTTTTAGGACTCATTCACATTATCTTAGTATGGTCAGTTGAACAAGCATTTTAAAAACATTTAGCCTCCAGTAAATGCATTGAACGGCAAATTGGCAGGGATGTCATGTGGTTTTGGGTCCTCCCTTAGCTCAGTCGGTAAAGGCGCAACTACCAAGCAACACCATGCTGGAGGTGGCTGGGCTCGATTCCCGGTCTGGTCTAGGAATTTTTCGTAAAGGAAAATTTCTCGACTCCCTGGGCATAGAGTATGATTGTACTTGCCGCACAATCATACTAATGCAAAAATGGTACCTGGCATCGAAAGCTCTCAATTAATAACTGTGGAAGTGCATTTAGAACACTAAGTTGAGAGCAAGCAATAAGCTTGAAATGCTAAAGAAGAAGAAGTCATGTGGTTTTAAAACGGCAGAAAACTTGACCAAATAGTTTTATAGTAGTCATTGCGAAATTAAATTCGCTTTTTGGCGAAACTGTGATTGAAATATAAGAGATAATTGAAATGTGGAATAATAAATGCACTAAATTTTGAATGTAATGCAAATGAACTGTGTATTGGAGACCAATTTCGGAATTCTTTCAGATAACCTTATTGAAATCCATCAATTTTCAGGAAATTCATGATTAATTTATCGACTATATTTGTTTTAATTTTGTTGTTGTGGTTGTAAACTCGCATAATTTCCGAGGCGCATTAATTTTCGGCTCTTATCGTGCCAATATTCACCATAAAATAAAATGCGCATATGATTTAGAGCTGTAAAAAACTCAATTTACTTTGGATATTTTGGTATAAAAAAAAATTTCCCGCTACACTAAAACTTTTTCCTAAGATATTATTTACTGTTTAATGAATCAGAAGAGCAGATAATCGAACAAAGCAGAACAACAAAAATCAACCACGATTTCACAGTGAAGTTTGACAGCAGTGGCCATTTGGCCGTATGCTAGTTTTCATGGCAGCCAATAGGTTTTATGAAGGTCCTCAAGTGGTCATAACATCCTTTACTAGAACATTTTCAAAATCTTCATGGTCTTATAAAGGTTTTATTAACTTTTTTTCACAACCGTCTAGAGAGTGGGCCACTTTGTACAAAGTTCGGCTCCAAACATAGAGGAGGTGTTGGTAGACAAAACAGTTTTGAATGTAGTTTTATCAACAAAGCCGGGAGGAGTGCTATACGGCTGGAATAAAACTAAAATTGTTGCTTGAGCTGGACTATCATCAAGCGAAATTCAGTAAGAGTGGTAAGGAGTGCAAGACCATTAAAGAGTTCCAAAAGAATCGGTCTGAGGCTTTCAGAAAATGCGACAAAACTACTGTCCAAAACCTCATGAGTGGAGTCAAATCCAAAATCAGACAATTCTGGAAATAAAGTTGCTTTGATTAATTTTTATTAGTATAAACTAAGAGAGCAAGCCTTACTTTTTTACTTTTTATTTTTATTTCATGCTATGAGAAAAAAATTGTTGCCAGTTTGTTTTCATCATCGTTTGTTTGTTGTTCATCATCGAATCGGTTTGCTATACGTTTTCTTCTATCTCGTCGTACGATTGTTCTTCTAATATTACTTTTCTTCTTCTGCTCAACTGTCATATCTCAGTCATCTACTTATTTATCTCCTACTTCGCTTCACGTTCACAGTTTGTTATAAAGACTTGTTCCTGATATATGATGTTATTGGTCTACCACTCATTGTAGCACGGAAGCTAAATCCGATGGCAGTGGGCTCTCCTCCCTATTAGATTTGATCAAGTTTAACAACCTCAGATTGCCCTCACATGTCACATGTTTTTATTTTTTAAAGATTTTCTACAAAATATCTAAAACTTTGGACATGATTAAACAATCATATTTACTGTTGAAACAATTTTGGGCCAAAAACGGAAACTTTATAAAAAATCGCAGCAAGCCGTGCTTAGAAACTGTTTTGTTTTTGCTGCGTCCTTTTAGCGAAAAATAAAATCAAAAATTCATTCGTAATTCAGCCTAAACGAACAGTGAAATCATAAAATCTCCACGTGTTTTGTTTAAAATTTAGTGAATATAATCGATTCCCTCGGGAAATTTGGGATGGTCGGTAGTTTCCTCCCTTTTTTGTGCTTCGCCCCCGCACCCGGAGAAAGAGTTGATATCAGCTTAGTTGTGTTTTCCGCTTCGACGCGAGTGAATTGATGATCCTAAGCAGTTTAGAAGTCGCCTCATAGCGGGGGATTTTGATTATTGATAGAGTGTGGAGAGAGAAAAAAGAAAACCAGTGCAATGAAGAAAACGGCCATTTGTTTGTCAGAAGTAAAGAACGAAGCTAACTCACATGCGCGCGTGAGTTGCTGGCATATAATTTCAGATGCACTCATCACGTGATGGACTGATGGAGAGCTATGAAGTTGTTTTTTCTGCAGTTGCACAATGATTGTGATTTTCAAGTTAAATTTCTTTTCGGAAGTGCTGTTTTTACCTGTGATTTTCATTGCATTTGTGCGCGAAGTACTAATTGTATCCGGGCTGTTCCATTCGAAAAGGATGATGTGATAATATTTGTCGAATTGCGGAGTGCTACTTCTGTAGAGACATAAAAGCATCCTTTAGCATCACAGGGAAGCCGTCCAACTGAAAACTGTACATCAGCAACAATTTCCAGTGAGATCTATCTGATTATAACTAAATTTGAACGATACTGCTAAATACGTGCCATCCTCAAAACAATAAGATCTATATCCATTTGATGTTTGTACTGTGTCTATGCGGGGCTTGTTGTAAGTGAAAGTGACCTCGGAATGGATGTGAGTAACCAGACATTCTGAAATGGGTCACTGGAACCCAACAGAGCTATCACCTTCCAACTCCTGGGCTAAAAATGTTTGTCGAGTCGACAACAGTTCGTTTAACTGCAAACATTTTTCTTCCATAAAAAACACTGCCGGACGGTGGGCGTTGTATTGCACACACACACACACACACACACACACACACACACACACACACACACACACACACACACACCACACACACACACACACACACACACACACACACACACACACCCAAAACTTTATAAATCTCTGCAAAAAAAATTGGAAATTTGAATTTTACAATAACTCTAGTTTGCTACTGGATCCACAAATTATTCTTTATGTATGTGAAATAAACAATGTTAATTTTTTGAATTATAATATAATTATTATTTTTTTAAAGCAGGGAAAGCTTTTTTCCAGTTGCATCAATTTGTGATCCTTTTTCATTAAAGCGGAAAAAACCTTCCCACCTTTTCAATTACTTAACATCATATTGAATGAAGTACAGAATAATTTTCAATTGATAACGTTGTAAAGACTTGTTTCTCGTAAGAAAAAACTTTAACATACTCGTCGTTTTTTCCTCCGTTCTATTCAAGGCAAAGCGTTTCGACTGGCACCGAACCCGTTTTTGCTTATTTCGCTCTTAATTTTCCGAAATTGAGAAAAGTAGATGGCATATGTCTAGCGCCGTACCGCAGTATTCGCGATTCGGCTCGAACTCTTCCTCTGCAAAAACGTGTGATTTAGTCGCTTGTGGTCGATCCTCAGTCCTAGAAGCACATGCTGGTCAGGTGCGCTCTCTCGTTTTTTCGTTCGTTTTGCACCTGTGTGTACGTGTCGCATCTTATCTCGCCCAGAATCGATTTTCTGGCTCCAGAGCTAGTGGTGATAAATGTACTGTATGCTGACATGTTTTCCATGACATTTTACATTTTTCTCCACGACCAAATTTAACACATCCAAAAGAAAACGGGCTTGGGAAAAAAATGTCATGACATTTGTGTACTGTTTTCTACAGGCAACGAAAAACACTTGGAGCCGTCGATATACACGACAGCCGGTCGCTCAAAACGGGGCTCCAGTAGCTGCCGGCCGATAAGACGCTGCTCTGTGAACTGTGGTGCTAGCAATTCTAAAAACATGGCGCCAGCTTTTGCCAAACCGAGTTTATCGGACTTGAATCGAACCGTACCATTTTGTTGTAAGTGAGGGTGAGGCTCTACAAGGCTGTTGGTCCGCCTTGACTCACTAGTCCAACTCCGTAGATTAGCTTCGCCGTCACTAGGGCTGATCCGACCTGCAGCAGCGAAGTCTGATTGTAACGTGGAATTTCTGTACCGATGACCTGGAGATAGTCGAAAATCGCACGCTTGCTTCTTCATCTGGCAGTGAGGTTCGAATGTCAGGGTTCGGTCTCCGGTTACACCCAGAATCCTCAGTCGGTTAGTCGTGAGCAGATCCTTGACGAGCATTTGGGCTGCACTAAAAAATGCGCGACCTAGTTGTCGAGATGGCAGATTCAATACCTTTCGCCCATTTGTTTACAGCCTTGACCGCAGCCTGTAGTTTGCGGTGCAAGCCGCTGTAAGTTTTTGCCCCTCGTCCACGTTTTTCCAGCCGCTGTTCGCCCCCCCATACTACTCAACCAATACTTGCCCCTAAAAAAATCCCCCCCCCCCCCACCCTTTCCTTTCTTTCCCCCAACCCTTATATATACCCCCAAAAACCCCCCCCACAACCCCCCCCCCCCCCTCCCCCCCATTCCCCCCGGCCTAGTTTTTTCCCCTTTTACACCACTTTTTTATATTTTCCAACCACCCAACACGCCCCCCCTCCCCCCAAATATCCATTCTTTCCCTCCCCCAACCCCCCCAATCAAAATTTCTTTTAAAAATTACTACTTATTTTTTACACCCACAGAAGCTTCCTCCTTAATTCCCCCCTTACACGTTTCCCCAAACCCCACCTATACTGCCGTGAACCGCATATCCCAAGTAACATTGCCAAAACCATCCAGCTTTATTAAGTTTTATTAAAGTTTTATAAAAACCACTAGAAATCAATTCGGCTTTATTATGGCAGCAAGAGATGCCAATAGGTTTCAAATTTTAGTCAGGTTTATAAGAACCTACACAGCTTCTTAACAACGATCTTAAAACCTTGACTTCTAAAATTCCTTTTACTCCTATCAAAGGTTTTATTTTGACTTTATTAACTCATAAAATGCTGTTTTGAAATGCCGTTTTAGGACTCATTCATATTATCTTATTATGGTCAGTTGAAAAAGCATTTTAAAACCATTTTGCCTCCAGTAAATGCATTAAACGGCTAACTAGCATTGAGGAAAGCTACCAAGCGACCAGATAGTTTTATAGTAGCCATTGCTAAGATAAATTGGCTTTTTGGCAAAACTGTGATTTCTTGCAATCGCCATATTGAAAAATATGAAATAATTGAAATGTGGAAAAATAAATAAACCAAATTTTAAATGTAATACAATTGAACTGTAGATCTGAGACAAACTTCGGTATTCGTTTAGATAACCTTATTGAATTCCATCAATTTTCAGGAGTTTCATGATTAATTTACGGAATATATTTCTTTCAATTTTGTTTTTGTTGTTGTAAACTCGCATAATTTCCAAGGCGCATTAATTTTCAGCTCCTATCGTGCCAATATTCACCATAAAATTAAATGCGCATATGATACGCATGATACGCTATAAAAAAAAACTCATTTTGTTCTATATATTTTGCTATCAATCATAATTTCCCGCAACAGTAGAACTTTTTTCTGAGCCATTATTTACTGTTGAATGAATCAGAAGAGCAACAAAGCAAAACAACAAAAATCAACCACGATATCGCCGTGAAGTTTGACAGCTGTGGCCATTCAGCCCTATGCTGGTTTTGATGGCGGCCAATAGGTTTTATGATGGTTCTCAAGTGGTCATAACATCTTTCACTAGAACATTTTCAAAATCGTTATGGTCTGAGAAAGGTTTTATTATTTTGTTTTCACAACTGTCTATAGAGTGGGCCACTTTGTACATATTTCGGCTTTAAAGATGCATAGAGGAGGTGTTGGTGGACAAAACAGTTTTGAATGTAGTGTCATCAACAAAGCCGGGAGGAGTGCTATACGGCTGGAATAGAACTGAAATTGTTACTTGGGAACAAGAAAGAAAAAAAAAAACGAAAGAAACTCCCGCGCACCCCCCCACCCCCCGACCCCACCCCCCGCCCCCCCCCCAACCAAGCCAAACAATACATTTATTTTTATTTCAAAAAAATAACAACAAATTAAAATATGAACACCCCCCCCCACCCCCCGCGCCTCACCCCAAGCACACCCCCGCCGTGGTGAAACCCAATCCCGTTTCATTTCTAAAACCAATCAATTTCCGACCATTGGACCATGGGTGACTGTTTTTCAAATGAACACATCACTGCTGGACTTGAAATGAGACAAATGATTGAATGAAATCTCGCTCAATTTTTTAAATAGTTCCAAGTGTCAATAAAATATCTCTTTGATGACTTTATTTTTCGTTTTTTTTAATCAAAAAAGAAGGTGCATTTTTTAGTTGCTTCTCCGTTATAGATCAGAACCAGTGTATATACACAAAGAGCCAAATAAATGAAGCTTGGGAGTAGTTTCCACATTCAATATACATGTTTACTGATGCATTCTATTTATAGATCAGTACCGGCACTGGCCATGTCCTCACGTCCTCTGCGTCGCCACAACTGCCATGGGCAGGGAAACTCGCTTAGTGAGATAGGGTTATTTTAAGATCCGTATCCAGATCAGCTGTAATTAAAGAGAGAACCAACAGATGGTGCTTGGGATTAACATACATCCTCAATGTGTAAAAACTGGTGGTCCGGCGCTGGCCTCATCTGACTGCAGGTCCGATAAGTAATGGGTAGGAATGTGTTGACATGATACTCGCTTTGTTGGAAGCCGAGAAATGCTCTGCACTTCCACGAGAAATCACTGGGATGTTGGAAAAAGGGTTGGGTTTTACAGCAGGGTTCGTCTTGGAAACGATACGCTGAATTCTGATTATCACTGTTTATCAGTTTTCCTGATTATTCTTCAAATAGTTGTTTTAAGTAGATGAACAAATATATATTTTAATATTAGTACAGAATTAAACCAACGATAAGAATACCATTGGGGTAACTAACTTGATGGTTTTTCATTGTGAAGACATGTTTTCAAAAACGCTTGAAAGTCTACTTATAAGAACAGTAAGGATGCTGTTGGGACCACTCACAAAGTGTGAAGGTGGTTTTTCAATTGGGAAGACAATGCATTTTTTTTAATGACGCTTGAGAGTCGATTTGGTTCAACAGTAAGGGTGATGTTGGGGCCAATCTCAAAATGTGATGAAGGATATTGATGGGAAAGGTTATTGAAAAACTATCGAGGGCCGATTCGGACCGATCTAAGCCAACAGTAAGGATGATACCCCGTTTGGCATAAAGACGTTTGGCATACGGATGTTTGGCCGAATGGACGTTTTTTACTTGTCCCATTTGTTTTGCTTTAGTTTGATCATATTATCTCTCACCATGTTTTGATAATCGTCAGTAATTCTGGGGCTAGATTTTTCAGAGAAAGTTTATTGTAACTATTGTTCAAAAGAACGAATAACTCATTTGAGAAAAGTCGAAATTTAAAATCAGATTCTACTGTGAAATGCCATGCCAAGTAATTTTAGGGTTCGAAGCCATTTAGCCAAATATCTTTTAATCATTTGATTCCAAACAACGTCTCAAAAGTAAAATAAGAAAAATGCAATTTTATTAAAGCTCAAAATTATCAAATATTAGTTTCGCACATAATTCTCCAGTCGGTTCAAAATTTCTCAAATTGAAATGCCTGAAATCATGAAAATTACATTTGT
Source organism: Aedes koreicus (assembly GCA_024533555.2). Taxonomy (NCBI): domain Eukaryota; kingdom Metazoa; phylum Arthropoda; class Insecta; order Diptera; family Culicidae; genus Aedes; species Aedes koreicus. The sequence continues at coordinate 312,784 of JAHHFK020005048.1, read as the reverse complement.
TTGATCAGTGAAACTCCAAAAAACTGCTCATGTTTGAAAGAAGAAAAAATCTCACATAAGAGTTTTATACCGGGCAAGCGCTTGAATCATAAGTTCGAAAGAAGGAACAATCTCACAAAGAGTAATCAAACGGGCAAAAGCTTGATTCAGAAGTTTGCTTTCGAATACAGGAATATGTATCGTCATAGAAGGCCCATGTGCAAAGAATCGGTATATTTCGGAGGAACTGCATATTTCTTCAAGATTATAAAAAATAATGACCCATTCTGTCTAGCTGTTTAACATAATACATATTTCCACCTAAAACCAGGAGTCTACGATTTTATCAAAACATATTCATACTTCTCTTGGATATGGGCAAATGGCCGAATACAATTTTTTGGATTTTTGAACATAAAAATTTCGTTTTTTAGTGAATTGATAAAGTTGAAACTTAATTAGAATGCTTATTACTGCAAATGTTCATACATATTGATGAACTCTAAGGTAATAAGTCTAGAATATCGGGATGCATTGTTCGAGAATGTTTTTTTTTTTGGTTCCTTATTTCCTTTTTTAGATCTAATGCGTTTGAAAAAACTTTTTTAGATTCTTATTTCCTTTTCTCTGCAATACATTTATGCTAATAGACAATTTTCGGCCAAACGTCCATTCGGCCAAACATCCATTCGGCCAAACGTCCATTCGGCCCAACATCCATATGCCAAACGTCCCATCTCTCAACAGTAAGGATGCTGCTGGGGTCACTCACAATGTTTAATGCCAGTTTTGTTATTATTGGGAAGACGAGGTAATTTTAAATAATACTTGGGAGCCGATTTGCACCGATTTAGATCAACAGTAAGGGTGCTGCTGGGGCCTTTCACAAAGTATGATGGTGTACATTATTGGGCAAACAAGTTAGTTGAAATTACGCTTAAGATCCAATCTGGACCTATTTAAACCAACAGTAAGGATGCTGTTGAGGCCACTAACAAAGTGTGATGGTGGTTTACTTCATTGGGAAAACAAGATTTTTAACGACGCTTAAGAGTCGCTTTGAACCGATTTAAACCAACAGTAAAGATGCTGTTGGTGGCACACACTAGGTGTGATGGTGGTTTTTCACTGTGGAGACAGTTTAACTTTTAATAGCGCCCGAAAACCGATCTGGATCGATTTATACCAACAGTAAGAATGCTGTCGGGACCATTCAAAAAGTGTGATTGTGGCTGTTTATTGGGAATTTAAAATCTAGTTAGCATAGAACAAGGCAAAGTGGTAAATGGCAAAGAAACATACGGGCCTGGAATTGAACTCCCGACCTTCTGCTCAGTAAGCAGAACGGGTAACCACTGAGCTACCCAAACACGTCTTACTTTCACGTTTACTTTCTCTTTAATTGATAATTTAGTCGTTTTATCATTTTCCGTTGTATAGAAAGGAGAGAGTCTATCGTTACACAATTTCAAAATTTTCAGAGTTTTCTAAGTTTCATAATGATCAACAAATGAGGCGCTAGTCTCGCTTGTCTCTAAAATCTATCTGTTAACGGCGAACCTGGTCAAATAGAATGTAAAAAGGCTTAATGTTACAGTTTCATTCGAAGATAGTGAGCACTAATTTTTGAATAGTTGTAGCTTGTGTCATAAGCGGCAACACTGCTTATTTTGAATCTAATCCTCAAAAGCTACTTCGTTTAAGTTTCAAGATAGCGAATTCAAACTTTAAGAAAAGTTGGGGTATAAGTTCAGAATCAATCAGTTGTGTCATTAAAAGCTTTTAATTCTACCAGTAGATGGTAGAACTAGACACTGGTCAAGTAGAATGAAACAAATCTCAGCATCTCAACAGTGATTGAGTTGATTAGAATGAAGCTCAATATCTCATTTTCTTTTTCAACATTAGGAATTCTAAAGTTTAACCCAGCGAAGCACCTCGTATAGTTTTCCACAAGCCTTGCTGGGATTTCGGTTATCTTGCAATAATATACAGAGCAATAATAATACAGAAATATTAGCAATACCATAATGGAAGCCAAAAATGACGTTAATTTGTGTTGATCATAAAAAGTGGTCGTGAAATGAATTGTGGTTAATAAAAAGGTCGTCAAAAGAGTTCTGAATGTGAATCTGTCAACAGGATGTTTTTTTTTGCTATGCAAACAGGAATTCAGATTTTAATTGGAACTCTGATTAAAAGTGCTGACTCATGAAGCTTTCTTGGCTTCAAAATTCCGGATTTATAGTGCTGTGTCATCTGGGTTTGCAAATAATTTTTTTGCGCTCTTAGTAGCCAACGAAGATTTTTGAATTGAAGGAGCGACGCGACTTTGATCAACGAAAAATATATACATATATAAATGACTCTCGAACTTTATTGCATTTACAGTCGAGTCTCCTATAATACGGTGGGTGGTACCATCCACCCACCCTGGGCTGTTCTGCAACCAATTGAGCTGAATTTTTGTATGTTTGGATGGTACCTCCCACCGTACTATAGGAGACCTGACTATAATATCAAAGCAAGTAACTGTCACCCAGCTTCACGATCGTTAAATAAACACATCAGCCAGAATTATTTCAATAAAGACATCAAGTCGTTTGCTTTAAGCGTTTAAGCCGAGTCATCGGGAAAAGGACCAACTTATCTCCGACTGAAATTATCAGGATTATTTGAAAAGATTGAGATGCCATTCTTTCGGTCTGGGTTTGGAATTATCTTTTGCATACCATTTGAAAATGGCGTATCTTCGTTGGTCGATTCATCTACAAATGCATTTGCCATAGCATTTACTGTTCTATGCACAAGCAAACAACGTCTTCACTCGATCTAAGCTGCAATCAGAGCCACATACTGATTTGCTTAGCCAAAGAAAATCTATGAAAAGAATCAATCAACAAAGATAAGCCTTTTTCAAATGTTACTCGAGATACCTTAAGGACTGTATCTAAAATAAGTTATCCACATATGTTTCATTCAAATCATCTTAAAAAAATTGTTTTATTCAAACAAATGGATGATTCTTTGTTGTACAGGATTGAACTTGAACATTGTGAAGACCGGATGAAATTAATATTATTCTTTCACGAATTGGCGAATTTTTGGTCGAACACTTTTCATCAAGTTCCGGACAAGTGTTTCATCACTTTTTAAGTTTTTTAATTTTTTTATCTTCTCCATGTTCTCAGCTGCTGTACCAGTCTTTTTGAAGACCCTCTTCACAATCGCCCAATAGCGTACGATGGGCCGTAGCTGAGGGCATTTCGGCGGATTGATGTCTTTCTCTACGAAATTTGGACCCTTTTCCATGAGCCAATCGAGAGTTGTTAAGACGTAATGCGCCGTCGCTAAATCCGGCCAAAACATTGGAGGGGTACTCTGCTTCTGATATAAAGGCAGCAACCTCTTCTGCAGACACTCAGATCGATAGATTTCCGCATTGATTGTTCCGGTAGTGTTGACTTCATACAGCAGGAACATATTGCTTGCCATACCAGAACTTTTCGACCAAACTTCTCCACTTAAATCGACCTGTCTGCATCGCTTTCATCCTCCCCTACAACGGCAGAGTAAAGCTATGTCCATTTAGAATCCGGAATAATAAAATCATCTGTATCTCGGTAACGGATTGACATACAAATAAGTTTAATACATCAAAACAAAGGTAATTCACTGTACTTTAAGGAAAAAATATCAATACAAATCATTTCTCTTCGTTTCTAATGAAAATTTGCACTTTCTTCTTTATTCCTCCCATCAAACGCTGCACACCTCCGGAGTCAACTTCCTTGGCACATTTGTTCCACATTTTGGTCATCTGAGTTGCGTCCCGAGCCGTTTTTCCACTTTTCTTAAGCTTCCGCTTCATTATTGCCCAAAATCTCTCGATGGGCCAGAACTGCGGGCAGTTGGGTGGATTTATGTTTTTATCGATGAAATCTACGTTATTATCGCGGTACCACTGGATGACTTCCCGGCTGTAGTGGCAACTCGCCAAATCTGGCCAAAACTTCACGGGACCTTTATGGGCTTTAATGAAAGGTAGTACGCGGTTTTTGAGGCATTCTTCCTTGTACAGCTTCGAGTCCATCGTCTTATTCGTCACGAACACTTTGGTCTTTGCTCCGCAGCTGCATATCCCTTGCCAAATCATCAGTTTTTTTTTTTGGCAAATTTGTCCATAAAAGCAAACTTAAACTTCGCAGGAACATCTCCTCGTGCCGTCGCCATGTAGAATTTTTTGACCAGGAAGCTGTCCGAAATCCATTTGGACGTAGGTTTCATCGTCGATGAGCAGGCATCCTTGGTACTTCGTCAAAACCTGCTGGTACAATTTCCGAGCTCGAGTTTTGGTGACGAAACTTTGCTTCAACGTTCTGTTTGGTTGCTTGCTGGCTCGATAAGAACGATATCCTGCTCGCAAACGAATTCTTCGGACGGTACTGCGAGCAGCAGCGTATTTTTGTGCGATTTCATTATCTGATAGTCCAGGGTTTGCTCTGACGGTTCTCAACACCTTCTGGTTCAGCTTGCGGTCATAAGTTCCACTACGACGCTTACCTTGAGGCACTCGATCCACGCTCTTTCGCTCCCTGAAACGTTTGAGCACATCATACACGGTTGATTTGACGATTTTCAACGTTTTTGCGATTTTCATTGCGGACCACGTTGGATTATCAACGCGGGTGTGCAGAATTTTTTCACTCCTCTCGGCTTCCATCTGGAATAACTTTTGACTCACTGCACGAAACACCGTGAAATTTATACCACAGAAAGTGGGCGCCTAGGTAAACAAACCGCTGTAAAAGAATTCCTGCAGCGGTCACTTTCCGTGCCGCTACAACATAATAAGTGATTTCGGTTCGCGGACAGTTTTATTTTTTTGCCCGGGGGGGGTTTTGGTTCTTCTTTGACATGGGTCTCGTCGTCCATCCAAATACATGCATCCGGTCGTTGCAAAACTCGCGTGTACACTTTCCGGACTCCTGTTGTTGCACGTTGCTTCTGTTCTGCACTTTGTTTGGCGATTTTCTGCTTCTTGTAGGTCTTCAGGTTGTTCCGTTTCTTGATACGTTGAATCATTCCGACGCTGGTTCCCGCGTTATTGGCCAAATCACGTATCGACATTGATTTGTTCTTCCGAATTAGAGCTACCACTTTCTGATCAAGTTCAGGGTTGCAAGATCCGCTTTTTCTGCTTCTTCCTGGCGGTTCATCCAAAGAACAGTGTTCCCCGAACTTGGTTATGATGGATTTTAAACTCGCAGGATAAATTCCAAAGCGCATCGCCAATTGTCGCATAGTTACACCCTTTTCGCGTAGCCATTTTCACGTCTTTTACAATGCGCGACATTTGAAAACGAAGAATTTAAACCGTGCAAACAAGTAAACAAACGAAAGATGACAGTCAAACGCACAGCATGCTATGATGAACACATTAAAAACATCATAAATACACGTGGATAGCTTATTTTCGATACATTCCTTAGGTAGGTATTAAGAGCAAGGTGATGGAATATTCAATTTGGGTGTATAAATACTTCTTGAAGCGTTTTCCTGCTCCTGTTTTTTATCATTCTTATTTTACACATGTTATTATTTATTTATGAGATTTTGAGTTTGAAATTTTTCTTTCCTTTTAAAGTTTTTTTGTACTATTTTATTCGGTTTAAAAAAAATCGTTTAGCTTTTTACGATCTTCTGCTTATAAACAAAGATTATATAATGAACTGGTTACATTAAAAGTTTACTTTCTCCATAGTAAACTCCATATAAACTTCTGAATGGTGTGTGCAGTGTCAGTTTGTGATCAAATGTGTTTACATTCCAAGCGTCAATACATCGGAAGGGAAATATAGCCGGCCCAAGAGTTTATGGGTTCGATATATAGGCACAGAGAACAGACGTCCAGGCTCAAACTACCGCTTGTGATCATAAACGGAACTGTCGATTCAAATTAGTATGGCATGTCTAATGGGGTGATGCTAGTCTTTCAATTTTGAAATAGGGACATTGTCAGAGTTATTCTGTTAGATCATCAATGTTGGTAAACAAAGTGATGATGCGAGGTTGAAATGGGACGAAAATGTAAATACTATTGGTGCACAAATCAGCATGGAAATACTTTGGGAAACACATTCCATAGGTTTCCCAAAAATAATGATTTGTAAGCAAACATTTGAGAAAAGATCAAATAAGCCTCTGACGAACCAGCCACAGACTGAAAGTCTCTCAAATAAAGAAAGACAAATAACCCTCTTTGTATAATTGATATACAGAAGGTGGGTTGCATGATGCAGGTCAACAGAGGGAGCAGAAATATGCGAACGTTATGGTGCAAAAGCTTCCATACAAAAAAAACTAAAGGGTGTTCCGATCAAAATTTGGTCAAACAGTCTAATGGTGTGTTTTAAGTTCAGAAGGAGGCTTTGGCGTTAGAAAATCTTTGTTAGGCTGGTGGATCTAGAAGTCTATAAAGCTTCACTTCCAGGAGTTCTTGCATGATCTAGAACATTTCAAAAGAATGATAGATTACGCCAAATGTGTGTCCATTTTGAAAAAAATAGGCTTTGGCGCTACTGAATACGTTGGAGAAATTGTTTGCTACGGTTGTTGATCTCAAGGTCTATACTCCAAGGAGTTCTCGGATGACCTAAAATACTCGAAAATGAAAATTTACTACTCAGAGTGTGTTTTAAGTCCACAAGGAGGCTTTGCCGCTTGTGAAAACTTGTGTTTGATCTAAAAGTAAATAAAGCTTCACTTCCAGGAGTTCTTGCATGATCTCCAAGGAGTTCTCGGATGACCTATTACACGTTAAACATTGCTTCATCGAAGACAGACTATCCAACGTGTGTCCGTAGGCCAAAATGAAGCTTATGAATACGTCGAAAAATATCATCCTATGCACTGATTCGACAAAGAATGACATAATGCCAAAGTAATATCTCCAATGTACCGATTGGTCATCTGATCTACAATCCAAGCGATATTTGGAAACTTGAAAATTGAAAATTTGATGTCTTCAATGTATGGTTCTGCACCAGTCGCTGATAGCATAAAATTTTGACGTCATCAAGATTTTTTAAGGATCAATAAAGTACTACTTTTTTTTTAGCAAATTATGTTGCAATCTCTCGAGATATATCTAACAAAAACATCGTTAAATGCAATTTTCGATCGTGTAGAAACGCCATTTGCCAAATTACCTCTGAAGTAAAGTGTCCACGAAAAAAAGGGGGAAAAAGTTTACCAAAAATCCCATATCATTGTATTGAGTTAAACCGAAGACAACATATCAAAGAGACTAGCAACTCCAATTTCTCATACGACCACTTATAAGATCGGCAAAACCGCGTGATCTTTCGTTCAAAGGTAACTGCTTCGAACAAATGTGATAGCAAAGGTTACAACCCCAGAATAAAGGTGTGTGTATTACCTCCTTTCTCTTTGCTTCCACCTTTGCCCAAGTGCAGCGCTACGGTATCTGTCGCCTGTATTCTGGCAAAGTTACCAGTCTACTTGATGTGATGTTTTTGATTAAACTCAGGATGTTAATAGTTAAATTCCTGTCCTATTTGCATGACGCTGGGATAGTATGAGTTGATTTAAGCGTACATAAGATCCCGTAACGTACATAAGATCCCAAGTTTTAACACATTGAGGATGTATGTCATTTCAAAACCCCCATTTGTTGGTTCTTCGGTATGATTACAGCTGATCTGGCAATCCAGATTGAATTGTCAATGCTCATGCTCATGCAAGGTTCCTATATTAACGTAAGCATTAAAAAAAATACTGATTTTAGCGATTACCCTGCCCCCTAGTGCTATTCATCGCCGATCATAACAACCCTTTTGTGTATAGAACAGCGTTATCAGTTTATTTGTAGTCTAGTAAGGTAAAAAGACAAGCAACTACGCTCTATGGTTTGTTCGTACTGACAGCTTAATCCCGAAACGGAGATGTTTGATGTCATGATATAGCCGATATAGCCGAATGGCGAGATCGTCGAATGGAAGCCTGGTTCCGGTCGCCCGACACGGTCGTGCAGCAGAAGTGTAAAAGGAAGACTGAGGGCCAAGTGGCCACATCTTTCCGCTCTTTGAGCCGAGAGGTTGGTGGAATTGGCCAAACAATGAAAAAGTACCTGGTCAGGACGGAAATTGTTATGCGGAGGCGTCAATCGAGGCTGGCCGTGTCTGAGCAGCAGGAAATGACCCAAAAGGTGCTGGTGGAACCATTTTTTCCAGCGAAGCCAGTGGTCGTTGCCATAATGGATCACGAGACCTACTTGACGCTGGACGGCAAAGATTGGCATAGGACCGAGTACTTAATCTCCCAAACAAAGTTCCTGAAGAAGGTGGCTTTCTGTGGCTGACGAAAAGCAATCCCAAGCTGATTTTCTTTACTTAGGGGCATGTGCTGAACGGAAAGATATACAGTACGAAGTGCATGCCGGAAGTTGTCGCCTTTATGAAGAAGTATAACGCGAAAAAGGATGTGGTCTTGTGGCCGTAGCTGCCAAAACAGCTGAAGAACATACTGACATCCAATTCATCCATCACCTCGAACTCATCTCCGTAGATTGTCACAGTTCGGCCTATGCGAGCTCTATCATGCTCGGTTCCTCCTTCCAACAGATCCTTAGTCTACGACGCAATTCCCACTATTCCAACTTTTTCATGCACGTCGTTAGCAAACCAGATGAACTGGCTGGATTAATTGAAAGTCGTTTCCGGTATGTTAAACCCCTCTTCTAGCGACATATTAAACAGGATGCAGGAAAGACCATCGCCTTGTCGAATTCCTTTGCGTGTTTCTAATGAGTCCGACATCTTCACGCAGCATAGTACACCATCCACCGTAGCCTTGATCAATTCTGTCAGTTTCCTGCTAAAACCGGTCTCACAACCCGGAAAGAGCAAAATGAAAATTGACTGCCTATCATGCAAATTTGCTTCTGATAGAGCAAACATTAAATCTAACCTTCCACATTTAAGACGCCCCGCAAATCCCTCCTCAAATTGAAGAGCTCATTTGCTAATCGGTCACCTCAATGCAACTTCACGGGATACGGGCGTGTAACAAAGCTTCTCCATTTCAACCTTACGACACCATTTGACAATGACAAACTGGTGCACACATCCATAGTTATCGATCGATCGGTCGTTGAATCGCCAAGTAGGTTGGCTACTGTTCGTCCGAACACCGTCGCGCATCCAATTTGCATACAAAAGCGTCCGGAGGGCGCCGCCCCCTTAGGCGAAATTGGCTTGCCTTTCCTCCGTTTAACCTACAATTAGCGCACCGTTTGACCCCGAACGACACTGAACTTCTTGTCACCTCGTACTAATTCGATTTCTATTTTTCGCTTTATTTCCAGATCCCCGAGTAGCAGACTGGCCGATGATGTCCTCGCCACTGCCCACCCTAGCGCTGTGCATATTCTATGCCTATTTTAGCAAATCGCTCGCGCCCAGGATCATGGAGAAGCGAAAACCAATGGACCTTAGGAACTTGCTCGTAGGCTATAACCTATTTCAGACGATCTTTAGCACGTGGATATTTTACGAGGTGAGTGAGTTGGTGATCGATGATTCATAAGCACCTGATTTGATATGCTAATTCGATGGAAATGGCTGTTTTTTTGCGGTTTCCTTCCGGGGAACCGGGGCAGCAATTTGCAGTCGTTTAGTCGATGGCGATCGATTGTAGTAATGGGAGGTTTTGTACTACAACTCGATGGCGTGTTAGACATTTGACTACCTACATGAGGAAGTAGTATCGTTCAGTGTTAACACGATAGGCTTATGTTTATCAAATAGACTTGATAGAATCGTACTAATTTCGCCCTCATATTTCTCTTTCTGTTTCAGTATTTACAGAGTGGATGGTGGGGCCACTATAGCTTTAGGTGTCAACCGGTAGATTATTCGGACAATCCCCTTGCCTTACGGGTAAGTTCCAAACTCATTTCCCAACCCCCACCCAAGCTGATTTCCATCCTTTTCTATTCTTCCCCCAGATGGCGCGGACGTGCTGGTGGTACTACATCTCCAAGTTTACCGAATTCTTCGATACGCTGTTCTTCCTGCTGCGGAAGAAGAACCAACATGTGTCGACCCTGCACGTTATTCACCACGGATGCATGCCTTTCTCGGTGTGGATGGGCATGAAGTTCGCCCCAGGTAAGTCTCACCAGCGGATCACCTTTCCCCAAGAGGTAGACATCGGGCAGACAGACGGACTAAAATCACTCCGATCGACTGCGCACTAAACCGCACTAGGCCAGTAGGTTTCCATTGAAGCCATCGGTAATCGAAACAGCGGCAACCAGGAATTGCGCAATCCAACAACAGCAACAAGCTCGCCGTCGACTTCGACACTGCACTACTCAATGGCTGGGCTCGGTGGCGGGGTGCTTGTTGATATGTATTTAAATAAATACCATCGTTGGCTGTTTGCATTAATTGCGAATGTGTGAAGCGTGCTCTCCTTTGCCACAAGCTACGAAAACGAATGTGAATTTGGAATTTAAAACAACCCGATTCGGATGTTGCGTTTCCTCAATTTCTCCTCTAACGGCGATCATTGTGTAACGAAATCACCGAATCGGGTCAAGTTCAGCTGGTGTCCAAAACCAGCCGACAAATATCTCTCTTTCGTGCGTTGTTTTCAAGGGTTCCGGAGATCACGCGTACGCGATAGACGACGACGACGACGACGACGACGACCCCCACCATGGTCGTGGGGGGAAAGATTCATGTTGATGTTAATCATTGGCTCACCTCATCTCACCTGTATTTCGGACCCACAAAATACAACGAGCGACGCTAGGAAATGCACTGACGGCGACTTCATGGTATTTTTGCCCTTTCGTCCGAGTTTTCGGTTTTGTTTTTGGCCATCGTCATAGGTATGCATGCACATATTTTCGGGCCGAACCGGTTTCAGTTGTTTATGTCATAATAGCAGCAACAGACGAACCGTAATCGACATGTTTATGTGCATACGTGCATATGACTCGACGTTTTTTTTTTGTGTGCGTAGGTCGGACAATACCTGTTGCTGCAGTCAGACGGACTGTGCATTCACCCGTGTATTTCGAGTGGATCATGTAAAATTTACATGACCTTTGCGCGGCTCATTGCTATTGTTGGTGTTGCTACTACTTGCCACGAGGAGATTCCCGTTGCGAAGGATTGGATTGGATTGGAGGGGGCGCAGATGAAAGTAAAAGTGCAACATCCGTCTTGAGTAATAACGGTGATTGTAGACGCGCGAAAAAGGGGGCACGACTATGTGTGGAATGTTGGTCCTGGGGGTCATCCGATTGGCAGGAGAAGGGAAACTGAAACCGAACATAACAAAAGAAATTCTGGGAAATGGATTGAGGGAATGGTGACACCATCAACACAAACGAGAAGCGACCTTAAGTCTAGAGAGGGATCGTTTGCCGTGGAAAGCTACTTCGGTACAATCTAGAGGTCTTTCTTTTGACCTTCTGGAGACGTAATCCAAATATTCCGGCGTGCTTCTTCAGATCTTGTGCAATTGTTAGGGACTTTAGGCGCATATACCTCTGTGGATTTCAGCCAGGTGTTCTAGTGAAATATTTTCGATTTGTCTCAAAAACTTTATCCAAATCTACTGTCGCGAATCCTTCAAAATCTTCAAATAGATCTCTTGGTTACTTTTAGATCTACTGATCAGCTTTTCTCAATCTATAGATCGCGACTCACTTGCTAGGTCGGCAGGTCTTGAAAGATTTGCAATGTTTTTATATATTTGAATTTAACAATGCGCACATTCTATGAAAAGATGCCAGAAAGAGGGAGAGAAAAACAGTGGCCATATAAACGCCTACCAAATCGCAGTTGAGCTGTTTCCAACAATTTAACAAGTTGAGCTGAACAAAGCTTAGAGAAATACTCACCGCACAGCGAGGATGCACAAGGCAGTATTACACAACGTCACTCAAATCGCAGTCAATCTCAGTCGACGTGGTTAGAACAGAACTTAAGTGGTGAACTGAAGTGCAGCATCCATAAAAAACGAATGCTAAATCACTTACTTCATCATTCTCCATCGGTCGAATCAGGAAAAAATAATAACAGAATAATGGCCTTTGCAGCCAAACTGTCCAATGCATCGGAGTTAGACAAATACGGACTGAAGGATTAGAAGAGCATTCGCAACCAATTAACTAATTGGTCCCATGGAAACATAAAATCGCCTGTCAAATCGCTTCCACTGCTATTCTGAGTGCCTGTTGAGTTGATCGTAGCTTGGAATGCCGACAGAATGAAAAGTAGTTCCATTAAAGCGCTTGCCAAAACGCTTCCTCCATCATTCTCAGTCCGGTGATCCGTTCTTAAAAAACTTCTGTCAAGTCATTTCACCTCTATTCAAGTCAAAGGGGAAGAGGAAAACAAAGATAAATGAATTTCTTCATCCACACGAACGCTTATTAAATCGCTTGTGCCTTCATTTAACGCTTGCATTAAAAATGGACTTTTTTTTCCGATGGTGATAAGAAAAGAGCAAAGACAGATAATTGCTATTGATAAATTTCCTATGGAAGGTAATTATTTAAGCTTATTTTCAAAAAAATCTAGGCTCTTGAGAGTGGCCTTCCGGCAGTTAACCGGAACATTCGCCGTGGCGGACGAAAACATACGTATAGGCATGTTTTTGAGTTCTTTCTTCGTTTTATTTATCAATTCCTCCTCAGTTTTCGCGACAAAATTGTTGGAGTAGATCTTACGCTTCAGGTTGGCCCAGAAATTCTCGATGGGACCCAGGTGGGGGACGTTGGGCGGGTTCGCCGACTTGGGTACCATATCGATATTCAGCCGCTCCACCTCATCCAACGATCGCTTTGAGTAGTGGGCCGACGCCTGATCCGGCCAAAACACCGTGTCTTCGCCCTTATGGTATGTCTTGGTGAACGACGCAACTTCCGGCAGGCATTTCGTACTATAAATTTTCCCCTTCATGGTTAGTCCGGAGCGAAAGAAGTTCGGCTTTGACATCCCCTTCTCGCTGATTGTCAGCCACAGCAGCACCTTCTTGGGGAACTTGGTGTGTGAAATGAACTTCACCTCGGAGCTCACTTCCTTCGTGGGGGAAGTAAAATACGAAGTGCCCTGCCAGTCGTTGCCATCCAGGGTGAGATAGGTCTCGTCGTCCAACACCACCGACACGTCGCGATTCGCCGGGAAAATCGAGTTGACCATCTTAGTCAGCCACCGCCGCTGCGTCATTGCCTGCAGCTCCGAAACCAGTCAGTGGACGCGACTTCCGCTTCCTGACATGTAAGTTCATGTTCGCCAGGTACTTTTTTACTGTTTGGTCGGTTGAACCGACCTCCCGGCCAAGCGCACGCAGTGATGTAGCCACTTTTCCCTCGATCTTCCTTTTCAGCATCCTTTGGAGTTTCTTCTCGCTCAGGGTCGTCGGCCGTCCGGAACCGGGCTTTCTTTCGATGCTCTTATTGTTGTCTAATAGTGCCAAGATGTTGTAGATGCCGGAACGTATCCGGCGTGCCACAGAGTGCCGCACGATGTCCGTTTTCGACGCGGTGGGGTGCCGTTCTTTGAACGCGCACACTTCTGAACGGAGTTGCTTCACTGTTTTTGCCATCACGGTTAGGGTTCGACTGATAGAGCTGTTAAATTTTGTCTGCTGACTTATGGGTTACTATGATTGATGCTGCATGGGTAGTTTCGTCAGTATGGGTGAAAGTAAACCCATGAAAAATCGGCAATTTTTGTCCATTTTTTTTTAAATGCAAACTTTAGCTTGAAATTTGTGAAACATGACCCATAATTTCCGATGATAGTTTGTTTGATTGATTTTTTTCTTGACTTTTCAGAGGAACTTTAGTAAGTTTTATAGACTTTTTGGAGAAATGTCCAATACTTTTAACAATTCAAAAAGTTCATAATTCTTTTTTGGGAGTAATTCCTCAATTGAAGAATTTTACCTACACTTTCTGACGGCACGAAACTTTCCAGATGAGGGTTGTCAAACATTTTGGGGGCGTGGCTCAGAAATTCTGAGAAAAAAAAGATCCTTGGACAATCAGATGGTTTTCATAAAGGTCGATTCTTACAATTTTTCAAAACTTTCTTGATTTTTGCTGGAAGAAGCTCCTTGAACTCCTCAAACAAGTTTCTTGTTCATTTCATTGGAAATTTCGTCCAATTTCTGAGATAAGCCTTTTTATCCTAGAAGGGAAGGTATGAGCCCACGCCAAGGGAAGGCAAAGAAATTTCTGAGGGGTCTCGCGCGATATTATAGAAGTCTCTCCCCCAAGAAAACAAAAAAACCCCTAAAGCTTTAACTAAGTTTCATGAGTTTTACTCTACGAGAAAAATGAAGAATCGTGAGAATTTTCACGAAATCTGAGAATTAAATTGAAAGAAGAGTTTCCCTTTTTCTCACAGAGTTTTTTTTTTTTCCAAAGAATTTCCGCCAATTATAAATTACTTCAGGGGTTTTACTTTTTTTGAAGATTGGTCTCCCACCCCCCTAAAGAAGTTTTCCAACTTCCCAAAAAATTTTTTTTAAAGTTTCACAAAATTTATCAAAACCGACACACAAAAAACAATAAAGAGTTTTTTTTCTTGGAAGAAGTTTGTTGCACGTTCATGAGAATGTTTCTGACAGCAACTTCTGGAATTTACGGACATTCTTGCAGAATTTTTGGACATTCGTGCAGAATTCGTCTGACTTTCTAGAGAATGTGTTTGAGTTCTAGGAAGCATGTTTATTCATTTTTTTAAAGGAAGTTTCATCTTTTTTTTCGAACAAGTCACACCAAGCTCCGAAATAAATTTTGAAGTAAACAAATTTCTCGCTCTTACAGATCGCTCTAAATTCCGGAGTAAGGTCGCAAATTTTCTGGAGGAGTTTCTCAGACATTCAGAAGGAATTTTTTTTTGTTTTGAAAAAAATCTTTGTTTTATCTGAAGATATTCAAGAAGACAGATTCTCAAAATTGATTGCTTGGTTTTTTTTGGAAGAAGTTTCTTGAATTTTAATGTGATTTCAAGAGGCTTATTTAATTTTAAAAGGAAATCCTTGAGAACAATTGTTCCCTTTACATTTTAAAAGAAGTCTCGAGGAAAGTTTGAACGCTCATCGAGAAACCCACTATTTTATTTTAAAATCCACCCCCCCCCACCACAACAAACAAAATATAAAAGTAAAATACTGACAACAAACAAAGATAGTTGCCCGTCTTTCTGTCAGAAAAAATAAACAAAAAAAAAAACAACTACAGTTTGTGATTCTGCTTTTCCCGAAAAGAAATCACACACGATTTTGGTAACATTCCCCCAACCTCCTGGTGTATGTTTCGTCGTACATTAGGAGTAATTATATAAGAATTTTTTGGGCAAATCTTGGAATTCCTGAAGCTACACTGATAGGCAAAATAAAGTGCCCACCTCATCGTTTTTTCAATTTCTCTCATTTACTTGGTTCAAATTAAAGTAAACACACTGTATTTTTTTATTATCTTATTTTTTATATTCTTTTTAAGTTTCACTTATGGAATACTGAAAAAAAGGAGTTTTACTTAAAGATAAAAAAATCAATTTGTGTTGAAAAAAAAAACAGTGACAAAATAAAGTGCCTACTTCATTTAGGCTACAGAAAAGATAAATAAAAGTAAAATAAAAGCATTTCAATAATTGATGTGTCCTCCTTTGGCCTTCAGGACCTAATGCAGGCGCTTCGACATGCTCTCGACCAGGTTCCTTAGGTGCTGTGGATCTAGCTCTTCCCAGGCGCGCTCCAGGGCTTCAAAATAGTTATTTTTATTGGTAACACCAGTTTTGTCAACCCTGGCATCGAGAATCGCCCACAAATTCTCGATGGGATTGTGGTCCGGGCTTTGTGGAGGCCATTCCAGCATTTTGATCCGACAAGACCGGAAGAAAGACTTGGTCTTCTTGGCAGTATGCTTTGGGTCGTTGTTCTGCTGGAATACGAACTTCTCTTCAAGGCCCGTCTGGATCAGCGAAACCTCCAGATTTTCTCGCAGGATGTTGATGTAAGAATCTGCCGTCATTATCCCGTCGATTTTCACAATGCTTCTCACTCCACCCCACGAAAAATACCCCCAGACCATCACATTTCCTCCTCCATGCGTCACCGTGCCTTGGATGTGGCGCTCCTGAAGCTCCTCTCCCGATCTGCACCAAACACGAACCCGCCGCTTTCGGTTAAACAGCTCGAATTTTGATTCGTCCGTCCAGAGAACCGTTTTCCAGAACTCTAGGGGCTTATCAGCATGCTCCTTAGCAAACTTAAGCCGTTTGGCTTTGTTTGCCTTGCTGATAAATGGGCACTTCCGGGCAAGTTTGCTATTCAACCCCTGTGCTACGAGACGGCGACGAACAGTTCGACCGGAAACTGATAACCGAAGGGTTTCCTGGATCTCGCGGACAGTTACCTTCGGGTTCTTCTTGACTTCGCGCATGATCTTGGTGTCCGTTCTCGCATCCGTTTTCCGCTTCCTGCCTCTGCCAGGGCGATCCACCACTGATCCAAACGTTTTAAGCTTCAGAAGAATTTTGCCAACCGCTGCCTTACTGATACTGTACTTCTTAGCGACAGCCCGGTGCGATTCACCGTTTTGCACATCACGAACGACCAATTTTCGGATAGACAAGGGAATTGCTTTCGAAAGCACTGCGTTCTCCATTTTTTTTTCAATTGAATCAAATGCGATCACGTATACAAATGCACCAGGTTGAGCCGTTTGCTTCAAAACATGTCAAAATATCAAAACATAAACAATCGAGGGGTCTTCCAATGGAAACTGATCGAAAACATATCGATTTTTGAAGTGGGCACTTTATTTTGTCACTGTTTTTTTTTCAACACAAATTGATTTTTTTTTCTTTAAGTAAAACTCCTTTTTTTCATTATTCCATAAGTGAAACTTAAAAAGAATATAAAAAATAAAATAAGAAAAAAAACTACACTGTGTTTACTTTAATTTGAACCAAGTAAATGAGAGAAATTAGCTTAAGCGGCATTTGGAAACCCATCACCCAAATTTTGCAAAAAAGTACAGGAATTTTTTTCAACGGAAATTGGGTGAAAATAAGCAGCAGCAGGCTTCTTTTTCACGACAAACGCACATCAATAGCAACGCGTTGCTGGCATCGTACAAAGTGGCCTATCCTGTGGCGCAGTGTAAAAAACCGCATACCATCGCAGAAGAATTGATCTTACCAGCCGCCGTGGATCTGGTTTCGACTATGATTGGAGAGCAAGTCAAGTCAACAGCTATTGAAAGTGCCCCTTTCCAACAATACCATTGCACGTAGGATTGACGACATGGCCAACGACATCAACTGTCAGCTCGTTGATTTTTTGAAAAACCGACAGTACGCGTTGCAGTTGGATGAAGCTACGGACAATAACAAGGATGCACAATTAATTTGCTACGTCCGGTTCATCAATGAAGGCGACTTTTCGGAAGATCTGCTGTTCTGCAAGCCTATTTCGGGAGGAACGTCGGGACAGGAGTTGTTCAAAATAACCGATTCCTACATGATTGAACATGGAATTCCTTGGCAAAACTGTGTAGGAATCTGTATGTGCTATGTCAGGGCGATTCCAGGGATTGCAAGCAAGGGTTCGCAGTAAGGCTCCCAATGCTACGTGGACCCATGGCATTATTCACCGAGAGGCATTGGCAGCCCAATATCTGAACAAAGATATCAGCGACGTAGTAGAAACAGTTGTAAAAGTGGTTAATTTTGTTAAGACGCGGCCGATGAAAGCAAGATTTTTTGCAAAACTTTGTGAGGATATGGGAGCAGACCATTCTAGTCTGCTGTATTTCAGCAGTGCTCAATGGCTCTCATTTGTTAATTCGATGTTGCGAGTGTTCGAGCTTAAAAACGAAATTCATTTGATTTTGGATGATGAAAACCACCCGTGTACCACAAAGTTTGCAGATCCAGATTTTCTGGTTAAAATAGGATTTCTCACTGATCTGTTTGAAAAACTAAATGTTCTTAATAGGTCTTTGCAAGGCAAAGAGTCGCACATCTGACAAGATTGCTGCGTTCAAGAAAAAACTTGAACTGTGGAAAAATTGCACAACAAATGAAGATTTGGCTTGCTTTCCACAACTCAACTCTGTTCTGCAAGAAAATCAGCTTTCGTTGCCACAATACCTGAAATCGGTTGGCAGATTTCTTAGCCAAATTGTCTCTGGAATTGGATACATATTTTCCAGTAAGTGAGATCGAAGCCGTAGTTTGGGTAAGAAATCCATTTATTGACGAAGTTCCCGAGTACTTAATAAATGAAGCAGAACAGTTCGTTGATTTAGCAACCGAGTCCAGCATGAAACTGAAATTCCAAACTTTATCGCTGATTGAATTTTGGACTCATGTAAACACAGCATATTCACTGATCGGCACTAAAGCGTTACGTGTTTTGATTCCATGCGCAACTTCATATTTATGTGAAACGGGGTTCTCGGCAGTGGCTGCTATTAAAACCAAATATCGTTCTAAGCTTGATATTGAAAGAGAGATTCGTGTTGCTATTTCCAAAATAACTCCCAGATATAATACACTATGTGCAGAAAAACAGGCTCATCCGTCACACTAAGATGTTATTTCATGTTTATTGTCAAAACAAGTTGTAAAATTGGTTTTTCATTGAATAAAGAGTAAACGAGTTTGAAAAACACATTTGTTTTTCTACGAAAAATATCGAATTCCCAGGCTTTGAATACTGGGGCGCCGCGGATTTATCAAACAGTTTCGAAGGGCGCTGTGATTACAAAAAGTTTGGGAACCGCTGGCATACACAATATCATCTCCTTTGGATGCAGGACAACTGAGAAATCGGGTTGGGACGATGGCATCACCCACCGTGTTGAAAGAGACCCGATGGTATTGTGGTCTCATTGATAGTCTTACTTTACCTGCCTGCTCCACTAGTTTCCTCCAAGTTACTCGGTACATGGCTGCTGATCTCCAGTTTGCTGGACCAACCATGCTTGCACGGTCTTGCTCAATTTGGCTCAGGCCACCTCGTGTGAGGAGTGCCTCTGCGTCTTGTCCCAGCCGGATTTGAGGTGAACACCATTTTGGCCGGATTGTTTTCCGGCGTCCTGACGACATGCCCGGCCCATCGCACCCTGCCGTGAATTCGCCGTATAGTTGCGCTAGCTCGTGGTTCATTTTTCCCGCCATACATCGTCTTCATATTCACCTCCATAAACAGTTTGAAACGCGCGTCGCTCAAACACGTCTAGCGCCGGTCCTCTTCGAGCGTCGTCCACGTTTCATGCCCATAGAGAACAAAAAGTCTTATTATCAATTTGTATATTATGCACTTTCTACAGAGTTGAAGTTTTCCAAACACACACAGAGTCCATAGTAGGCACGGCTTCCATTGATGATGCGTCTCCGAATTTCACGGCTCACATCATTGTCCGCTGTCACAAGTGAGGAGGTATTTAAATTCCTCGACAACCTCGACGCCATCACCATCGATCGTGGCACTGCTACCAAGACAGCTCCTGTCGCGCTCGGAGCCATTTGCCAGCATGTACTTCGTTTTTGACGCGTGCACCTGTAGCCCAATTCGTGCTGCTTCTCGTTTGGTCAGCCACTGTAGCAATATCCATCCGCTAAGCGTACGAGCTGACTGGATTTATGGAACAAACCTTGCCCCGCATGTTTAGACTCGCTTTTCGTAGTTACAATACTTTCCAACGCAATGTTGAACAACAAACAGGAAAGACCATCCCCTCCTGCATTCGAATGATTCTGAAAGCACGCCTGATATTCGGACACTACACTTCACTCCATTCATCGTATCCTGGATCAATTTGATAACAGATCAGTTGGATCAGCTCACTGGATCAGCTGTTTTCGTGCATGATTTTCCACAGCTCCGCTCGATCAATAGAATCATATGCGGTTATTTTTTTTTGTTTTGTTTATTAGTCACACTTTACACAAGAAGGGTGCATTCGTGTCTTACGAAATTATCTCATCTATTAACATCTACATAAACAATCCATCCAGTATTTCTTCTCCCACTTCTCTTCATTTCCTCCTTTTTCAAGTCTTGTTCTTCAACTTCTCTGCTTCCACTTCTCTACTTCTACTTCTACTCCTCCGTTGGTTTGCTTCAACATTTCCTCCTTCTTACGATTCTTCTACGTTTCCTTCCTCTTTTTTCTCTCTTCTTTGACTTTTCGCCTTCCTGATTGTCTTATTCTGCATTTTTCCTTTTGTTTCTCAACTTCCACTAGTACTCCAACTTCTTGTGTTTCTGCTCTTCCGTTTCTCTTCTTCGACTCCTATTCTTCCAATTCATCCGCTTCGCTTTTCGTCTTCTTCGATTTTTTTTACATATCTCTCCTTCATGTTATCCTATTCTATTTCTCTTTTTTCGCTTCTTTCCTCTGTTTCGCTTCTTCCGTTGTATTTCCTTCAATTTCATCTGCTTCATTTATTCAATTTCTCTTCTACGACGTATCTTCTTGATTTTATCCACACTTCTCTTCATCCGCTTCGTGTTTCTTCTTCTTCTTCTGCTTCTTCCGATGATTTCGTTAGGCTTTTCTTCTTCGGCTACTTTTGTTCCGCTTCTCATTCCCAACTGTTCTTCTTCAGCTTGTCTTCTTTCGTTGTTGTTTCCATCGTCGTTTCTTCTTTCGCTTCTGTTCTTCAGTTTTTCTTTGTCCGATATTGTTTGTCCGCCTGTATTATCATTGGACACGTTTTAGCTTTCCTCGTTATCTTCATCAGCTTCTTTCATTTCCTGCTTTCGCTTAAGTTGTCTAAGCAGTCTTGTTTCCCTCACAAAATTTAGCATTTTTTGCTGTTTGCTCCTCTGTTTTTGCCAGGGCTTCGCGTAGGCTAGTCCCAATGTAATTTTTCTGCCTTTCGTCAAAAAGGACAGAAGAAAACTTTTCACGTCTAGATTTTCACTACTTATTGCACTACTGTACAAAATCATCGTACAACAGGGGATGCCAGATCCCGCATACAAGGCAGGGGTAATCAGCGGTGCGAGCACACAGTCATATATAAATTACTACTAGAAAACCAGGTTTGACCTACAGAAAGAGACTGCAGCTGAAGCCTCCTCTAAGAAGTCAAACTACTAATGGCATTAACTCGATAAATTCTATAAACAGAGATTGCACTCAGCTTCACGAAAGTGGTGAAAGAACAAATCTTGCACCCACATAATCTCTTCATAATAATATAATTGAAAGTAAAAAGGAGTAAAATGGAAAGAGCTCACCCAAATTTCAAAGACGTCCACCTCCCGCATCGTAACCACATTGATGATTATCTATAGTCGTGACTAAAGATGATCCCGGTGGACTTCCTCTTTCTGATATTGGAAGCAATCGACAAATTCAACTATACATCCTGGGGCCACTTAGTTGCTGGTGGAATATCAAATGAATTGCTCACGAACAAAACAACAATCATCACATCTTGGGCTATTGCCCTTTTCGAACTCAAAAGTGTTATAGAAAAATCACAGTTTTCAACGATTTTAAGAGAAAATTATAACCAAAAATTTCAGCACGAAGCAAAACGTGACAGCAAAACAAAAAACTAACCACCTTCGAGCAAAGCCTACTTCTCAATCTCTTCATTTTTTTTAATATAACAAAAACCCCGATTTTACAAAAAAATTTTTAATACAACAAAAAAAAAAGTTGGTAAACAACACCACACAAATAAAAAAACCCCAAAAAAAAAAAAAAAAACACCAAAAATTTTCTTCTCTCCCCAAAATAAAAATATTTTTCTCCTTCTAAATCTTTAAAACCCCCAAAATAGAAATCGGAACGGTACAAGCAAACAAACCGAACGCCCACCGCTTCGATTAGATATGATGCATTATTCATCATACATTCAGAGTATCCAAATGCATCGTATACATTCTGACGGCTTGACCTTCTAATTTCAGCCCACTTGAGTCATGGTCCACCAGGGTGACCGAGCTCGCTTAAGGTGAATGAGTAATGATAGTTTAAAGGGTTCCAAGTTGCATCAAAACAATTTTCTCAGAAGCATGAACCAAACACAAACGAAGGCGTTTATAACTGTTTCCGCAATCGAGTAATGAATCTGTCCCGAGAGGGCGTTTACTTTTTTTATTTTTCCCAAAACATTACAATCGAAAATTTGTCTCCTTTCTCTACTTCAGTCAGCCATGTAGCGATGACATTCTGGAATCCACATGCTCGATGGTCATCGAGGGGCAAGACAAAAGCAAAAAGCAAATTCCCTCGCGGTTAGCCGTGTCTCCGTTGAAAGAGGACATCTGAATGCCATATTTGGCAGTATAATGGCGCCATTAAATCATTGGAATGATCGGTCGGTCCGAAGAAAGATCCATCGCATATCACACGAGCACTCCCGGTCGATCATGCTACTATCGTAGAGGAGACAATCAGCCGAACAAAGAGAGTGATATAAATATCGGATCGTAGCGGTGGTTTTTTGTTGTCACTATTGCCGACGTCCGCTTGCCGGCGAGTTGGCTGACAAAATATGGTCAAAACGGGTTCGACCTGGAATTCTCAGCATCTTATCAGTGGGACGTGCGAGCAACGGGCGCTCGTTGAATCACGTTCGAATTGTTTGGTCCATAAATATCGTTACACCGTTGCGTTATGCGAGACGTGACTTTTGTTGCGCCTCGTTTCGGCTGGTGGCTGGTGCGCGATAGAGTGCCGTTTGACCTGATGATAGGATGTTAAATCTTACACTTTGTGGTTGATAAATTAAAGTTGGTCTATCGGATTTATGTCAGTAAAATATGACCATTCGTAAAATTGCACTACTTGAAATATTCGACCTTTCCCAAGTAACATTGCCAAAACCATCCAGCTTTATTAAGTTTTATTAAGGTTTTATCAAAGCCACTAGAAATCAATTTGGTTTTATTATGACACCAAGAGGTGCCAATAGGTTTCATATTTTAGTCAGGTTTATGAGAACCTACACAGCTTGTTTAAAACGATCATAAAACCTCGTTTTCTACAATTCCTTTTACTCCTATCAAAGGTTTTATTTCGACTTTATGAACTCATAATATGCTGTTTCGAAATGCCGTTTTAGAACTCATTCATATTATCTTATTATGGTCAGTTGAAAAAGCATTTTAAAACCATTTTGCCTCCAGTAAATGCATGAGGCGGCAATTTGGCATTGAGGAAAGCCACCAAAGAACCAAATAGTTTTAAAGTAGTCATTGCAAAGATAACTTGGCTTTATGGCAGAATTGTGATCTTTTTTTTCAATCGCTATATTGAAATATTAGAAATAATAGAAATGTGGAGAAATAAATGCACCAAATTTTAAATGTAATGAAAATGAACTGTATATCGGAGACCAATTTCTACATTCTTTTAGATAACTTTATTGAATTTCATCAATTTTCAAGAAATTCATGTTTAATTTATCGAATATATTTGTTATTATTTTGTGTTTGTTGTTGTAAACGCGCATAATTTCCGAGGCGCATTAATTTTCGGCTCTTATCGTGCCAATATTCACCATAAAATTCAATGCGCATCTGATTTGGAGCATGCTACGCTGTAGAAAACTGAATTTGTTTTGGATATTTTGCAATGAAACAAAATTTCCCGCAGACTTTTTTTTCTCAGATATTATTTACTGCTAAATAAATCAGAAGAGCAGAGAATCGAACAAAGCAGAACAACAAAAACCAACCACAATATCACAGTTAAGTTTGACAGCTGTGGCCATTTGGCCGCATGCTGGTTTTCAATGCAGCCAATAGGTTTTATGAAGGTTCTCAAGTGGTCCTAGCATCTATCACTAGAATATTTTCAAAATCTTGATGGTTTTATAAAGGTTTTATTAAATTGTTTTCACAACCGTCTATAGTGTGGGCCACTTTGTGCAAATTTTGGCTTTAAAGAAGCATAGAGGAGGTGTTGGTAGACAAAACAGTTTTGAATGTAGTTTTATCAACAAAGCCGGGAGGAATGCTATACGGCTAGAATAAAACGTAAATTGTTACTTGGGTTTGCAATGTAAATAGAAGCTTGATGTAGTAATGTAGACTTTGACACTGATCACCGGAACCAATTTTCAACATCTAATTCAATAAGTAGGTTAGAATATTTCCAAGAAATTCAGTGGACTTTGAAACCTTTATAATGTTTTAGAATGCTTAGATATGCATGCAGTTTTGTAAAATTGCATTGAACATCTTAATAGCTCTCTTAGTAGTGGGACAGCTCTATTTACAGCATTCTATTATATATTCTGCATTATTCTCTCGACAAGGCTCTTTTCAGAAGCGCCAACTTCCGAAAATTATTGGGGGGCGACATTTTTCTTCAAAATAATGCAAAAATAAAAATATCAGTATTTTAAAGGGCAATAGTCTTTAAACCCCATTCCAATGAGTAAAAAACGAAAACAAACATTTTTCAGTAGTACATTGATGTATTATTTCTTCCTACAACAACGTTCAGGCTTCAAACACTCCACTTGTTACATATAAAAAGTATTTTTTCTCTGGCTAGTTCTTGAAATGAACTCATTCAAAACATCATCCATGTCCAGATCTTTCGCCATGTCCTTTTGGAAGAGCAATATGGCCACAGAATTCACCTGCTGTTGTCCCATAGCGGAGCGCAAGTTTGTCTTCAGTCTTCGAAGTCCCGAAAGTGACCGCTCAGGTGTTACAGAAGATGTCGGAATTGGCACACATATAACGACTGTTCCAGAAAGTATAAGCACACCTTATTTTAACGGTCACTTTGAATATAATGAAATATTTCAACATGTTTTGGCTGCGTCCTTTTGTTTGCACATTTCTGAATGACATAGCATCAAAAAAGTGCTCAGTTTTGTGTTACCTATCAAAATGCGCGGTCTTACTCCGGAACAACGAAAAAGTATCGTGCACAAATGGTGCACTGTGAGCGGACTCTCCTTGAGAAAATTGGCCAAGGTAGAGAGTGTAAGCGTTGGAGCGGTACGATCTACGATTTGAAAATATAGAGAACAGTGTACGTTTGAAGATGCGCCGAAGAGTGGTTGGAAATCCAGTCCTGTTAGTCCGGATATCGATAAAAAGATCAGGGATGCCTACAAGCGAAAACCAGTGACTTCCGTTCGGGGTGTTGCGAAAAAACTAGGGACCTCGTCGAGTAACGTCATGCGTGCCAAAGAAAGACTTGGGCTAAAAACATACCGGAAGCAGAAAAAATCCAAGAGGAACCCAAAACAGGCCGCGTCCGTGAAACCACGGGCCCGCAAACTCTACGATTCGTTATTGTGTAGAAATTCTGGGTGTATAATAATGGACGATGAATTCTATACTGTAAGCGAAGACAAAGACATCCCCGAAACGGAGAAGGCAATTTTTACCGAAAAAATCGGTAAGAAGGTTATGATTTGGCAGGCAATATGCGAGTGTGGTAAAACATCTAGTCCGTATATCACAACGGAGACGATGAACACTCAGAAATACGTTAAGGAATGTCTCCAGAAGCGATTATTGCCTATGATCAGGCAGCACGAAGGTCAAGTAGTGTTTTTACCTGATTTGGCGTCATGTCATTACGCAAAGGACACTTTAGAATGGTACAAAAGTCAAAATGTATGTTTCGTGCCGAAAGACATGAATCCGCCGAACTGCCCGGAGGCACGGCCAATCGAGACTTTTTGGGCATTAACCAAAGCAAAGCTTCGAAAATTCATAAAACCAGCGGACGACATCCAAAAATTTAAAAAAGATTGGCCAAAAGTGGTCAAAATGGTGGGAAGTACCACTGTGCCGAAGCTAATGGGTCATGTTCGAGGAAAAGTTAGGAGTCTTGGCTATGATTAAATATTTTGATTAAACGAGAGTAAAATATCATATGAAACACAAATACAAATATTATTTGCCAAATAACATTATTAAAATTTAAAAAAACATGACTTTTTTGTTATTTTGAATATACTTGCTTATACTTTCTGGAACAGTCTATATTCAGAAATTTTACAAACTATAGGAGAAGTTCGATCAAATGCGATTCTCTCTTGCTTGAAGTAGTCAACAATATCCGAGATATTCTAAACACACTTGTCAACTTCCTTCAACGTTTGCAAAAACATTTCCCGATGCAGCAGCAAGCGTTCCGACTCGACATCACCCTCAGAAAAACTCAGAATTTTTGCTTTGTTTGCGTCGTCTCCCCGCAAAAACTTTTCAATTTCCAACAGGAACTCAAACGATTCAGTTTTAAATCGAGCGTCAAGTGATTCCAGAATCTTTTCGATAAATTTCTGATACTGGGATTCATGAATCTCTTCAACCGACCCTGCGATTGATTCTCTTCTCAGTGATTGTTCGTCTGGATCGGATCGTTTTGGCACCCTTCTTTTTCGCGGCAACTTCGGAGATCCTACCTCGGCCGGTTTGCCTGATGACACTCTTTCCCAAACTTTGGAAAACTCCTTTTTACAGAAGTTTAAACTTGCCTTAAACGTTTCGATCATTCGGTATGCTTTCTCCAGACGCAACGATTTTCTTTGGAGCGCCGTGTTCACCGTGTCAATGTACCCGAATAATTTTACTAGTACCATCAAGGTGAAGTAAAAGTCGAATTTCTTCATCATTCTCAAAAACCCAGCAGCTTTTGCTCCAGCATCAGCAGCATCACTTTCAGCCAAAGTCGTGAAAAATTCAACCAAAGCGGAATAGTTTGATAAAACAGATGACATGGATTTGCCTGTCCATCTTGTTGGGCACAAAGGTCGAAGTTTGGTGGAATCATCTGATTTAATAGACTGGAACATCGCGAGCCGTTTTGGTGAATCCCTGACGAAGATGCTTCACTAAGTTTAAGGTATCTCGGCAAATAGGAATCGTCTTTATGGTGTCTTGCGCCACCAAGTTCAAAGAATGAGCCAAGCAGTGGACAAAAAAAGCTCTCCTTTCATCACCAAGAATCTTAGATTGCACTCCAGTTTTGCCACCTGCCATATTCCTTGCTCCGTCATAACACTGCCCTCTACAGTTGGACAGCGGCAAATCAAACCGGATAAGTATATCCTTGATGACGGAATAAAACGTGACGGAGGTTATACATTCCACTTCATAGAAACCAAAGAAAATTTATTCGGCTTCCAAAGGATTTCTTGCAAAACGGATGCAAAATGAAAACTGCTCCTTCCTTGAAATGTTCGCTGTCTCGTCGTACAAAATAGCAATGTAAATCCCGACAAATACCTTTCACGTGTTTATTGATATTGATATTGATGGGGAAGTGTACATTAAGTTGCCGCCACTCGGCGGCTATTTATAGTATATAGTGAGCTATATGCTAGAAAACTATGTAATAGTTCATAGGAACACCTAAACTATGTAGTAGTACTATATGTAGTCAAAACTATGTAGTGCTCATAGTTTTGACTTGCAAGCGATAGTTTTACGCTATGATATAGAAGCGTGCCCGTTGTCATGTGTACACTCAAGCGATAGTTTCTATGTTATGGTAGTAGGCTATGAACTATTCCATCCAGACGGAATAGTTCATAGTTCGTTGGTCGAAGATTTGTGACAGTTCTCTTGAATTTTTGCTAGTTTGTGTTTTCGCTGTATTTTTAAAGCAAAAATGGACCAGGAAAAGAAATTCTACTTTATTGCGCTGTGGGAGCAACATCCGGTATAATGGGAGCCAACTTATCCCGATCACCTGTGGAAGTGTATACTTTAAAGTGAGTGTATTATTCTGCTTTGCAGTTACTCATCCTTAGAAAGCCTAGACCAAGGGATACTGATACCTAGCTAAGTACTAAGTATTTTCAAGATGATAAAGTTGAGAGGCAGATTACGAGTCTACCAGTTCCAAAGTTCAACCTTTGATTTTGATCCTTGACTCCAACGTACAATCACCCCTTTTTGAAACTTGAAAAAATCATCATATGATGAGATGGCACTTATCTCCAACTGCGTCGAAATCGTGTCCGAACACACGGAACTTAAAAAAACAAAATCGGGTCACTATTCTGGGTAAATCGACCAACTCATTCCTGGAGACGTTGTGGGTTGAAGACTGCCTTGTATAACAAATATTCGATGGCTTTAAGGAATTTGAAAACAAGTCTGAGCAGTCCTATGAAGAAAAAATAATTTTCAGAATAATAATTTTGCCCACCATCGGAGCCGAAACCGGCATCTCAGGAGCTAAAGTTCCTGCATGAGATTCCCCAACAGCAATCGGGAAATACCCCACCATTACTGAACCTTTCTTTTGCTCCTATGTTGACATACGTAAACTTGTATTCAGCACCCACCATACACATTACAACGATGCTGAACTGCTTTTGATAATTTAAATAATCCATGACGCTCTTTGCATGGGCTTTCATACAAACGTGCTTTCCGTATAACGCTCCTACACAATTGGAAAATTGCCATTTTTCTTCAAAATCACGTGAAATTGTCAGCTAATCTTTTTGTGAATAATAAACGTATAAAGCTGTTATTTCAATTTCATTTAATTTTTGCTGCTCTAAGCACCGGTACGAATAATTTGAAACCTCAAAGCAATGAATTTAACCGATTTCTATGAACTTCTCTTCAGAACTTCCATGAATTTCTCAGAAGAACTTCCCTGACCTTCTCAGAAGAACTTCCCTAAACTTCTCTAAAGAACTTCCAGTGAAGAACTTCCCTGAAATTCCCTGAATAATTTTCCCGAGCTTCTCTGAAGAATTATCTGATGTTCTCTGAAGAATTTCACCGAAGTTTTCTGAAGAACTTCCTCAAAGTTCTCTGAAAAACATCTTCGAAATTCTCTGAAGAACTTTCTTGAACTTCTATAAAGAACTTCCCTGAATTTCTGTGAAGAACTTCTCTGAATTTCCTTTGTTGAACTTCCCTGTAGTTTCTCTAAAAAAACTTGAATGAGAATTCCTCTGAAGAACTTCCCTGAAATTACTTTCCTGAAATTCTCTGAAGAATTTCCCTAAACTTCTCTGAAAAATTATCTGAAGTTCTCTGAAGAACTTCCCTGAAGTTCTCCGAAGAACTTCTCTGTATTTCTCTCAGGAACTTCTCTGAAATTCTTCTAAAGAACTTCCCTGAAGTTTTTCTGAATCACTTCCCTGTAGTTCCTCTGAATAACTTCCCAAAAATTACTTTCCTGAAATTCTCTGAAGAAATTTCCCAAACTTCTCTGAAGAATTATCTGTAGTTCTCTGAAAAACTTCCCTGAAGTTCTCCGAAGAAATTCTCAGAACTTCTCTGAAAAACTTCCCTACATTTCTCTAAAGAACTTCCCTGAACTTCTCTAATGAACCTCACCGAATTTCTCTAAAGAACTTCCATTAACTTCTCTGAAGAACTCCTCTGAAGAATTTCCCTGAACTAATGATCCGGATCTTCATAACCCAGCTCCTTCTGCAGATTAGCTTAAATTCCCTAGCCTTCAAAACGAGCAATCCACGATTTTGTCCAGATTTGGCGAGTTTTTCGTTTTATCCACCTTTTCAATATGATGTATGCAGCAACTGCAGCAATTTTTCATTCTTTGTCCATAGCTGCCGAATGTGAATATTTGCGACCAAAATAAAAATCAATCGAAAAAAGTTAAGTGATAGCGCTGCGGCAAAGATTTCTACTACATAGCTTCTATTACTTCATAGCTCATATTTTTGCAAAACCGTTTCTCGAATCTCATAGAACTATGAAATAGATATCTATAACGGCTATATCATAGTGAACTATAGCATAGATTTCTAGCACCGTGTGGCGGCACCTTTACATTCAATGTGAAATATTATTTTGATTTGCATGTAGAACTTTGAAAATTGGGTCGCAACCTTAAGATGTTTGAGAACTCTCGCTTCTAGATATCACGTTGTAGTTCTTGAACTGAAGTATAGTATCAAAGAGATTAGACAGAAGGAGTGCTCCACTTTGAAACACTTAAAATTAAAACAAACCCAAAATTCAATGATAATTATTTGCACTCAAACCTACTGACCTTGGAGCAGAGGTTTCATTTTTACCCACTACGCGCGCCCGGTCGAAAACAAAACTCATCAATACAATTCGCCCATAAAATCCGGCCAACTATGATGTCATCTTCATCGGTGTCACAGTTTCGTGGCGGTGAGTGCGGCCGTGTGTTGGCTGCTCGCTGGTGGTCGTTTCAATGTTAAATTTTACGGTACTCTCGCGACCGACCGATACGCTAGAGCTGACTGTAGTGTCAGTTCAATTGTACTCATACCTTGAACTCATGAAAATAAAAACTCCTCAAGGCGTGCATTGTGTTCAATAAGACTTCTGCCTGCAACGGAGCCGGTCGACGTGACGGTCGTCGGCGGTAGAGTTCAACTTTTTGAATCTGTAAATCGTTACAGCAAGCGCGGTTTCTTCGTTTGGCCAGCAGATGTGTCGTCGGTGTCGGATGCGAAAGGCTTTGATCCATACGCATGCATACAGTCCCGCATGGTTTTGGTGCAATAAAATCATCTGACACTTGTAGTAAACAATACGTCAGGTCCTAATTGTAGTGACACAGATTTAGTTTCATATTCAGAAAGCCGCTCAGTAGGTCTGCGAAATGCGTTGGAATGAGAACATTAGTTAGGCTATATGATGTTTGTTCGTGAATGTTGCAAGGTTTTGTAATGAAAACAAACAAATCTACACCAGTCATTGGGGCAGATGTGTATTTCGAGAGGAACTTTTCTCAATTTGTTTTTCTCCATCCAGATTTTTTTTTTCGCACTATGACTAAAAAGTGTCTAATTGTACACAGTGCAACAGCAGGAATAGCCTAGAAGAAACAACCAAGAGAGTTGATTTGTGATGAGATTGTACTGACTTTCCTTGTAGGAGGTGTTGGGGTAGAGTGGGCATTCTATGCTGAGTGATATTATTTATGAAAAGGTAAGCGTATTGTGAACAACTTATTCGAAAAAATGCGTTGAACCCAAATACAGAGATCCTTTTTAAAGCCAGAAAAATAGGATTAATTTTTCAAACTAAATCCAAAAACGTAGAAACAAATTTTTGATAACAAGGCAAAATTTGAATTCAATCTTAGAGATGGAAGCACGATGATCCTCGTTCCCTCTTTCTTACAATCCTTAAATATCCATTGATTAACTTATTTATCAAATGAATTATTTAATTGCCTTTTATATTTGAATCTTCTTTCACCCCCAACGGTACACAGTGGGCCTGGCTGTTTTAATATTTTTGTCATATTACAAATACCAATATTGCTTGGAAAAATATTCGTTATAGTTTTTTCCCAGGAAATAACTATACCATCGATTAGAAAAGAACACGGCAAAATTGTAATTCAATCGCAATGCAATGAAAATAGCATTATTAATAGCATTTGAAAGTCTCTCAGCTAAAACAATAAAGGCCACATATATTGATACCTACACCGAAAAACATCGGATTTTTTTAAAATACGAGCTGGCTTTGAAGAAACAGTGGGTAAAAGTATCAAAAGTCGGCCCTACTATTGTCCAAAGCCTTATGAGTGGTGCCAAGGGCAAAGTGTGGCATTCGGTCATGGAGAGAAGATCCAATAAACCAATGAAATAGAAACTTCACCATAATGTTGTTGTTTATTTCCTGAAAGTCTGAAAAAACGGCAGCCTTAAATGAAGTTTTGACGACCATTTTTGTATGTCTGATTTTTTTTCGAGTACAGACATTAATTATGCTAAGAAAGAAGATCTTCTAATCGAAATAGTGTTTTCAGCCAAGTTTTAGATAACTTGCAGATAGTTTCTAAAAAATATGCATTGTAAAAAAAATGTGAAATATACAGGGTGTCTCACAATAGGTTTCACTAAAACAAAATAGGATTACAGCAAAATAAATCAACCAAATCATAGCATTTATTTTTCATTTGAAAGATGCATGTTATAGGAAAAAACCATATTAATTCAATTCGAATCTCTCGCCCTTTTCCTTGATAACTTTGCGCAAACGCTTTGTAAGCCCATCGCAGCTGGCACGCCCGATTTCCTGAGGAATTTGGTCCCAAATATCAATCAAATGTTTCTTGAATCGATCTAAAGTAGGCCCTTTTGTAGGGCCAATATGTTGATTATGTTGGGGTTATATATTATTAGCCCAAACGAAGTAGTCAAGTGGCTTGAGATCCGGTGAAGATGGAGGCCATTCTGCGCTTGTGATGAAATCGGGCAAATTTTCCGCGCACCACGCTTGTGTCTTCTTTGCCTTGTGAGCTGGAGCTGAGTCCTGTTGGAAACAATATGGTGTATTCTGATACAACGTTGAAGCATGGGGAAGCAGATGGTTCTTCAAAACTTGCTCGATGTAATATTCAGTATTGATTTTTACGTTAAGTTCTATGAAAAGAAGAGGAAGTTTTCCAGTTCGTAAAACGGCGCCCATGCCATGATTTTCGATACATTCTGATAGCGTAATTTTTTTTTTTTTTTTTTTAATTCTTTATTATAGTGGCTTTCGCCTCCTGGGCTGGTTCGCCACTCGATAGCGTAATACAGCTAGAATCTCTTGGAATATTGGCAAGATTTTTGTCATACATACGATCATTTGATTGATTATGACTGTCCTGAAGGAGGAAGAGCTTTTCATCTGAAAATAAAATCTCACAGTCACAGTGCCGAATCAAAAGGCTTGCATTTGACACTCCGTCATCCCGTAAACCCGTTGTTTCTTGTACGGCTTGCATTCCAGATCATGTCTGAGGAGCCTGTTCATTGAAGCAGGGGACATTTGAAATTGTTTGCTCAACTTACGGCCAGATACGGTCGTATTACCTCTTATTCGCTCCCTCACACATTTGATCTTTTTTTTTTTCGTTCTGGTAGTTCGTCTGGCACCTGCTTTGTGTTGAATATGGACATTTCCAGTTTCCTTGAACCGTTTCAAGGTACGATAAACAAAACGCTTACTCACTCCGAACTGCATAAGGCTATAAAATATCTGACACAGTCTAAGCTTTTGCAAATGTAATTCTAAAACTTGCTCCCGTATGGCTTCCATGGTAGCTGATAAATATAACCAAACGGAATTGCTTATTTATCTTCAGCGATAAGCTGTCAAAAGAATACACTCAAAACAGATATAATCAATTCCGCTGTCAAAATTACCCAACAGAAATAAACCAAAACTGAAAAAAGGTGACACCTATTGTGATAAACTGTATCACTTTACTCGCTAATATAAGGTATATAAGTCGATTTCGTTTTGTACGGTAAATTTACTAAATGCAGAGTATTTTCCTATCACAGATTTCAAATGTAAGTAAGGGAGCTAGGCTGCCGTTGACAGGCAGTCGGTTGACCAAGACTGTGACGCACCAATCAAGGTAACGGTAGTATCAATATATGTTCCGCCGAGTACCGTTCAGTGTCAGGCCGCGTTGAGTGACTTGTTCGAGCAACTGGAAGGTCCAGTTTTATTCTTGGGTGACTTCAACGCGCGTCATCTCGCGTGGGGGTGAAGCTAAGCTTTCAAGAACAGAACACAAATCTACTAAACAAAGACCAAGGTAACGGGTTCACATGCACATGCGGAATAATCAGGTTAGGTATAAGGAAATGGCGAGGTAGATATTAAGCATAATATTTATTTTTTTCAGGATAGGTTAGGTGAAAAATGTTAGCTGTAGGTACAAGTGTTTGTATTTGGAAAATAGGATAAATACGGCAGGTGGCGAAAGTTTTCTTTCAGTCGAGTATTAGTACACGACACTGAAGAAGTCTGCACATTGTAAACGAAATACGCGTATCTGTCAAGATAAGCAATACAGGTAGTTGGAATTAAATGGAAATTACTAATCATTCTTCTCATTTTCTAGTTACATGTATTCCACTAAACAGCTCACACTCTCCAGGATTCAATGGAAAGAAGCGAAATGAAAAAGTGAAATAGAAGAAGATAACGTGAATGAGAAAAACGTAACACAATCGAAGAAGAAGAAAAGCGAAGCGGACAAAGTGGACGAATAGACGTCGAAGAAGAGAATCGGAAGATCAGAAGCACAAGTAGTTGAAAACGTAGAGAAACAGAAGGAAAAAAAATGGAATGAGATTAGCGATAAGAAAAGTAGAATAATCGCAAGAAGCAGGAAAAAATGAAGCAAACCAACAGAGCAATAGACGGCGAAGTAGAGAAGTATAAGAATAAGAGTTGAGAAGGGCGAAGTTTCGTGAGACACGAATGTACCCTTCTGGTGTAAAGTGTCATTAATTAATAAAAAAAAAAACACTTACAGTATGTCCCATAAAAAATTGCGAAAGTTTTCAATACTTATTTTTGGATAGCTTAAAACATTATTTTTATAGGTTTAATGTGTGTGTGTGTGTGTAATCATCTAACAGTATATTCTGAGACGATGTAAACAAAACAGTGGTTCGCGAGTAACAAAGTTAAGAAAAATGTACACAAAGGAGGTTGTGACTAGTTTGCTGCTCGCCCAAAAGCCCGTAAAACAAATTGCAACGATTGTGGGATGCCACCTAGCTACCGTTTACCGTATCCAACGTTCACTCCTTGATGGACCACGTCCACGGAAGCCGGGAAGTGGCCGTCCACGGTCCGCTCGCACACCGACGGTCGTCAGATCAATGAGAGACGATGTGAGGCGAAATCCTATCAGATCGATCCGGAAATTGGCAAAGGAAGCCGATATTTCAAAAACTACCATGCAACGGTTGGTCAAAGATGACTTGAAATGTTCGTCCAGGGCAAGAGTAAAGCACCACCTTGTAACGGACCGAATCAAACAACTACGGTTGGAGCGCTCGAAACTTTTGGTGTCAGGTTTTACATGAACATTTTGAAGGACCACGTTCAGCCATTAATGAAAGCCAAATTTGGAGCACACCAACACGTCATTTTACAGCAGGACGGAGCACCGTGTCATACCTTAAAAAGGACTCAAGCGTGGCTGAAGGAAAACGTGGAATTTTGGCCAAACTACATTTGGCCTTCTAGCAGCCCGGACTTGAATCTTTTGGATTACTCAATATGGGCATATGTTCAGGCTAAGGCCTGTGAACGTTCTCACCCCAGTATTGGCGCCCTGAAAGCTTCCATTTCCAAGGCATGGAACTCGATGCCGGACTCATACATTGAGAAGTTATGCTCTCGATTCCGTCTCCGTTTGGAGAAGGTGATCGAGAAAAATGGTGGACATATTGAGTAATGTAATCATCAAAGGCTTAATAAACGATTCCCCAAATAAAATCATGATTTTTTTCATCATTTTCTATGAAAAAAACTCATTTTAAACTGAGGTATGGATTTTCGCACTGTATTATTACAGCGAACATGTTCTGAAGAATCACTTGTTACTTCATGCTTCGACATTAATTCTAGAAGGAAATTAAAGTTTTCAGTAAGATTCTGCCCCTTGTCTTCAATCGAAAGCAACACAGGAGTGGTGTCGCCAAAATTACCCCATTTCATATCATCACAAGAATGGCATGCCTCATTTCCAGATCTCAATCATTCGAATTTCTTTGCATGGGGTTAGATCCTCAGTAAAATTAGAAACACTATAGTTCACACTCTTCAATATTGCAAGGCACTCAAGACCGATATTTGAGTCACTATGCCTCAATAAACTGAGCGTGCCATTTGGTCATAAAAAAAGGTGAGAGTTTCGAAGTCAACATGCAATTTTTCAATAATAAAATTTAAGTTCTTAGGAAATAAAGCGTTTGTTGATTTGTAGCCATCCGATGATGTTTTTGAAAAAAAAATTTACTGACAAGCAACCGTTGCCACACTATATATTGTTATACCTGTGTTAGGTACACTTTTTTAACAGACTTTAACAACAAACTTACCCACATGCTACATTGGTACATATATTTTGTAAAGAAGCCTTTTTCTTTACTCAGGAAAAAAAACTGAACAATTAAGTGAGAATTTTGCCAATGAATTCATCATGAATAAAAAAAACCTTTTTTTAAGACGTTGTAAGCCTTTCGGCAATCAAATGAATGAGCTGCGGAATGTATTTATAAGGACCATTGATCGGTGGAAAACAATTGGTTGTGTCGAAGTGTAAACATTGACTCAAGATTTTCACATTTACACATCCAGCCGTTTAGAAGTTAACAAACGAACATTGAGAGGATGAGGATGAGCATTGTATTGCAGGAACTTTAAAGATGGCAACAGCTGCAGAAATTTCAGATACTCCAAGTGAAGAAATGCCAGATCTTCCAAGTACCGAAAGTATTTTGGCGATACCTCCAGCGCAATCGGTTACTACAGAACGATCAGCAGATGAGTTTACACAACCAATCAACATAGAAATATTGCTGGAATACAAGTGTCACCGATAAAATTTGAGAAGTTGAACTACGTTTACTACCCTGACCAGAAGTACCGCGAGATCTACGAAGATGTAAGAAAATACCTCTTTAAATTTGGACCTTACGAAGAAAACGATTTCACATTTGTAATTCAAAATATGAAAAACAAATTAGCAAATTGTACTACTACAACGGCAAAGAATTGTTAATTTTGCTACCAAATTCGTGGTCAATTTAGGATGCGATGAACGAATTCAACACTAACAGAAACATCACAACATCCTCTCGTTCAGTCGCATGCTATAGCAAGCGTAATCAATGATATTGTTTGAAATGTTTCATACAACAAACTGAAATTTACATGAAATATCCCATGAATCTATGTCAAACATTGCATTCCATATATATGGGTTTTTGCATAAAGTATTGTGAACAATGTATGCAATGTCTCAGAACTTTACCCGACATATTATTTAAGCTTATATATTCTGTAACGCTCCATTTATGTGCATGATATTGAACAGAAATTAACTCTTCTTTTTCGAACTGTGTAATACAGGATTCTGAATCGTTTCTAGTTTTAAAATATTGTCAAATGTTTCGATTTCCACGAAAGACGGAAGCAATGAGAGTTGCTTGATCAGAACAGTAATATATTTGGCTTATTTGAAGCTGACATGCCCATTTCTCCTCATCTACCCCTACATGCTTTTCCTTTCTCTCAATTCACATGCGCCAAACCTACATGAATAGCAAAGATCGTGACTACAGTGTCGGAGTTCTTGGAAGCCTAATTGCAGTCGCCTGAACTGCTGAGCGACCGTTGATCATGATATGCTAAACGATGTACACGGAATCAGCGGTGGCTAGAGCTAATGTCGCTTTGTTCCGAGGGATGATTCAAAACTCACAGCCCTGTAGGATGTAAATGAGGTGATGACAGTGGGATACTTTTTTATCCATTTCCCGAGTCACCGACAACGTGAGATGGCCATTAGCCAGAATGATTTAAGTGGACGATACTGGCGTTTTCGTTCCTGCAGTGACCACTTAAAATGTTCCAAACTGAAAAGATTTAATCAGCGCATGCATCTAAATTTGATATAAATTATCAAAAATTCCAACTTTCCCTTTCGCAACAAAAACAAACGTCATTTTTTCACATTTTCCTTAATCATCGTGCGCCAAGCACCAGCCCCACTCCCACCCCCTTCATCACATCGGTACGGCCTATGGCGAAGATGCTTAAACAGTGCTAATGCGCGCCAATCGATAGCCGTTAATTGGCGCTGTAATTGATTCGAAGCGTTTTCCACTTGAAATTTATAGATCCTCTCCATCCTCTTCTATCGGTTTCCTCCATGGTTGGGTGCTTGTGTGCTTTTTCCCGCCTCGTTCAACCATCGATAAACCTACAACAAAGCGCCTTCATAGTTGTCCGGCATATTTGTCTAAACATATAACCATATACATACATGTTCACGACCCGTAGGTCGTGCCGATAGATCGATTATGTCTTTAAAGTTTCACCTTTCCTTCGTTGATTGGTTGACGCGCAGCGAAAAACGTTGCAATCATGAATGTTTATCTTAGCTGAAAATTAACCTCACTTTTCTGCATAATCACCGAACGGCTGATAGAGCCGGCGCGTTACAATAGCAGCAAAATTAGAGTTTTGACTGAAACATAAGAGGAGTAATGAGTTGGGTTTTCATACCAAATAAATTAAGATAGAGTGATAGTTCAATTTTATCATCACTTCATGGTTATCTGGTAAGTTTCTAAACCTCTATTCAAGCTGCATTTGTCTCAATAGCGGAATTCAATTGGACCGAACCATCTGCAAATGTCACTTTTTTCCCACAAAAACAGGGCGATGTCAAGTTGGTGAAATACGAGGCCCATTATTGGGCGCTGCCGGGGAGCGATTTATGAAGCCGCGATCGGTGGGCATTCCGTCTGTGGAATGCCTCTAGCCTCCCAAGTGTTAATGTCTCTCGCAGAACGATGTTATTTACAACCGTGAGATGGAGGCCCTTTTTTATTATACCAGCCGTTTACCGGGTGCCGTCGACGCATGCTGCGATGAAATTCAAAACATTAATGTAATTCTTATTGGTCTAACTATAGGGACTCGCTGTGAATAGGCAATGTGAAAACTGATTTCAATACACAGTATGTTCTAGAAATATTGGAGGTACTTATTGAAGCGAATTAGAATTTTATAAGAAACCATACCTTCTGAAAGTTTCAGCGCATTTGGCTGCAAGACAAGCTGGTGTTTTGAAGGTTTTATGGCTTGTAAGGGTATTTAATCTAAACTTTATGGAAAACATGTAATTCACTTTTCATACACTTTTCACTTCTCAATTTGGTGGAAAAGTCTATTTTGACTGTCATTTTTTTTTTAATTTTAAAGTGCTAATTCTTACAGTTCTCCACATTTCCATACGCTTCCGGTGAATAAGTTGTAGGTTTCTTAATCGCAATCAATCACTTGCATCAACGGCCATTTTTTGAGAGATCAAACATTTTTACATGCTTCGCGAATGGTTAAATTCTAAAGTCCGCTTGACGGAAGTGAGGTTGTTTTCCATTGAAAGGTGATTTTTGTTTAAAGTTGTCCAGAAGTGCGTTTCTTATAATTTGATGAACTCGGGATTTCTGGAATCTGAATCAAAGGTTCTGGCCATTTTCCCAATTTTGAATGAAGGCTATGCACTGCAGTACGATGTAAATGTTAATAAATAAATGGAGAAGGGTTAATATAAAAATATAAACATTGTAATAATAAAAACTCACGTTGTTACGCTCTTTGATGATAATTGTTGATGCTGCTGATCAAAAATTATGCAGAAAAAATGCAAAACAAAAAAAAAGCAAATTTTAAAATGAGTTTTTCTTCTGAAGGGGACAGAAAGGGGACACACGATTTTGCATAGATCTTGTAGATGGAAATTTG
The DNA here is from genome assembly GCA_024533555.2 of Aedes koreicus. Classification (NCBI taxonomy): domain Eukaryota; kingdom Metazoa; phylum Arthropoda; class Insecta; order Diptera; family Culicidae; genus Aedes; species Aedes koreicus. The sequence goes on along the minus strand of JAHHFK020005048.1, from coordinate 273,481 downwards.
TACTTTCAATTCACGTATTCCGTGTTTGCAAATATTTGCAAATAAGGGAGTAAAATATCTTGCAAAAACGTATTTTTTTACACTTCAATCTCTACAACTTTTTTTATACAATAATTAGCAACTATTTTGTATCTTCAAAATGTGCGTCATTTTAGGCCCTAAAAGTCATCACTGCAAAGTTTTCAAATTCAAATTGAAATAAAAAAATTACAGCAAAAAACTGTTTTTTTAAGTCTCATCCTAAGAATAGTTAGAAAAACTGTTATAAAACGATACGTAGATGAAATAGAAGTAAAATTATTTCAGCAAAGTTTCATTAAATTAAAATGTCTACAATTCTGTGCAAGCAAAAAATCCTCTAAATCATAAGAAAAACAAAGTTAATTTTTTTATTAAGAACATTAAAGGACGCTAGTCATCATCCATTCAAAAGATAAATATTATTTTTTAAATTAAATTCCAAGACATCATGTGTCTAAGGTTAATGGTTTTCGAGTTATCGATTTTTGTCGCGAAATTTGTCCATTCGTACAATAGTTCCCAGTTGGGGAGAGGTTTCCAGACTGTTAGCCTTTGTTCAGCCTAGTGTGTCCTATTTTGTGAACGGAAGTCGTCTCAGTTCTATTTGTTCCATGGATGCACTTCGCCAACCTCTCACCATCTCCACAGGTAACCTTCAATAGGGTTGACCCACTCTGATCGTTGTACGCCATTTTACGCCAGTCGGTCCGTTTCCAAGAACCATTTGAACCAAGCTTCTAATTTTCTTCTCCTCTTTGTAGAAAGCGAGTAGTGGTACTAGAGTAGGGAACGGTTTTATCAGGAGTGACTGTTTTCATCAGTTGTTATGAAATATTTACGTCTAAAACTCCTATGTTCTTTGGATTATTACACAATTTAATGACACGAACATAAACTCTATCCGTCGGACTAATGATTCAATGTATGCATCAAGATTAACTGCAAATTAGTTACTCTCATTTTGAAAATTTCAATTACGTCACCTAAAAGTCCAACAGTTTTCTACCTGCTGAAAAAGTTCGCTAAGATTTGGCCTTTGCGATTTTTGCGAATGATTTAATAGATTTTTTCGGACATCTAGGATTGTTGCCAGAATGTGATGTTGAATATTGCATATTTAGATGATCTGAAATTATCTCAAATTTCATGTTGATTGCTGTCATTTGTCACCCTATAACCATAAAATGGTCGAACCCGTACAACCATAAAATGTAAAATCCATTCCGTACTCTGTAACCATAGAGGTAATTCTAAGACAATATATTTTCAATTCTAGGGACATTAAGCTAGTCCCACTCGGTCCCAAGCGATCAGAATTGGAACATAATATTTCAATTATCCATTAACTTTTTGACGTTCCGTGTTTGCGGAAAATCTTTACACCGTGTCCAATATATTCTCATAAAAAATAAAACTCTATTTATTTCAAATCGATAATCCAGATTTTATTGATAACTTTACCCATTATATTGCAATATAATACTGATCAACTACAGCATATGTTTTGGAATAACACCGCCTTTAACCTTCTTGACCAGCTCCAGACGTTTTTCGAAACCGTCACAGGCGTGCCGACTTCCATCGGCATTTCGTCCTAAATTCGTTTGATTACGGTTTTGAATTGGTTCATATTAAACGTCCTGTGGTCATTTATCTTCGCCAGCATGTATAACCATACGAAATAATCCAAGGGATTCAGATCTGGTGAACTGGGAGGCCATTCATTCTTGTCCAAAAAGTCGGTAAATTTTTTTCGGCACTAGCCCTGAACGAGATTTGCAGTATGCGATGGCGCTCCGTCCTGCTGAAACACATAGTGATCATCTCCAAACACATCTTATACATAAGTTCCTCAACAAACAACAAAACACAAATCTACTTAACAAAGACCAAGGTAATGGGTACACATGGCTCTTTAACTTAATACCTAAACGACGCAGTGGAACACCCGCTGTTACGGAATAATCAGGTTAGGTATAAGGAAAAGGCGAGGTAGATATCAAGCATAATATTTGTTTTGGACTCAGGATAGGTTAGTACAAACAATTTTAGCTGTAGGTTCAAGTGTTTGTATTTAGAAAATAGGATAAATACGGCAGGTGACGAAGGTTTTCTTTCCGTCGAGTATTAGTACACGACACTGAAGAAGTCTGCACATTGTAGACGAAATACGCGTATCTGTCAAGATAAGCAATAAAGGTAGTTGGAATTAAATGGAAATTACTAATCATTCTTCTTATTTTCAAGATAGTTACGATCATAACTAAAAAACATGGATATTCTTCATGTTTATGCACAAGCCTTTCTACTCTTTTTTAATTATGTGATCTGCATTGTTTACGAACTTTGGACGTTTCTGTATATGCGACTGTTTATAGCGGCGGCTTTCCAATCAAAACAAGAACAATAAAAACCTATGCCTTGGACTGATGCGTTTGATTGAAAATACAGCGAAAGTACTTAATGTAATCAATACCGTAATTAATCAGCTTGATATAAGATGTAAGTAGTGATGAAAGTTGAAAATTCTTTTGCTGTCCTGTAAATAACTAAGGAAAGCAAAGTAAGTAAAGCACTTAAGTTTGTAATGTAATAATTAGTTTTGCCTGTTTTTTCGGAATAAAAGTTTCTTGCGTGCGAGTCGTGTTGCATATAAACTGTCACAAGAAAAATCCATTGAATCAAATTTACAAATCATAAGTGCCTAAGTCGAAAAAAAGCAGTTATTTTGATCACCGATTGTATACAACGGATACATTTTTTTTTGAATATAAAGGGTGTACCGTTTAAAATTCGCACACACAAAATTTATTCTTAAAATTAGAGTTTTTATCCGATAATCTTTAAATTTTTAGGAAGTAAAAAGAAGCAAATTGGCATTATTCATTTTTCTTATTACGCTTTTACATCCAAATGCGTGAACCTTGGCATTAACCCCAGCCATAAGTTTTCTGCACGACCTCAGAATCGACAGTTTTTTGCATATTAACGCATGCTTTCTTCATTTCTTCTACATTCTTCACCACTTTAGGTCATTTTAGAAGGTCTTCCTTCATAATGGCCCAGTACTTTTCTATTGGACGCAGTTCCGGAGTGATTGAGGGGTTCAGATCTTTCGGCCCGAAATCGACATCATTCGCCTTATACCACTCTAGCACGTCCTGGCATGATGCCAAATCTGGCCCGAAACTCCCTTCCCCCCCCCCTTTTTATTTATTTATTTATTTATTTCAAGTAAATACTTGTAGCTTAAGGGTTGTCCCTTATCAAAATACTACAATCGGTGTTCAATGTTGCTCGTACCACTTCCATATCCAAAAAAAAAAAATTATGAAGCAAAACACACAAAAAACTTACTTAAAAACTAAATACTGACTTATTGACTTGTTGACTAACTGCCCCACATTCCCTAATTCTCTCCATTGAGCCAGATCAAACATTCACGACGGAAAATTGCTGCAGAACGCACATTTTTTATTACGTTTGGAAGTTGATTCCATAAGATGAGTGCACGTACGAAAAAGGTATTGGCATAATGTGATGAGCAATGCTGCAATAAAATAAAGTGTTGTACACGGTTGCTTCTAAAAGGTTGTAGCTTATCAGCAAGATATTGCGGTCCTTGATGAATGATTTTGAATAATGTTACATAGCAACGTAATTTAAAAAAGTCATAAAACGGACATCCTAGGAGTTGTCGCTGTAAGTGCGTCACTCTGGAATATCTGTTCAAATTGAACACCCAACGTACACAATGATTCAAACAAACTCTCATGCGATCATAATCAGCGGCTGATGCGTTTAAAACTAGTTCCAGACCATATGACAAATGAGGCAACAAAAGCGATTTAAATAGCTTGATTTTGGTAGGTATGGAGAGCATTGAAGCTGTTTGTTTCAAGTGGCGAAGACCAGCATAAATTTTACCACATTGATAATTTACCTGGAAAGTCCATTCAAGGTTGCTTTGGAAAATAATTCCTAGATTAGATACTTTCTCCACATATTGGATGACCTCATCATTAATAAACAAATTTGGCAAAAGTGGACGAGTTTGTTGTCTTGTAATATACATTGCTTTGGTTTTAGATGAATTGATGGGAAGTAGATTATTTTCAGACCACTTTTGAACACGCTCAAGATCGGAGTTGATTAACTATGCCAAATTCTCAAAATTGGTGCTTGTTGAACAGAAGTAAAGCTGCACATCGTCAGCAAACATGTGTATAAGACAAAATTTCAAAACCGCGGGGAGATCGTTTATAAATAATGAAAATAGTACGGACCCTTGGGGTACACCTGAAAGGATACTGATAGACCTGGACAAAATACCATTTGCCTCTACCACTTGCGTGCGTGAGCTTAGATAGGATTTTATCAGTGTTACCGCATCACGATGAAAGTTAAATTTGTGTGATAATTTATTTAGGAGTTTTACATGTGAGACCCTGTCAAAAGCTTTAGAAAAGTCGATGAGAAGCAGAAATGCTTCACCTTCCTTATCTATTGTCTGATGGATATCGTCATGAACCCTAAGTAAAGAAGAAGTTTTGCTATGACTAGATCTGAATCCAGACTGGTGCGGGCTAAGAAGGTCAAATTGTTGCACATAATCTTGAATTTGAATTTTCAAATTTTTTTCTAACGCCTTCGAAAGAGAACATAAAATGCTGATTGGACGTAGGTTCTCCAAGGTATTATTGTGAGGTTTTTTACGTATTGGAATAACCTTGGCAGTTTTCCAAGCACGAGGAAACTTACTGGTGGATATAAACAGGTTAAACATATAATTAATAGGAACAATTATGAAGGGCAGGATAATCTTAATGAACTTTAAATCCACACCATCCAAACCAACTGCATTTGACTGAATAGAAAGGATTGCTGAAGAAACTTCTAACTCAGTACAAAGTGAAAAACTGAAACCACTTGAGTTTAGAGGCGGTATAGGCTGGAGGCATGAATCCCGTGTAAAGTTATTGCCAAAATAAGTATTAATTTCATCACCAGTACTATGGAATTCAACATCGTCGTTTGAAGCAGTAATATTGAGCTTCTTTAGCCTTTTCCACATTTCCTTGTTAGAAGACGCTGATACCAGATTAGTGGAGAGGTAATCAGATTTTGCTTTATTAATCAAACCAGTAACTCGATTCCGAAGCCTTTTATACTGGTTTCGAACAAGCCCCCTTTTAGTGCAAGCCCCTTGGCGATAAGCTACATTCCTTGCAATTATAACATTTAAAATATCATTGTTAAACCATGGAGCATTAGATCTGAGGCTAGGTGCACGCAATGGGACAAAGTTTTCATAAAGTTCAATTACGGTATTAGTGATCAGGATCACAAGCCTTACGTGAGAGCGCTCAAGCGGAATCCCAATGCTTCGGTCAGGGATGTAGCCAAAAAGTTGAAGCTGTCCAAGTACAAGGGAAAGGAATGCATACGTACAAACTTCAGAAGGTTTCAAATTGTGACGAACGGCAAAATACGGTGGGAAAGTCATGGGCCCGGAAACTGTACACCCAGATGCTGACGAAACCTCATGGATGATGAGACTTACGTCAAAGCGGACTTCCGGCAGCTTCCGCCCAGCACAAGTTTGATGTGCCGGAGGAAGTAAGGAATCAGAAACTTTCAAAGTTTGCCAAGAAATACATGATTTGACAAGCGATTTGCTCATGTGGCAAACGGAGTGCGCCGTTCGTGACTACCGGGACTGTAAACGGGGAGATCTCCGTCAAGGAGTGTCTACAGAAGTGTCTGCTTCCTCTGTTGAAGCAACACGAGGGCCCTACGATCTTCTGGCTGGATCTAGCTTCATGCCACTATTCAAATGTTGTCCTGGAGTGGAATGAAGCCAACGGGGTCACTTTCGTACCCAAAGACATGAAACCCTCCAAAAGTCAAATCTTAGGAATACATGATGAAAAATTGGGTTTCCTTACATAAGAAGCTGCAGCCAGATGTTGTACAGAACCTAATAAGTGGAGTTAAGCGTAAGAAGTGAGCGTACAGCTATAGTATTGAAGTTGAATGAAATAAATAAGCCAAAAGCTTACTAATGGGATACATTTTATTCTTTGATAGTTTGAAAAGTATCGGTCAACTAGGTATTTTCTACAGCTTTTTTCCGTGATGCAATTTGATGTGGGACACTCTTTAATCGCTACTCCACGTACGGAGAATACAAACATAACAAATATAAAAACAATAATGTTAAGAATATGCTGATGCTTTTTTTTTAATTTAGGTCTCCTTTGTTTAACCTTATTTAGTTTGAAACTTACTTTGTTCAACCAGGTTGAAATGTATATTAAAATAACTACAGGACACCTCAAAGTTGTGTACAAAACCTTCAATCACTCTTCAAAGTCACTCAATCAATCTGTTTCCAAAGTATTTAGCTGCACCAATCGACAAATTTCTTAGCATCCACTTTGCAGTACATCACTTCTCGAAAAGCTGATTACATTACCAATATCTTATTACCAACAATCAATAGGAAACTAGCGATTTAAAATTGGCTCACAGGTTGAGTACCCCTTGGTCCCAAGTACATCTTGCACCTTGTAACACATTCTTGTGCTTTGCGATACTAGAATCTTTGTTTTTACTTTGATTCGCTGTTTTATTTTAACCGAATATTCCCGGAGCAATTTGCGATTAGGCCAAACATACAGAATGTAAACAAACGGGAAATAATGATTGTAACATTGCAAGTAGAATTTCAAATCGTAATTTCCACCACACCACCACCCCCCCCCACTTTCTTTTTCCCTCTCCCCCCACACCCCCTTTTCTTTTCCTCCTCCCCCTTTTTTCTCCCTCTTTTTTTTCCCCCCCCCTTTTATACTAAAAAAAAACAAAACAAATAATCTCATCCTTATCTCAATTTTTCTTGTTCCCTCCCCACCATACATCCAAAACTAATATTTTACCGTTCACAAAACCTCCAACAGATTAATTAATGTAATTTCTTCAACATATTTGCAATCCATCGGTGGGTGGTCAGGGAGGACAAAATCTCTTTATTTATTTTCAGAAAATATGCTCTTGAAAACTTTTTCACATTTCTCATGCCTTTCTTCAGATTTCGGTAATAAGTACCATTTATTTTGAAATTTTTATGAGATTTTCGGTCTATTTCTGTGATTTATTATGATCCGCACAAATTGTTTTCTCACTGATGGTTTGTTATAACATTTGACGGCTGAATAAAAGAACCCTTGTTCGCACCTTTGAATATTACAGATAAGCTGGATAAAGGGTGGTAGAGCAGATGGATAATCATCTATTGAGTAACGCTCTAAACTCAACAAGCTACTATTCAACTTGATATTCAGCTATCGTTTTATTCGACTATTGACACCATTAACCAACCATTGTTCAGCTATTGCTCTCACTGTTCAACTATCATTGTTACCTGGGCGACTAGCACCATCAACGGCCAAATATATAAAGAAGAATGCCGCCTCCAGAAGCGCCTGCTGCCCTACATCCGGTCCCACGAAGGTGACACTCTATTTTGGCCGGATCTGACATCGTGTCATTACGCGAAACCGGTGATGAAGCGTTACGAAACCAACGATGTTGTTTTTGGTGCCGAAGGAGGCAAATACGCCAAATCCGGCAGAACTTCGCCCAATAGAAAAATTCTGGGCGATTATGAAGGTCTTCAAAAACGACAAGGATTTGAAGAAAGAGTGGATGAAAGTGTGTATGAAAGATGGCGCAAGTGTTGCACAGGATTAGGTGGGTAGCGTTAAGTCCAAGGTGCCCTTAAGTCCAATTTAGCCTAGGAAAGGAGGTTGAATAAACCAAATTTGCAAAAACATAGCTAATTTATGTTTATTTATTCCCTGAGAGTTTCAAAATTATCAGACTTAAAATGAGTTTTTGTCTGTCGCATTATTTTCGAGTACAATCTTTACTCAACAGTGACTAAGAACTGGTACGAGGATAATAAGATTGTTGTTGTGCCATGCGACATAAATCCTCCAAATTGTCCAGAACTTCGACCAATCGAGCGAATTGGGGCAATTGTGACAGCTAACTGTCGGAAAATGAGAGGAGAGTCAAAATCAGTTCAAGAATTCAAAACGAAGTGGATAAAGGGCTACAAGGCCAGGAGAGAAAAGCTTGTCCAAACATCAGTGGCAGGAGTTAATTCAAAAGTCCATAAGCTCAGAGGTGAAGGTGAAATTTAAATGTTTGAGAGCGAAAATGTTATAGAATGTGAATTTTCAAACAGTGAAGTTGCGTAGCGAAGATTGAGAATAGTAAATTGAGTTTCAGTTAGTTAAGTTTTCGGTCGTTCGTTATTATCGATGTGCTGTTAAAAACAAGTTTACGTATGCAAGCGGCCGAAAAGCTATATAGTGCAGCTACGGAATGCCTTCTCCTCTAGATTGAAATTGCGGATTTCGTGTGATTTATTTAAATGTGTTTTTGCTGTACTTGTTTCGTATGTTCAGACGTATTGAGTTTGATGCACGTTAAAAACAGCAGAAATTTCCAGGGCAAGAATGACAATTGAGGAATGAGTAATTTAAATACCTAACATTTAGGTCAAAACTATAGCAATACCCATAAGCCATTAACGTTTATGTCAAATAGATTATTTAACTGCATACCTCTTCTGACCCAAGAACTCCATTCTCAATTCGGAGAAGTCACCATTCTATGCTAATTTCTGAGCGGTCTAATAAAATTTGATCACCGTTTTCGTTTTTCGCCGGCAAAAAAAAAGCAGGACGTAAGGGTAATAAATACGTTCTCGCGTCCAGCTCACTGTGTAATAATCAAAACAATCCGGCAGCACAGCTTCTTTTCCTACACAACGTAGCGTCGTCGTCGTCGTCGTTGAATAAGGCCATATTTGACCAAATATCCCAACCTGCAGAAGATCTCCAACCGAAGTCTCTGTTTTGCATTTTTTTTTTTTTAGTTTGGAAATCGATTGTATGCATAATCGTGGGGCAGAAAAACCGGTTTAAGATTTTATTATCTTTCTGATCCGACTGGACGTGTGATTGAGCTATAGAAATAATAATAATAATAATAATAATAATAATAATAAACAAACCTTACCTTGCAATTTGAAACTATGGGCAACTTTTGTCAAGCACTTGCAGTACACGCAACTGCACAATCTCGTACTTTGAAATTCAAATTTTCCACAACACACCTTCCGCCTTGACAGTGATCGTATTCTTCCTCCAACCAAACAATTCAAACGATTTGCTCACTTTAAACACAACACCAGAATGCACTGATTAATTCTCTGAACTTCAAAAACAAAACAAAAAACGGCACTGCGCCCTACTCTCGCCGTGTGTCTTGCGAAGATTCACACCTTTCACGATGTTGTGCACGATTGGCCGCCCTCACGAGGTTGGAGCACTCTCGAAAGTGGAGTTGACGCTGGCGACTTGTGAATATAGTTGTGGCATGCGAATGGGACTATTTTTAGTCCGTTCCACAAATTTTCACACACTGACTGCGAAACACAGGAATTAGGTTGGTCCACTACCGGCTGTTTCCACTTAATTAAAAATTCAAGCACTGCCGATTTTGTTTTCTCTTTCAGGTTCAGGTTGGACTTCGATGACACCTTTTTTTTCGCGTGAGTTTTTATTTTCGCTTTCGTTCGTTCGAAAGCACTAACTAGGAGTTATTTCCTGCAAAAAAAAAATTGGCGATGTCAGTTTCAGGGTTCTTAGTGTTTGTAAGTAATTTCTGGAATTTGGTCTAAGAATCAATTCAATGGATTAACAATCGCGAGATACAGTGATAGATATTCGTATAGCCGAGAACTATGATTTTTTTAAATGTTTAATCGATTATTCGGCACTGATGTTTGTTGGAATGTCAGGAATGGTGAGAGGGGCTCGTATGACGAACGAAGAACGGCGTATTATAAGGTTGTTTAAGGAGGACGGTCACACTAATGTCTCAATCGCACGAAAAAATGGTCGAAGCGAGAAAGCAGTACGAAATTTCATCAAAAAAGGTTCAAAATAGGGCACTAAAACTCTTACCACAGGGCGCACCAAAGTTTCTTTGAGGTTAAGAGGCCAAATCAGACATAAACCCACACAGAATGGGCTATCCTACTTCCAATTAAAGCATAAACTACACCGTGTCCAATATATTCTCATTCACTTTTTCCTTGCATTGGTGTCGTGCAACTACTCAACATGCTTCACGTATATGTTGGTGTAGTTTTGCACTATGTTTATACAAACGCTTTTAGGTTATGTCCGATTGTTTTCATTAGGTGTTTATCTTTTACCAGCGATGAAGGAGTTTTTGAAAGGTGAGCTCCCGGGCGCTATTTTCAGAAATTTGAAAAACCTCGCAGTAAAGCGGGATTTTGTGTACCGAACCATCCGAAGGTATCGTGACACCTGCTCGTTGGATGACCGGAAGAGATCCGGTCGTACTCGTACGGTGCGGACTGCACGAGTTGTTAAAGTGGTCAGGGAACGGATTAGACGAAAATCACAGCGCTCTGTACGTAAAATAGCCGCAGATTTGAATGTTTCGAGATCGTCAATGCACAATATACTGCAAAATGACCTCAGATTCCAAGCTTTCAAGAAACGTAAGTTTCGGAACCTTCCAAGCAGAAACGACTCGAAAGAGCAAGTCTGCTTTTGTCGCGGCACGGTGGGGAAGAATTGATCTTTTCCGACGAAAAGTTATTGCAACAATCCCACAATGTCCAGAACGACAGATTGTGGGCTCTCTCTTCGAGAACTGTTCCAGTTAGTGATAGGAATATTCCACGGTTCCAAAGTGCTGTGCCAGTGATGGTTTGGAGAGGAATTTGCAAGCGAGGCAAATTACCACTGGGTTTCATCGAAAAAGGCGTTAAAGTGAATTCCGTATATTATAAAACGAAAGTTTTGGAGAAAGTTGTCAAGCCATATGTACAAGAGGTGTTTGGAGATGATCACTATGTGTTTCAGCAAGACGGAGCGCCATCGCATACTGCAAATCTCGTTCAGGGCTGGTGCCGATAAAATTTGACCGACTTTTTGGATAAGAATGAATGGCCTGGGAGGCCAGATCTGAACCCCTTGGATTATTTCGTATGGTCATACATGCTGGCGAAGGTAAATGACCACAGGGCGTCTAATATGAACCAATTCAAAACCGTAATCAAACGAATTTGGGACGAAATGCCGATGGAAGTCGTGCGTGTCGCCTGTGACGGTTTCGAAAAACGTCTGGAGCTGGTCAAGAAGGTTAAAGGTGGTGTTATTCCAAAACATATGCTGTAGTTGATCAGTATTATATTGCAATATAATGGGTAAAGTTATCAATAAAATCTCGATTATGGATTTGAAATAAATAGAGTTTTATTTTGTATGAGAATGGACACGGTGTACAACAGGAGGATGTACGTTTAATTAAAATCTTCTGTAGGTATTTGATACTAATTTTGTAATTTTATTTGCAGGCATCTTGCGCTATGGTCTGTTTTTACTGCCATGAACACGTTGCAGGTTATGTCTCTGGCTTGCAAAGGCATTTCAAAACAAAAAATGATTTGGAAAAATGGATGGAAAATAGGAAAATTTATGAGGATTTTTGCATCAATAAACGTTGTAACTGACAAAACTAGATTTATAACTATGAAATTCAAAGCTAGATTCGAAGCTATTTCAACCAAAATTCCAGCAGTGCCAAAAAGAACCGAGTTCCGTAACTGCAACAGAATAGTCGGTTTGTTTGACAGCGTTCGGTAATATTGGATTAAACCGGTGTTCGGTTATTGCTGATTGGATTTATTTTTGTCATCCGAATATTTCGGTAAATTTTCCAGATTAAGAGAAAGTAAAAATTTAACGAGAACTCGGTTGTTCTACCGAGTATTCAGCAGATAAATACTCGGCTGAAATTCAACCGAGTACGGTATCCAAACGGGAACTAATGTCAAGTTTTAATGCTGAATTTGTTGAAAATAAAGGAAACGTATCCTTCAAATCGAAAAAAGATAATTGGATTGTGTGTTATTTATTACATAGAAAAAATTAGAGTCAGCTCTACCACTGTACCTCTGTTTATATGAAGTGAGTTCCGAACATTTTAAGATGGAATTGAGATATTGAGATGAGAAACCGAGGAATGTCGTTTACACTAAAAAAAATCCAGAATTTGTCTATGGAACATTTTAATTTTTCTCGGAAGGTAACATTGAGAGAAAATGTCTTTAAGTGATTGTTGGAGCCTCCAAGTTGTTCCGAAAATGATAGATTGTTTGAAAATTTGGCAATCTTTTTCAATTATAGGATCATCAAAAAAGCTCCATAAATGCCAAAGAAACTGTTGAGAAGCTTAAAATAATTCAAAGATGATACACGTTTAGTTACATATTGTGTGTATAGTTTGTGTTCAATCTAACACCCATTGGCCGGCAATGGTGTCATAGAAGAAATCCTTTAAAGAACTATTGAAAGCAGCTTTCATCCGGGAGTTAGAATATTATAGCTCTATTGCAGATCCACCAACCCATTTCAGAATGTCTGGAGAGTGACGTCCATTCTGAGGACACAATACTGTAAGCCCCACATTATCATTTTGAAAAGGGTACTGAAACATACTTCCAAATTTGGAAATTTGGAAATGTATTTAATGTGTATTTACTATTATTTGAAAAAAGGTTATTTTTAAATATATTTAAATCAGATAGATCTCACCGCCTTTTAAATAACACCAGCTTGTTCAGTTGAAAAAATGAAAATGTTCGATGTTGATTAAGAACACTTTTAAGAGCATATTAGCAGAACAATTGTAATTGGAAAACTAAGAAAATTTAAAATTAACACTTCACTTAATCACTTTAAAAAAAAAATAGAAAATTAAAAACTGACACTTTTCCAAAAAAAAAATATGTCTGAAAAAGAGATTTCTTCGTTATTTTCCGAACATATCTTATTTTGCAGAGCTTTAGGTCCAGCCTAAATTTCTGTTTTAGGCGGTCTTACTCTACTCTCGGAGTTTTCCGTTGAAATGTTTCAATGTTTCAATGTTTAATTGTTTAGATGAATTTTGTTCAAAAACATATCACTATAAATGACCCATGCGGCCGTTAAAAATGTTTCGTCCACTTGACCGGAAACGTGTTCAAAACTGCAAAGTATCATCAATACATGTATCGCCCCACACCATGTGGTTGCTTTGCGCAAACAGCAGCATGCTACAGGTCATGCTGCAGATGGCAGTGCTGCTAGAAAACACAGTCCAATGAGCCGTTCGTTTGGATAGTAATTATAAAATTTTTCCTCCCCCCCGTTTTTTTGCTAAAAAAAAATTTTAGAAATTTCACACACCCGCACCTTTTTTTAAAAAAGGGCCACCCCCCCCCCCTTATTTTTTAAAAAAAAAAATTCCCCCCACAAAAAAAAAAACCCCAGCCCGCAAAAAAATTTTTTCCCCCCGAGATTAAAATTTTCACAAATAATAATAGACCCCCCACCCCCCCACAAAAAAAAGGGACTGGAATATAAATTTGGTTTCAGGCTTTTGTCCATACTATCACTAGTAAACGCGGGCAAATTCCTTTAAATTCCTTCTACCAAGAAACGACCTCATAAGGAGTGTATAGAAAATAAGCTATCCACAAACTTTCTTTCAAATTATGTTGAAAACCGATATTTTATTCATACAAAAAATTGATCCTTTATTATACGAAGTTAAACTTGAACATAATGAAGACCGGATGAAATTTAAGTTATTCCTTCACGAATTTTCGAACTTTGGATCGAATGCTCTTCATCAAGTTCCAGACAAGTGTTGCATCGCATTTTTTGACGCTTGAGCCCAAATTTTTTTGAACTCCTGCATGTTCCCAGCTGCCTTACCAGTCTTCTTGAAGACCTTCTTCACAATTGCCCAGTAACGTTCGATGGGTCGAAGCTGAGGGCAATTTAGTGGATTGATATTTTTCTCAACGAAATCTATACCCTTTTCCGCAAGCCAATTGAGAGTGGTTTTGGCATAGTGAGCCGACACTAAATCTGGCCAAAACAGTGAAGGTGTACTATGCTTCTTATATAAAGGCAACAATCTCTTCTGGAGACACTCAGATCGATAGATTTCCGCATTTTTAGTTCCGGTAGTGTAAAAAATGGTTGACTTCAAACCACAGGAACATATTGCTTGCCATACCAGTACCTTTCGACAGAATTTCTCCACTTGAATCGACCTGTCCGCATCGCTCACATCCTCCCCAACGACGGCAGTAAAGTATTGTGGACCTGGAAGGGTTTTTGAGTCCTCCTTTACATAGGTCTCATCGTCCATCAAAACGCATGCATCCGGATGCTGCAAAAGACGCGAATACAATTTCCGGGCCCTTGTTGCTGCTCGCTTCTTCTGTTCTGCACTTTGTTTCGAGATTTTCTGCTTGTTGTAGGTCTTCAGGTGGTTTCGCCTCTTGATACGCTGGATCATTCCGACACTCGTTCCTGCTTTTTTGGCCAAATCACGTATTGACATTGATTTGTTCTTCATGATTAGAGATACCACTTTCTGCTCCAGTTTTGGGTTGGAAGAACCGGGTTTTCTGCCTCTTCCTGGTAGCTCATCCAAAGAATAGTGTTCCCCAAACTTATTAATGATGGTTTTAACACTCGCATGATGAATTCCAAACCGCTTCGCCAATTTTCGCATAGTAATACCCTTCTCACATAGCCATGTGTCCAGAACCTTAATTTTCACTTGCTTTTCAATACGCGACATTTTGAAAACGCAGAATTTGAACCGCACAAACAAGTAAACAAAAGAAAGCTGACAGTCAAACGCACAGCATGCAGTGTTCAGAGCATAAAAAACCATCACAAATACATGCGTACAACGCAAATGTATGTGGATAGCTTATATTAGATACACTCCTTATAGAAAAGATTTAAAAAAAAAAAAAAAAAACAACCCCAACCAAAAAAAAAAAAAAGAAAAAAGTCCCCCCAAACACAAAAAAAAAAAAAAAAAGCCCCAACCAAAAAAAGAACAAAAAAAAAAAAAAAATTTTAACCCCCCCCGCCTCGGGAGTGGTAAGACGGTTGTTGTTGTTGTTTCGTATTTACAGCCTGAGGCCCTACATATCGAACCCATCAACGCATGAGCTAGGACCAACGACTTTAATTCCCTTCCGAAGGAAGATGTGATCAGATATTTCTCGTCTCAGAAAATTCCAATGGCGCCGACTTGACTTGATGCCAGATCGACTGGGGTGAGGGGCAACCACGCTTACCGCTACACCACTGGTGCCATCCTGTTCATAAATCTTTTTTGAGTGATTTTGATCCCAGGTACTACCAGAGTCATCAGAGATAAGTATTTTATAAATAATACAAGGGAGTCTACATTTTGTTTATATCAGTTTCGTGTTAAAATTTTTGATTTGGATAATTAAAACATGCGGTTGCTTTGTTCTGTTATCATGATTTAACTTCAAACAAATCGTTCTGTTTCCTTTCAGCTAGAACCAAGCGTAAAAATGCTTGTTTATCACTTTCCTATTAAGTGGTTCTTGTTTTTGAATGAAACATGGAGCTGTACATTTAAAGATTTTTAAGCCACTACTCGATATTTTTGCATTCTTTTCAGTATGTAGAGTAATTGTTTGTTTAAGAAGGTATGCTGAACTCACAACATATTTAACATTTTTTTTATGTGATCTGTTTTGTTTGACTTTGATGTTTACCTTAAGCGTTCAATTAAAATCTGGACGCAGTGCTTATGTTTTTACAGCGTTTCCAGTGGTCAGTTCTCAAATGTTTGACAGCAGATTGTTTGGGAAGCTTTTTTTCAGTGGTCAAAGTTTTACGGTGCTTTAAGATTTAAAACAGTTGTGACAGCTGGAAGCCGATGAAAGGAAATTAATTTTGGACACCCACGTTGAAAATCCAACGTGGTAAGGTTAAAAAATAGCGAAATCGTTTAATTTTGCTAAATTCTCCGTGTACAGTTTCCTCAAACGTTTTCTCGGCCGGAAAACTATTGTTCGGAAGACAGTATGCGTCGTTGTGGAACTTAAGATCGGCAACTGCTTTGGAAGGTATTGAGAAACAAACAGAGGACACTTGGACCCAGGACAATTGGATGGCAAACTTGCCATAAAATACAATTCCAATAAAAGCCGGACTGTGCTTTTGGAACCATCTACGCAAAGGCTATCGTTCATATCGTGACAGTAAGCAACCAAACCAAATACTGAAACAGAACCGAATGGCCAAAATACGCGCTCGGAAGTTATATAGAGAGGCTCTCACGAGAAACTCAGGATACATACTGATGAACGACGAAACGTATGTAAAGATTGATTTTGGGCAACTTCCCGCGCACGAAGAAATGTCCTTAAAACATATAAATTTGTTTTTGCTAATGAGTTCGCCAGACATTTTTAATTTTTCATGGTGTCAACGTCAACGCTGCCTCCGCCGAGTTCTACGACGTGATTTTCAGAACCATAAGCAGACACTGTCCTCTCCGCAGACGTTATCCTCGCCGCTCAAACAACCAACCATGGTGGAATACCGAGCTTCGACATCGGCGTAACGTTCTTCGTAAAGCTCGCCGCCGGTTTCTACGTCATTGAACTGCTGAAAACAGCTCAATTCTTTGCAGGCTCGAGGCTGAATACGCTGAATGTGTATCTTCTTCTTTTCGTGAGTATATTTTCCGAATCCAAGACGAGGTTAAGGTGGATCCCTCTGCTTTCTGGCGCTTTGTTAAAAGCAGAAAAGACACACAGTTGATCCCGGCGGAAATGTCTCTCCATGACTCAACCAGTCGAGGCCTCGAAGGTTCAGTCTAACTCTTCGCTGATTTCCTCAAATCTGTCTACGATGCTGACTCTCCGCCACGTTCTCCGGAGTTGTTGAATTACTTGCCATCATACGATATACAATTTCCGCGTCCAACCTTCACCGTAGCAGATGTCACTAGTACACTGAGAACTGTTGACCCTTCGAAAGGTCCTGGGCCACATAGGCTACCTCCCGTTTTTATTCGTCGAGGTGCTGAAGTACTTGCACCCGCTGTGTGTTGCTATTGGAGACTACCTTTCCGGATGTATGGAAGTTATTTGCGGTCTCACCCATACACAAAGCTGGAAACATCCATGATGTAAAGAATTATCGACCTATTTCGATTCTTTGCTGCTTAGCCAAGACGCTTACACTCTTGATTCACGAGAGAATGTATTCTGCTGCTATGCCAATAATCTCGCAATATCAGCACGGCTTCGTTAAGAATCGCTCTAAACTTAATGGCATATGCTAGCGCACTGAACTTCGGTTCGGAAAAGCGCTGCCAAGTTGAAAGTATTTATGTAGATTTTTCCAAAGCGTTTGATAAAGTAGCTCACGAATTATCAATGAAAAAGCTCGAGAAACTAGAATTTTCTAATTGGCTCACCATGGTTACGGTCATACCTATTAGACAGATCTGCCTACGTGAAGCTTAGCTCCATTAAGTCAAGTTGTTTTGCAACACCATCCGGTGAGCCTCAAGGTAGCCACCTCGGTCTTTTGATCTTTACTCTGTTCGTCAACGACTTCGAGCCATCGTCTGAATTCGCATCAACAACAACAACACCACCACCCCCCCCCCCCCCTACCAACCCAACCCTTAAAAATAAGGAGTGTATCGAATATATGCTATCCACATACATTTGCGTTGTACGCATGTATTTGTGATGGTTTTTTATGCTCTGAACACTGCATGCTGTGCGTTTGACTGTCAGCTTTCTTTTGTTTACTTGTTTGTGCGGTTCAAATTCTGCGTTTTCAAAATGTCGCGTATTGAAAAGGAAGTGAAAATTAAGGTTCTGGACACATGGCTATGTGAGAAGGGTATTACTATGCGAAAATTGGCGAAGCGGTTTGGAATTCATCATGCGAGTGTTAAAACCATCATTAATAAGTTTGGGGAACACTATTCTTTGGATGAATAGTGGAAGAGGCAGAAAACCCGGTTCTTCCAACCCGAAACTGGAGCAGAAAGTGGTATCTCTAATCATGAAGAACAAATCAATGTCAATACGTGATTTGGCCAAAAAGCAGGAACGAGTGTCGGAATGATCCTGGGTATCAAGAGGCGAAACCACCTGAAGACCTACAAGGAGCAGAAAATCTTGGAACAAAGTGCAGAACAGAATACGCGAGCAGCAACAAGGGCCCGGAAATTGTATTCGCGTCCTTTGCAGCGTCCGGATGCATGCGTTTTGATGGACGATGAGACCTATGTAAAGGAGGACTCAAAAACCCTTCCAGGTCCACAATACTTTACTGCCGTCGTTGGGGAGGATGTGAGCGATGCGGACAGGTCGATTCAAGTGGAGAAATTCGGTGGAAAGGTACTGGTATGGCAAGCAATATGTTCCTGTGGTTTGAAGTCAACCATTTTTTACACTACCGGAACTATAAATGCGGAAATCTATCGATCTGCGTGTCTCCAGAAGAGATTGTTGCCTTTATATAAGAAGCATAGTACACCTCCACTGTTTTGGCCGGATTTAGCGTCGGCTCACTATGCCAAAACCACTCTCAATTGGCTTGCGGAAGAGGGTATAGATTTCGTTGAGAAAAATATCAATCCACTAAATTGCCCTCAGCTTCGACCCATCGAACGTTACTGGGCAATCGTGAAGAGGGTCTTCAAGAAGACTGGTAAGGCAGCTGGGAACATGCAGGAGTTCAAAAAAATTTGAGCTCAAGCGTCCAACAAATGCGATGCAACACTTGTCCGGAACTTGATGAAGAGCATTCGATACAAAGTTCGAAAATTCGTGAAGCAATAACTTAAATTTCATCCGGTCTTCATTATGTTCAAGTTTAACCTCGTACAATAAAGGATCAATTTTTTGTATGAATAAAATATCGGTTTTCAACATAATTTGAAAGAAAGTTTGTGGATAGCTTATTTTCGATACACTCCTTACAACGTTGCTTCGTACGTTTCGCTTTACGGCGATTACCATGGAAAGATCCGGTTAGGCTGTCCCAGGATGAACATCGACGCCAATTAATGAGATTGGAATCGCTGCGCCAGCGGCGTATCTACTTACAAAAAACTGTTCACGTTCGATATACTAAGCAACCGAATTGACTGCCCAGATCTTCTGCAACAGGTGAACTTCTTCGTTCCTACGCGTCGGTTCCGACAACGATCGTTATTTTGGACTGCTAGACACCGGACGATGTTCGGACAAAAGCACCCGCTTGAAAAGTGTTTTAATTTGTTGAATGGTGTTGAAACGTTCGAATTTAGTATAAGTAGAGACCGTTTTAAAACTAGTATTAGGCAAATGACATAGATTTAAGATATGTTCAGTCTGCGCAGAACAGCTGAAGACTTAGTAAATAAATAAATATCTGATTTGACAAGCGATGCAAAAATGTTTTCGTTAGAAATGAGTCTTAAACTCGATGCTCCACAAGAAAGAGTGCGTGAAAAAACACGTTCTACCATTCAACAAAGCACACAAAGGCCTTGTAAGGTTTTGGCCAGATCTGACTAGCTGCCACTACAGTCACTTCAAACACTTCAGTGGTGCCGTGACAACAGGCAGGGTGGATTTCATCGAAAAGAACCTCAACCCACCCAATTGCCCTCAATTTTCTCAATCGAAAAATATTGGGCAAATGGTAAGCGGAATAAAAAAAGACGGGAAAGTGTCTCGAAATGCTGCAGAGATGAAAAGAAGGTGGAATAAAATGGCCACTCATGTTGACGAACAGATTGTGCAAAATATGATGTGATGAGCTTTTCAAGCAAATTTCTAAAATATCAAACAGCATCACATCAACTGAAAGCTGTCGATTCCTGTGCCATTTTTGCATTAGTATGATTTTGTGACAAGTACACTCATACCCTACGCCCAGGAAGTCAAGAAATTTTCCTTAACGAAAAATTCCTAGACCACACCGGGAATGAAACCAGTCATCTCCAGAATGGTGTTGCTTCGTAGCTATGCCTTTCCCAACTGAGCCAAGAGAGGACCCATAACAACACTGCTACATTAATAAATGGGCTTTACTCACTTAATTATTCACATCTCTAATCACAGCTGATGCATGACTTCATAAATGGAAATGTAATTATAGCTATAAATAATGAAAACACGACATTTCGTTGTTCTGCTAGTTGAACGCTATCAAATAACAGTGTTTACGATCCAAAAATTCCTTAGCTATTTCTTCCTTGTTAGTCTGAGGCACATCAATCTCTGTGAATGTGGACAAGAGAACCAAGACGAACATCATGTAATGTGGTCTTGTGTTAAGCATCGTTAAGTAAGATCTCAGTTTTATGATTCTCTTTAGGATCAGGGTAAACAAGCTACACAGTATGAAAGAATGAAGTAATTTTGTGCGTTATCTAATACTAGATTTGGCATCAGTTCATTGGAAATTTCATGAAGGGGGGGGGGGGGCTGTTCTCTTCAAAGGGTGCAGTCTATCCGAGCGTATGTTATCCATTTTAGGGGCGGCTGATCATCGTTCTCGCAGCAGTGTGGGACTCTTATCAGTGCTGTGGACGATGGAGTGGTTGGGATTGGTGCAGGGGCTTGTAGGGCCATAAAATCATGAGAAGGAAATAATCCGCAAAGACCCAGGTGAGAAAAACGGACTAACGATTGGGAAATCGGAACATGCAACTATAAGTCTCTCAATTTCTTGGGTAATACGCGCATTCTTTCTGATTTATTGAGGGTCCGCAAGTTCGACATTGTAGCTCTGCAATAGGATTGCTGGAAATGGTCAACGGTAGATACGTATAAAGATGGTTATACCATCTATCAGAACTGCGACAATACACACGAGCTGGGTACAGCTTTTATCGCAATGGACGACTACAGAATGTGCAAATTCAGACTCGAAGGCTGTTTCTCCAATGTCAAAATAATCAACGTTCACAGCTCTCACCCAGAAAGTGACGATGGCGATAAGGATGCTGCAGTTGCCCAAGCCATAACGTCGAGGTCCTAATCGGAGATTGCAATGCTCAGGTCGGCCAGCAGGAATAATTAAGACCGGTTAGAGGAAAGTTCAACGCACACCAGCGTACGAACGGGAGCAGGCTCAGACTCATCGATCTCACCGCCACCAAGAATGTGGCCATACGTAGAACCTACTTCCAGCACAGCCTCTCATATTGGTACACCTTGAGCTCACCACAAGAGACCGAATCACAAATCGACCACGTTTCAATTGATGGAGGGCACTTCTTGGATATTATCGACGTCAAAACCCCCGACAAGGCGCAAACATCGATTCTGACACTACCTGGTTAGAGTCAAAATGAGCCAAAGAGTTTCCGTTGTAAACAACATTGGGTAGCCACGCCCGCTACCGTAGAATCTAGAACGGCTAAAGCTACCCGAATTCGCAACTGATTACGCGCAAAGTCCAGAAGCAGCGTAGCCGGATGAGGGAGAGCTGATCGAAGCCCCTCTTGACGACTGCTAGATTAGTGTCAAAGAAGCCATTAACAACGCAGCAGATGGTGCCATTGAGTTTGTGGATAGAAATCGACGAAACGACTGGTTCGACGAAAAGTGTCCAACGGTTTTAGACGGGAAGAATGCAGTGCGGGTGACGATGCTGCAGCAAGGAACCCGTCAAAATGTGGAACTATACAAACAGAAGCGAAGACACTTGGACGAGTTGGATTGCGAAGAAATGGAGCAGCTGTATGTTCTCAATAAACGCGAAAGATCTACAAGAAACTCAACGCATCCGAAATATGTCGGGATTAGGTTGAAGGTATCATGACGGATGAACGTAAGATGATCGAAAGGTGGAAGCAGCACCACGATGAACATCCTAATGGACCTTAATAGACGGAACATCAAGACAGCAGTGTGAAATGACTTCATCGGAACGGCGGATGAGGGAGATGTGCCAACTCCCACAGCTGGGAAGGATAGCAGCGGAACGGAAAAAATAGGTTGAGAAACAGTCTGCGCTGACTGATAGTCAGGATCTTGAACGCAGAACAGCTACCAGGGGAGTGGAAAGAGGAATTATGTGCCCAATATACAAAAAAGGTGACAAGTTTTAATGTGCGAACTACCGAGCGATCACTATTTTCAACGCGACCCACAAAGTGCTTTCCCAGATTATCTTCCACCGTCTATCGCCGCTAGCAAGCAGATTTGTGGGAAGTTATCAAGCCAATTTTGTGGACAGTTGATCGACTTGGTCTGTTGTCTTTGCTGACACAGATCCTCCAAAAGTGTCGTGAATATCAAGTTCCTACGCACCTCCTATTAATCGATTTCATGGCCGCCTACGATACTATTGATTGTGAAGAGATCGGAAAACTGACTAGACTGATCAAAACAACGATGGATGGTGTACAGTGCTGTGTGAAGATATTGGGTGCCTTATTGAACTTGATTGAAACTCGCAAAGGACTTCGATAAGGCGATGGTCTTTCCTGCCTCCTATTCAACATTGCGCTAGAAGTTGTTATGAAATGGGCGAGCTTGAACATGTGGGGCACGATTTTCAATAAATCCAGTCAATTCATTTGCTTTGCTGACTACGTGGAAATTGTTGGAAGAATGTTCCAAGTGGTTACTGAACTGTATACCAGGCTGAAACGTGAAGCAGAAAAGGTTGGCTTAGGGTAAATACGTCGAAGACTTAGAATCTGCTGGCAGGAGGAACGGAGCACGATAGGCTGAAGTATGATTATCGACGGATATGAGTTCGAGGTGGTAGCTGAGTTTTTGCATATCGGATCATTGGCGACGTCGGATAACAACTGCATCAGAAGATTCGGAGACGCACAATAACCAGAAGTCGTGTTTTCTATGGACTACACAAGACTGTAAAGTCTGGTAAATTTCACTCCCGTACTAAGTGAACCATGAACAAGACGCTGATAAGACCGGTAGTTCTCTACGGCACAAAACGTGGGCAATGCTCGAGAGGGACCTGCAAACACTTGGGAGTTCTTAACGACATGTGCTTAGGACCATCTTTGTTAGTGTGTGTGAAAACGGCTTATGGAGAAAAAGAATGAACCACGAGCTGGAGGAACTCTATGGAGAACCCAGTCACTAAAAGTCCAAAAATCACTGATGTTGGAAGCGTACAATGGGCGAGACACGTTGTAAGGATGCCAGACAATTATCCTGTAAAAATTGTGTTTGCCGGTACAAGTGGGGAGCGCAGCAAGCTAAGTGGCTAGACCAAGTGGAGCAAGACCTAGGAAGTGTAGTACGCTCGAGTACGCAAGGAAGTTTAGTACGCTCGAGAAACTGAAGACAAGTAGCCCTAAACGCTTAACCGGTTCCTTGGTTAAACATTGTGGTGCAGGTGTGGTCCTGAAGGGATCAGTAAAAGTAAGTAAGTAAAGTAAAGTAATGTCCGGAGGAGCTCTACAACTATCTGATTGATTTGTATAATTGCGCTTGCGAAAATCTGGTGTGATCAACAAATGACATTGACTTCGACGTCGTGCCTTTTAATGGTAAAGTTCTGTCCAGTTAGAATCCGGAATCACTTATTGTGTTGCAGCGGCACGGAAAATGACCACTGCAATAATTCTTTTACAGCGGTTTGTTTACCTAGGCGCCCACTTTCTGTGGTATAAAATCACGGTGTTTCGTGCAGTTATTCCAGATGGAAGCCGAGAGGACAGAAAAAATTCTGCACACCCACGTTGTTAATCCAACGTGGTCCGCTATAAAAATCGCAAAAACGTTGAAAATCGCCAATTCATCCGTGTATGATGTGCTCAAACGTTTCAGGGAGCGAAAGAGCGTGGATCGAGTGCCTCAAGGTAAGCGTCGTAGTGGAACATATGACCGCAAGCTGAACCAGAAGGTGTTGAGAACCGTCAGAGCAAACCCTGGACTATCAGATAATGAAATCGCACAAAAATACGCTGCTGCTCGCAGTACCGTTCGAAGAATTCGTTTGCGAGCAGGATATCGTTCTTATCGAGCCAGCAAGCAACCAAACAGAACGTTGAAGCAAAGTTTCGTCACCAAAACTCGAGCTCGGAAATTGTACCAGCAGGTTTTGACGAAGTACCAAGGATGCCTGCTCATCGACGATGAAACCTACGTCAAAATGGATTTCGGACAGCTTACTGGCCAAAAATTCTACATGGCGACGGCACGAGGAGATGTTCCTGCGAAGTTTAAGTTTGATTTTATGGACAAATTTGCCAAAAAACTGATGATTTGGCAAGGGATATGCAGCTGCGGAGACCAAAGTGTTCGTGACGAATAAGACGATGGACTCGAAGCTGTACAAGGAAGAATGCCTCAAAAACCGCGTACTACCTTTCATTAAAGCCCATAAAGGTCCCGTGAAGTTTTGGCCAGATTTGGCGAGTTGCCACTACAGCCGGGAAGTCATCCAGTGGTACCGCGATAATAACGTAGATTTCATCGATAAAAACAAAAATCCACCCAACTGCCCGCAGTTCCGGCCCATCGAGAGATTTTGGGCAATAATGAAGCGGAAGCATAAGAAAAGTGGAAAAACGGCTCGGGACGCGACTCAGATGACCAAAATGTGGAACAAATGTGCCAAGGAAGTTGACTCCGGAGGTGTGCAGCGTTTGATGGGAGGAATAAAGAAGAAAGTGCGAATTTTCATTAGAAATGAAGAGAAATGATTTGTATTTATATTTTTTCCTAAAGTACAGTTAATTACCTTTGTTTTGATGTATTAAACTTATTTGTACGTCAATCCGTTACCGAAATACAGATGATTTTATTATTCCGGATTCTAAATGGACATAGCTTTAGAGTCAGCGACGTTGATGCCGGAGATAGTGACTCGCAGGACGACCCTTCGGGTTTCGGTAAACAAATGAGTGTTGTATGCAATATTGAACGAGACCAATACTGCCAAAAATGCTCTCCGAGTAGCAGCAAGAAGCGGAGGGCCAGACTCTTGGAAAAATGGCCCTGTCTTCGGATGTGAATGCAGCCGTTATTCTCGAAGGACATTCGCCAAATCTCAGCGATCTCTGCTCTAAACATAGTTGGTCTGTCGTTCAAATGTTCTATTACCTATTTGACGCAGATTTCGTCGGACTAATCACCACAGAGACAAATAAGTACGCGCTGCTAAACGGAGGTACACGATGTCATGTTACCGTACAGGAAATGAACAAATTCTTAGGAATTGTGCTTGCTTCCGAATACGTTAAATTACCAAGAAAGCGGTTCTACTGTGAAGCAAAAGAAGATACTTACAATAGGCTAATGGTCAACGCCGTACCCACGAATAAATTCGATTAAATCTTGAAAAATCTGCATTTCAACGACAATTAACATGATGATGGGTCTGACAATTTGTACAAGGTTCAACCTTTGATTGAATGTGCGAATGACAAGTTTCTTAAAATGGAAAAAGCCATTGGGAAAACATTCATCTATCGACGAAGCTACGAAGCTTTACTACGGCAGGAACACTATGTAGTAATTCATACGAGGAAATCCAATTCGTTTTGGCTATAAACTTTGGTGCCTTTACGCTCATGACGAGTTCATCCCGTATAAAGGTAACAAGCAAATTTAGATTTATTTGTATTTTCTAATGCTTCGTTGACATACTTTGTAGGAAAACCGATCATGATCCTGGAGAACCTTTCTTTGGGATCGAAGGTTGTGTCCAACTCAAGCAAAAAGATTGTGGCTGACGGAAGTTTCGTTTACATGGATATTTTGACGTAGGACTACGTCTTTGTTTTCTATACTGGGGTACAATTTAAAAAAAATCGCATTGCGACCGTCACGAAAAGTGGTCAGGTTTTGAGCTTTAATATCTCAGTCATTTCTCAAAGGATTTTCAAAATCTTTATCCCAATCGATCGTAAGTATTTCTACGCATCAATTTCAATAGAGAACATTTTTGATTTTGAGCCACATAGAATTGAAAAATTCATAAATGTTAAGTCTTGTCTTGAAAAGTATATTAACTCCTTCAGGCCTCAGGGGTCATGTATGAACCCAAAAGGATACTGGCTGTTTAAAATCACACTGACTGAATACACTGTTTTCGGCAAATTTGTTTTCCATCAATTCTTCTATCTGGAAAATAAAAAAAAACAACCGAGTTTGAGACCAAACTGACGACCTAGACCATTTTGAATATGAAGACGATCAGGAAGAAAAAACAAATGCCTCATTAAAAGTGTAAAGCGTTGTTTTAGAATATTGTAGAATATTGCATACGTATTATTAAATTCTCGTTGGTAAACGTTAAATATTTTTGTATCTTTATGTGATGTTCTAGGTCATCCAAAATGTAGTTGAGTTCAGAATTTTAGATCTACAGTTGTAACAGTAGCTTTCAGGGCTGTATAACGTTACGATAGGTTACGATTCAAACATATTGAATGAACCTTTTGAAAGGTCAACAGTCATTATTTGATAACTTTGTGATGTTATTGGTCATCCAAACTGTCCTTGAGTTCAGAACATAAGATCTACAGTAGTAACTGTAGCTTTTTGGACTAAACAAAGTTACGCTACGTATTCAACTATATTCAGTGAATATTTTCGAACGTAAAAAAAAAACATCATGAAATGAACGGAATGATCTAGGTCATCAAAACTGTCTTTGAGTTCAGAACATAAGATCTACAGTTGTAACAGTAGTTTTTGAGTTATGTATGGTGACCATCTGTATTCAACCATATTCAATGAATCTTTTGGAAGGTCAACAGTCATAATTTTATAACTTTGAGATCCTCTAGGTAATTCAAACCGTCCTGGAGTTCAGAACTTGAAATAAACGGTAGTAACAAGAGTTTTTTGGGCTATACATAGTTACGTCACGTATTCAAGTACATTCAGTGAGTATTTTCGAACGTAAAAATAGACAAGAAGATAATCTTGGGATGGTTTAGGTCATCCAACCTGTCGTGGCGTTCAGAATTTAAGATTTACGGTTGTAACAGTAAATTTTAGGCAATACAAAGCTACAATAAATATTCAAACACATTCAATTAATATACTAAAATTCAAAAAACATTATAAAGCAATATGACATGTTCTAGTCATCCAAACTATCCTTGAGATCAGAACATAGGACCTACAGTTGTAACAAAAGCTTTCTGGGCTACGCAAAGCTACGATGTGTATTGAAACATATTCATTGAATATTTTGGAAGAACAACGGACATAATGAGATAATCTTCGAATGTTCTAGGTTATCCAAACTTTCCTGGAATTCAAAACTTAAAATCTACTGCTGACAATTTTAAGTTTTAAATTGTAGCTTAAAATCTACAGCTTTTTAGACTCAACAAAGTAACAATATGAATTTGACCAAATTAAGTGAGTCTTTTGGCAGGTCAACCGATACAATGAGATATCTTGGGATGGTCAGGTTTACAAACTGACCTTGAGTTCAGAACCTAAGATAAACACTAGTAACCGTAGCCTTTTGTGCTATACAAAGCTACGATAAATATTCAAACATATTCAATGAATATTCTGAAACGTCCACAGACATCATAGGATAACCTTGTTAGTTTCAGTTCATTCAAACTGTCCTTCAAAACTTAAGGTCTACAATTGTAACAATAGCTTATGGGCTATACAAAGTTAAGTTACTTTGTTTGGCATAGAATATCCCAAGATTATCTCATTATTGCAGTTGGTCTTCCAGGACATTTATTGAATATGTTTGAATACATATCATAACATTGTATAGCGGATAAAGCTACAGTTACAACTGTAGGTCTTAGGTACTGATCTCCTGGGCAGTTTGGACGACCCAGAACAGCTCAAAAAAATATTTCCTACTTTTTTCAATCATTTCTATGTTATTGAGCACCAAATCAATCAGAATTCAACAAATTTCTTGTATAAATTAGGCCTGAAAGGGTTAATTCAAAGAACATTGCATTGTACCATCTAAATGACTTACATTAAGTATCGTGGTCCTACGTCATCATTTCGAACAACCCAATGGGGCTGTATACCTTGTAGTTTTTTAACCTTCTTGAAGACATACACATTGTTGGAACCATTCGTAAGAAACCGTTGAAATCCCTGAAAAAGCAGGCTCGAGGATCATATGACATTGTGACCTCTTCGGTGCTCAACGAAAGCTATGCCGCTGCACCATTCGTGATAGGAAGTGGTATTGGATCTTTTCCGATGTGTTAAATGGTGTTGTTGTCAAATGAACCATTGACCGATTTTGTCAGAACTATCTGCGAAGAACTTCTAAGTGATTAATCCAGTAAGGATCGAGTTCATGCAGATCAATCCTAAACACTCGAAGTAATCGAAAGTTAGGTTTGACGGAAGCATTTCATCAAAACGAATCCGACCAGTAAGTTCCCAACGAAGATGTGCATATTGCAACCGATGTACGATGTATATTTGCTTGAAAAGTGATGTGGGTTTACTCCCTTCGGAGGGCTTTATTCAATACCACACTTATTGATTAATAGTTTAGGATTATTATTTTTTTAGTTAATTTTTATAATATGATCGTTTTGTTCGACATTCAAATAAGTTCTATTTTTGATACTCTATCTGCCCAGCGTATGAAATTTCATGCGTCAGATATCTCGACTTCCAAAGAATTCCAAAGCGAACATATTGTGTCCAGCCCCCTCGCCCAACCTTTTTGGGACATACCTAGGGGGCTATGCACAAACTACGTAGACTTTTTTGGGGGAAGGGGGTGTCTGACCAAAGTCTACGCTCCATACAAAATTTCAAAAAATTGTATGAAGAAAAGTCTACGAGAGGGGAAGGGGGTCTGAGATTTTCAAAAATGAGTCTACGTGGTTTATAAACCCGCCCTAAATGGACTAGAAAGTTTCATGCATTTGAATCAAGTTTTTGTACACCTAAGCAGTAATGGGTTGAAGATTACTTCCAAGAAATACAGGAAAATATTTCGATAATTTGTGGTTAAGAAAGAATCTCAAATTGAGATTTAAATGTGTCCCTTCAGACTTCTATAGTTTTTGATTGAATGTTTTTGTTGCCAAACACCATAAATGAGTTCATATTTTTAACTTACAGTGATGATAGTCGAGTTATTTCTTCGACCGGAAATATCAGGCATTGCCATCACTTTAGAAATACCTTTACCAAATAAACGGAATTGAATTTGGCTATGAAATGAATACAATTAATTAAGAACCCAAGAGATACTAGTGATAATTTTGAAAAAGTGCTTCAATATTTTATTTTTATTTTTTGAAAGTGATCAAATGAAGTGTTAATTTTAAAT
Source organism: Aedes koreicus (assembly GCA_024533555.2). Lineage (NCBI taxonomy): Eukaryota > Metazoa > Arthropoda > Insecta > Diptera > Culicidae > Aedes > Aedes koreicus. Next base: position 244,205 of record JAHHFK020005048.1, on the reverse strand, counting down.
TCTCCTACTTTCCCAATCACAATCGTTCTACTAATACGCTCAAAAAGTTTTTTTTAAATAGTGTTTTTTTAAAAAGTGAAAGTGCCCAAGAGATAGTTTGTATCTGCAAATCAACTTCAAAAGGTAAAAGTTGTTCTCTCAAAATGACAGTCCCAAATTAAAGCCAACATCTAATTTGAATCGAACAAGATCTGAAACCGAAGATTGCACTTTAGATCTCCTAACTAAGCGCAAAGAAACACAACCCACGAAGTCGTCTCACATGCCCCGAAGGGACCAAAATAAAACAAACCAAAAACACAATCAAATTGGTCGACGATGAGACTGAAACACTACAATAATAGCAGTGAAAAGAAACCACTCGCAATCCACCCTCTACCACCCCCGTCCTTGCAATTTCGGATAACGCGTGTGAATCCACCCACGATTTTATTTTGTCTCTCCGGCTTCACTACCATAATACATTATCCACTGTTTTGTTCATTTTTGCACTGTCCCTCTTTTCGCAGCCGTTCTCGGCTATTCATCGGCCTTTGGTACGCACACAAGATATCTGGCATTTCCGCCGTCTCTTCCTTTCGAAATCTGGTCACTAGAAGCCTCACTAAAATACTCAATTATTGAAACCGACTTCACCTAGTTCCAATTCGCAACTCGGCGAAAATTTTCAATGTCACTTGAGAAAGGAAAATCTTCTACGGCACACTCACACAGTCACTCGCTCACGCTGAGGATATTAATTTCCTTTAGTTTTCCTCTCCTGGCCATCAGCTGGAAAGAAAACTATTCCCTCCCCACACTGCACTACAATATAGCTGACCCAAAGCACCTTCCGAAAACAGCAACGGAAAACACGTTCACTCGCGGTCACGGCTCAAACGCAACTGGTTGGGAAGTTAACTCACAACAGTCAGTAAGTCAGTAGCACCTCCAAAGGATGCAGAAGCGCTTGTAGTCGAAAACAACTCGGTAACAAAAAAACCCCTTTCCCCCCCCCCCCCCCAACCCCCCCCCCCGCCACTACACCCCAAATGCCAAAACAGAAAAAAAAAAAGTAGGTCCCCCCCCACCCGGGTTATATTACTACCCAAAAAACCAACAATCACCAAAAAAAAGCTGCTCCCACCAAAAAACAAACTCCTTTCTAAAAAAAAACTTCCCGGAATGGTTTTCCCCACATATGAGCACTCGCCCCGTTAGATTTATTGTTAGTAGCAATCTTTGTAAAATTCGAACTTCTATTATCTTTCGACGTTCCATTTTGAGCTACATTCGCTATACAGGTATACCTCGATTTTATGAACCCTCGATTGTATGTACCCTCGATTTTATGTACTTCGATTTTATGGACATTTTACCTCGATTTTATGTACATGGTTTTTCACATGTTTCATTTTTTATTCAAGGACAGTTTTCGTATTATCTAAATTGTTTGTTCCCTTGGAAAGGAGACTTTTTCAATTGCGGGCACTCAAAACTCACTTCCTCAGGTTTTCCAAAATATACAGTGCTGGCGCTAGTACTTTGTTCGACAAATTCATCGTGGGTATCAAACAGTCTGATCGATTAAATCCAAACCCTACATGATACAAAAAATCCTGGGGATGAAGAAGTAGTGATTTAACCCTCTGCCTATAATTTTTCAATTAGGTTATATCCATTGATAATATTTGAAATGCTCGTTTTAAAAAAGTGTGACGACATATAGATTAATTTAGAGGATTCTAAACAAAATGCTTGACGAAAAGGAGGAGGGTAGTTGTGTTTATAAACACGGTGATTTTTCGATTAATGGCGTGATCAATGAATGTTCCCTAATATGAATAACGAGGCAATTCAAGTGATTTTTAAATACTGTACTCAACAGTAATGTTGAAATCATCTCAAAATGCAACTCACTGAGTCATTCAACGTGAGCGAAATCGCCTTCGATTATACAGACAAAAATCGCGCTTGAGATTCTCAGCCGAACTTTCATTATTCGTCTCAAATGAGCTAAACGATGATATCTCCCAAATTGGTCAAAGTTTTGCTTTGGTGGTGTTTCTTATTTTTGAAGGCGTGATTTATTACTTCTCTACCAGAAAAATAAGAAAACACCCCATTTATGCAATGTAAGCACCGAGGAACAATCAATGAGTAAAACGGAATAAAAAAATCGGGCATGATTGTTATGCTTATGATTTCGTAGAGAAAAGAATCGCACTTGATAAAAATCATGAGTGAGATTTGAGATTTCGGTTTTTCAACATCACTGGTACTCAATCAATACTCACTCATCTTTACTCATCTACACTTTTTCCATCATTTTGATCTTAAAACAATGTTTTCTAGTTCAACGGTCAGATTAAATCTGGGTTATGTTGAACATGCATCCCATTAGTATCTGATTACCGTGTATTTTTTGACATTTTTGATCGTGAGGAAGTTGTATCATCACTTCTATTTGAACCCGGATTTGTGCAGGCTGTAATCTCTAAAATGGCTTCTGTTCAAATTCCAAAAGTTAAAAAGCAACGATCGGGTATTCTTCTTACAGCTAAAGTGAAGATTATCCATGATTTGGAAAATGGACTAACAGTTCAAGATGTTATGGAAAAGTACCACATCAAAGCACGATCTACTATTTACAACATTCAGCGATCCAAATCAAAGATACTGAACAACATTGCAAATATTCAAGGAAACATTGGTAAGCAAATTGGAGATTCTATTCATAGAAAAGCGCACTCATGTTTATCATTTGCAGCTCATCGTAAGTCTTTCAAATCCGCTCGCTACCCGAAAGTGGATGAGGCGCTTTACCTCTGGTTTTTGCAAAAAAGGCAACAACACATTCCGTTAAGCCAAGAAATGCTGCAAGTTCAAGCAGTGAAGTTTTTCAACGAGTTGGTGGGTGAAGGCAAGTTTGGAAGTCGGGGATATATCGCCAAATTTATCAAAAGACATGAAATTCGTCTTTTGAAAATTACGGGAGAGAAATTATCAAGCAACATTGCCATCGTTGACCAGTTTGTTCAAAAGTTTGCGGCGGAAATGCGTTATAATGATTTGCTGCCAAGTCAGATCTTCAACGCTGACGAAAGCGGTCTTTTCTTCAAAAGCACGCCCACAAATACATACGTTGACAAGGACTCGATAACCGCACCTGGAAAGAAGGTGAACAAAGAACGTCTGACGTTTATGCCGTGTGCGAACATGGACGGTTCTTTGAAGTTGCCGCTGATGATTATCGGGAAATATCTTAACCCTCGTGCGTTGAAAATTTTTTAAAGAGCTTCCAGTTTTCTATGCCGCATCCAAAAATGCATGGATGACCCGCGTACTGTTCAAAATCTGGTTTTTTTTGAGCATTTTGTACCGAAAGTCAGAAAGTATTTGGCGGAAAACGGTTTACCTATGCGAGCAGTTTTGGTCTTGGACAATTGCTCTGCACATTTCAATGCAGATGAGCTCAAAACGGAAGACGGCGCTATTTGGGCAGTCTTTTTACCGCCAAACACAACAGCGGTGCTTCAACCGATGGATCAGAATGTGATCCAAATGGTCAAATCACGGTACAGACAAATCATGATGCAGGAGATTCTTGGACGACCTGGAGAATTTCATGACAACGTGAAGAAAATAAATGTTAAGGATGCCATCTTTTGGGTTGCGCAATCGTGGGATCTGGTTCCTCAAGCTTCTTTTAGAAAATCTTGGAATTTGCTGTACAACCCGGAGGAAGTAGAAGACGAAGATGAGGTGCCTCTCTCTATGATTAAGGAGCGACTTCTGGAAATATCCGCTACAATCACTGCGTCAAACGTTATCGATGAGGAAAATGCTGAGTTTGAAGTCCTCAAAGATTCAGAAATTGTTGAAAAAGTACTCAACCCTACAGCTGACGACGAATCGACGTACAACATCATGGATTGCAGCCTACCAGATGACGACAGCATGAACATTTTGGATTCTGCTAATGCGGAAGATGACTTTCAGCTGGTCTCGGACGAATCGGCACTGAAATCCGCTGATGTAATGATCCGGTATGCAGAAGAGAACGGTTGGCCTCTCAATTCGCAGTTTTCGTTGCGTGGCATGAGGGGAAAAATCTTCGCGAAGATAGTGAATGGAAAATCATCTTGAGAAAATTGCCTTTGAATATCCGAATGTTTTCATTTGTAATAAACAATATGTTTGATTTTTAAGAGATTCAGAAGTGATAAAAATGTATGTAAATGAAAATTCCAAATAAAAATCAAATGGACTCAAAATTATGTCTTCTGAAACTTTGTAATACTTCTTCTTACTGTACGACGAAATGAAAAAAAAAATCTAAAAGGTTTGATGAATACTGGATGAGACTAAAAAAACGTAATCCGATGAGATCGAAAACGTTAAAAGAACATTAACTTTAATGGAATCGTCAAATTATGAAAGAATTTTTTTTCGGCTAATTCTAATCCCTCTTTCCTTCCCTTATCAAATTTTCCCATACAAATTCGATTTCTCTTGCATGAAGCGAAAGATTTATTAGACCATTCCCACTCCTCACATTCCTACACATAATTTGTGAAAGGGATTGAAAAACTTAAAAAAATCTAGAATAAATGTTTGTGATTTGTAATAGAATAAAAAACAGAACCCATGAGTTTAACCATTTTTTCTGCTGTATTTTCCGAGTGGTAAATAAAAACTTTAACTAAAACTTGTATATTCTATACATTTTTTATCGAAATAATAAAAAAAATATATTGCTTCGATTTTATGTACAATTCGATTTTATGTACATTTCAAAATCGAAAATGAACCTATAATCGAGGTATACCTGTAGTCAAAAAATAATTTCACAAGACAAATTGAAATTAAACTACTTCAAAACACCTGATGATTTTCACATATGGGCCATTCCATTTCAAAACATTAGAATTCCTACTAAATAGACAATGTATTATTGCGGTTATGGTTTTGATAAGCTATTTGACAACATATGACCATGTAATAATAAATTTCCATTGAAAACTTTGGCAATGCACACATTTTAATATGGAATGAATAAATTAGGCCGTAGTTGGGAACGTAGGAAAAAATGTGTCCCTAATATTGGGTCTACGGTATTCTTGTGAAATCATTGTTCATGTTTCTATGAGACCATCTAATTTATTACGTGTAACTATTTTTTGTTTATCTGGAATGCAAAACTAGGTATATCAAGTCAAGTAAGCTAAATTTAGGTCATTTGAATATCGTGAAGGACATCTGTTAGCTTAACCAGTGAAATCATTATTGCTAAAAAATGTGGGAAAACGAAAATCTCGCTCAAATATATAGCTATACATTGATGAATAAGGTCACTACTCAATACCGGTGCTGGAATGGTATGAGGAATAAAGGTCAACTTCATACCACTACTACTACTACCACTACTTCTTACCTTAATCCTCCAAAAACCCCAAAGTTGAGAAATTCCAACTGTCTAGCTGGGAAAATCGCATTGGTCTTGCTGAAAACGACAGATTTATAACTAATGGGGGGTTACCTACCCAGCACTACTGAGACCCCCTTATACACTGCCTCAGGGTCGGCGTACGCACTTGAATACTGCGATCAAATAAACACCTAAATAACAGACACTTTGTTTAAGGAATATTTCGGCCGCACTTCGGCCTCAGTGGTTTACTTGTGTCGTACTTTCCCACCTTCTTACTCTCTACCTCCTACCTCTCACTTTCTTCTCCTTGGTCTGCTATTGTTCGGGGTCCCTTTCTTGGCTGCGACGCTTCCACACTTTAGACTTCACCTTCAATTATTCCTTCACTGTCACACCTATCTATGATTTTTTTTTTGCGTAGAACCACTGAGTTGAACTTTTGTGGTAAAGGCTAGGCTTACACTTATCTTTTCTTTAATGTGCCTTATCACGTCTTTAGCAACTATCGATCCTTTCTTGTTCGATATAACTGGCTACAACGCTAGCAACGATGGCGGTTTTTATTGTCGCTCCCTGAACCGATCCACCCAGTCCTCGGGACCATCTGGCGGTGAATAGCGCAGCTATTGTGGCGACTGCGTTCTGTTCAGTGGGTGGTGGGTATTCACAGCCGCTGTCAAGGATATTTAATTATTTTACTCACATTTGCAACGGAATACTAAAGTTGTGGTAATCTCAGAATTCTCGGAAAGACAGACACACCACTGGATACACTTTTCTCCCACTCGGGTTTTAAAAAAAGTCGGTAAAGCCAAAATTATGACGCCTACCCCTGAACCAGAATTCTTCTAAACTTACTTACACTCTATGTTTTTTATTCAAGTTAATGAATTAAAACCTCAAATCCGTAAAAAAAATATCGAATCATCATTCAATAACTCTGCTCTGGGAAGCGGTAGGATTAAATTCAACCTTCTAAAAAATCTCCCCAATATCGCTTAAAGACGATTACTCAACCTATATACAGCCGTTATAAGCATAACTGTCCTATTTATATTGGGAAACCCATAGAACATGGGACAATATTGCGTATAACGGCAGTATAACACTCTCATGGAATTAAACATAGTTCCAACTTGCATAGAGGCAGCTTAAAGTAATAGCTATTCAAAAACCTGGGAAACCAGCGTCTGATTACTATTCTTATGGCTGGTTCACAATTCATACGTTGCGGATGCGTTTGCGTGAATTTGACAGTTTTCCCATAGGTTTTCTGTCAAGTTTACGTCAACGCATCCGTAACGTATCAACTGTGGGTCAGTCATAACAAACGGTTGGTTAGCGTTGCTTTCATCTGATATACAACTGGCCTTTGCACACAAGGAGCAAATGGCTTAAGTATTTCTGGATATTAAGGGTACATTTGATTCAGTTTCCATAGACATGCTTGCAAATAAAGGGTGATACGGTCAAAATTTGGTCAAGGGAAAACGCGTGTAAATCGGTGAAATCGTTTATTTAAAAAATCAAATTAAATTTCTTTTTCAAGTCCAATTAGTATAAAATTCAGGAAAAATATTCAGTTAGGCTTCCGCTTTTCCAAATCCGAATTGCCGGGCCTTACGCTTGACCCCTGCCATCAGATTTTGTACAGCCACCTTGTCCACCTTCTTCGCCGCAGAAAGCCAGTTTGCCTTGAACTGCTGCTCGTCCTTAGCAGTTTTTTTGGTCTTCTTTAGGTTCCGCTTGACAATAGCCCAGTATTTCTCAATTGGGCGGAGCTCTGGCGTGTTGGGAGGGTTCTTGTCCTTGGGAACCACCTGCACGTTGTTGGCAGTCCCGGAAGCTATAAAAATGCTGCTTTTCAAGCCACAGGTACAGATGGCTTGCCAAACCAGATATTTCTTTGCTAACTTTGACAATTTCGTGTGCTTGAAAATATCTGCTACCTTCCCCCTTCCTTTTGCCGTATAAAACTCCTGTCCCGGAAGCTGCTTGTAGTCGGCTTTGACGTAGGTTTCGTCGTCCATTACCACGCAGTCAAACTTCGTCAGCATCGTCGTGTACAGCCTCCGGGATCGCGCTTTGGCCGTCGTATTTTGTTTATCATCGCGATTTGCACGGTTGTAGACGATACACCCAGCTTATTTGCGGCATCTCGGAGAGATAGGTTAGGGTTTCGCTTGAAACTACCGGCAACTCTCTTTGTCGTCTCAGCGGCTTCCGGTTTTCGATTTCCCCCCGATCCAAACGTTCCCCAAACACTTTAATTACATTTGTAACAGTTGATTTGGCAACTTTTAGCGATTTTTCCAACTTTGCGTGCGAGTAGCTCGGATTTTCGCGATGCGCGAGCAAAATTTTGATACGCTGCTCTTCTTGCTTGGACGGCATTTTGACAACTGAAGAGTGAATTCCAAAATCAAAATAGGAGCAACATTCTACACACACACACCTTCAAAATGAGGGGTGTTCAGGTTTTTTAAATGCAAAATTGAAAGAAATACGTCAAGTTGATATTGACCAAATTTTGACCGTATCGCCCTTTAGTTTGAACAGTAGCGGTTTACCAGGAATTTTAAATAACTTTTTGTATATTTTATTGTGAAAAACAAACGATCTTCACTCTAGGCCAACAGACAACTTCCAGAAGTAGCTACATGGACTTACCCCAAGGCTCATGTCTAAGTCCCTTACTTTATAATGTTTATGTTTAAGATATCAATGACTGATTGTAAAATAGATGCAAGCTATGACAGCTAAAAGCGCAAGAATTATTGCAAGGTGCAGACTGCAAGGTATACTTCGGACCTAGGGGTTCTACAACAGTGAAACAATTTCAAATCGCTAGTTGCACATTGATTGTTGGTACCTCGATTAACTCTAGATGCTCAGCAAGCGAGCATTGTCATTTGTTTTCTCTCTGTTTTTGCACAGCAGCTGTCAAATAAACCGCACGCTATTACACTAGCTTTCGTGTGTTAACAATTCAAGCTGTTCCTAAGTAACATTGAGAGATTCTCTTCGTCGACTTTCTCTTTCGTTAATAGTTTGTCTATTAAACGATTTGCTGATGTTTTTGACGTATTGGATCCTTAATTACACTTTAAATTACCGTACTGTGTGTTGAAAATAGTTGAAAATGTTTTTACATAGCCGTAGGAACGCAAAGAGAAAGTCGACGAAGAGAATCTCCCAATGTTACTTAGGGCCTAATGCATTGTTCAGCTAGAATTGGACACTAGCAATTTTGATAAAGTTTTCTCTATTTAACTCTTATTTTGAAAATAACCTATTTTCGCTCAAACTACATATCTGATATGCTCGTACAGTTTGATATCGCATTTACTATTATTTGTGTGAGCTTTTTCGTTAAGAAGTTATATCAAGGTCTCCAATCAAGTCATGCGTTAAACAAATCCATCAGTTTCGGCTTGGCCTGCTATTTGCAATTACAGCATCATTCCGCCAGACGGTCAGACTATCAACTGGTGTTGTGGAACAAGGACCGGAAAAGAGACAAAGGAGCTCAGCCCGCTGCACTCCGACCCAAGCTTCAGGCTTCACAGAATCGATGTTTAGCAAATTACTAGTTCATAAACATCGTTATGATACCTGTTCATTGGACTTCCGTAAAGCCTTCCGTATCACGTATCACATATAAAATAATCCTAGAATCCCCGTGGTCGTGGAATATGGCTCGCCGTTGTTCCATCTTCTACTGCCATTTGCAGAATGTCCACAATTTTTTTCCAAACAAATTGGAAGCCAAACCCTGGCAACCGATAAGAAGCGAGGAAGATTGATTCAATTTGAACCTATATTGAGTTACTCGCGAGTCTCAACCCTAGGTTCAACCACTACTCGCTAAACGCACATCTCTACAGAATTAACCTCGTCGAAAGCAATACATGTAGGTGCAGAACAAGGGTGGCATTAGGTAGCTCAAAACGAACAACTTTTTGTACGAACGCTTGTGAGAAAAAGTTCTTCGTTTCGAGATCCACAATACGACTTGATGCCTCCAGAGCACGCCTATTGGAAGAGATGTTTTGGGAATGCGTGGTCTTCCCGACATACAAGCCATCTACGAGTTCCTTTGCTTACCTTACCTTACCAATCAGACTAAGGCCGGTGTGGCCTCTACTGTACACAGAAGTTGTTTCCATTGTAATCGGTCCATGGCTGTACCTCGCCAGCCTCGCTGTCTGCGGAGGGTCCGCAGGTCGCCTTCTACTTGATCAATCCACCTTGCTCGTTGCGCGCCTCTTCTTCTTGTACCTGTCGGTTCGTTTTCGAGAACCATTTTCACAGGGCTTTCGTCCGACATTCTTACGACATGCCCAGCCCATCGTAGTCGACCGATTTTTGCGATGTGTACGATGGAGGATTCTCCCAGCAACTGGTGCTATTCGTGGTTCATTCGCCTCCTCCACGTTCCGTCTTCCATCTGCACTCCACCGTAGATCGTACGCAGCACCTTCCGTTCAAAGACTCCAAGGGCGCGTTGGTCCTCCACTAGCAATGTCCATGTTTCGTGGCCGTAGATAACTACCGGTCTAATTAATGTCTTGTAGATGGTCAACTTTGTGGTTCGGCGAACTTTGTTCGATCTTAGCGTCCTTCGGAGTCCAAAGTAGGCACGATTGCTAGCCATAATGCGCCTTTGTATTTCTCTGCTGGTGTCGTTATCGGCGGTCACCAATGAGCCCAGATACACGAATTCGTCTACTACCTCGATTTCATCACTGTCGATCTGAACTTGTGCTAGGAGGCTAATATTTTCTTCTCGTGAGCCTCTTCCCTTCATGTATTTTGTTTTTAAGGCATTAATCACAAGCCGAATCCTACCAGCTTCAGCCTTAAGTCTGATGTACGTTTCCGCCATCGTCTCAAAGTTACGTGCTACGATATCAACGTCGTCGGCGAAGCCAAATAGTTGGACAGACTTCCTGAAGATCGTGCCACTCGTGTCTATCCCAGCTCTTCGAATCACACCCTCCAATGCAATGTTAAACAACAAACACGACAATCCATCACCTTGCCGTAACCCTCTCCGAGATTCGAAGGGACTCGAGAGCGTCCCTGATACTCGGACGACACACATCACTCGATCCATCGTTGCTTTGATCAACCGCGTCAGTTTTTCCGGAAATCCATATTCGTGCATGATTTGCCATAGCTGGTCTCGATCGATTGTATCATACGCTGATTTGAAGTCGATGAAAAGATGGTGTGTGGGCACGTTGTATTCGCGACATTTCTGCAGTACTTGCCGAATCGCGAAAATCTGTTCCGTAGTAGCGCGGGCACCCATGAATCCCGCTTGGTATTGCCCCACGAACTCCTTTGCAATTGGTGACAGGCGGCGGCATAACATTTGGGAGAGCAACTTGTAGGCGGCGCTCAGTAGCGTGATCGCACGATAATTGCAGCAATCCAGCTTGTCGCCCTTTTTATAGATGGGACACACTATTCCTTCCATCCAATCCTCCGGCAAACATTCCTCTTCCCAAATTTTGGTAATTACCCAGTGCAGCGCTCTGGCCAGTGCTTCACCACCGTATTTTAATAGCTCGCTTGGGAGTTGGTCAACACCAGCGGCTTTGTTGTTTTTCAACAGACCAATTTCCTCCTCAACTTTCTGAAGGGTTGGGGGCGGGGTCCTGTCATCTTCTGTGCGTGTTCCTAGATTTATTACCGTGCCACTTTCGTTCGCTGTTACATTACCGTTCAGGTGCTCGTCGAAGTACTGCTTCCACCTTTCAATCACCCCACACTCTCCTGTGAGAAGGTTGCCATCCAGGTCTCTGCAAATATCAGCTTGTGGTACGTAGCCTTTGCGCGAGCTGTTTAACTTCTCATAGAATTTGCGTGTGTCGTTAGCACGGTACAGTGCTTCCATTTCTTCGCGGTCTCGGTCTTCCATCTGGCGCTTTTTCCTTCGAAGAATAGAATTTTGTCTGTTCCGTGCCTGTCTATACCGATCCACATTCGCTCTCGTACGGTGTTGCAGCATTCTCGCCCGTGCTGCATTCTTCTCCTCTACTAACTGCTTGCATTCGCCATCAAACCAGTCATTTTTTCGATTCGGTGCAGAAGTACCTAGTGTCACTAATGCAGTGCTACCAATGGTGGTTCAAATATTTCTCCAGCCATCCTCAAGAGTAGCTGCGCCAAGCTGCTCTTCCGTTGGTAGGGCTGCTTCTAGCTGTTGCGCGTATTCCTGGGCAACTTCGGTTTCCCGTAGTAGATCAATGTTAGGTCGTGGCGTCCGAAATCGACGCGTGTTGTACACCGTCGAGAGTTTTGAGCGCATACATACTGCAACTAGGTAGTGGTCCGAGTCTTTATTCGCGCTGCGGTAAGTGCGAACGTTGATGATATCGGAGAAGAATTTCCCGTCGATTAGAACATGGTCGATTTGATTCTCTGTTCGTTGGTCAGGTGATCTCCAAGTGGCTTTGTGGATGTCTTTACGGGGGAAGAAGGTACTTCGGGCTACTAAACCACGGGAGGCCGCAAAGTTCACGCATCGTTGGCCATTATCGTTCGATACGGTATGCAGGCTGTTAGGCCCTATTACCGGTCTGTACATTGCCTCCCGTCCTTCCTGAGCGTTCATGTCACCAATGACGACTTTTACGTCCCGCTGCGGGCAGCCATCATACACCTGCTCTAGCTGCGCGTAGAACGCTTCTTTTTCGTCATCGGGTCTCCCGTCGTGTGGACAGTGTACGTTGATGATGCTGTAGTTGAAGAATCGACCCTTGATCCTCAGCTTGCACATTCTAGAGTTGATCGGAAACCATCCAATGACGCGTTGACGCATTTTGCCCAGCACTACAAAGCCGGTGCCCAGCTCGTTTGTGGTACTGCCTTCTGCCCTGTCCAGCAAACCTCCTGCAGTGCTACGACTTCGAAGTTACGTGGTTGAAGTTCGTCGTAGATTATCCTATCGCAGCCAGGGAAGCAAAGCGATTTGCAGTTCCATGTTTCGAGTTTCCAATCGTAGTCCTTAATTCGTCGCCTAGGTCTTTGCCGATTGTTCCGGTCCGTATTAACTTCTGTATTATTTGTAGCATTGATTTTTTAAGGGCGGCTTGTTGGGCCTTCTCCAACCCCCTGTCTCGCCGGAGGACCATCGTGCACAGCACTGTTTAGAGTACCACGCTGGCACGAGGACGATGATCAGCCGCTCCTAACATGGAGAACAGACGCTGTTTTGAGCCGCCCCTAACATGGAGAACAGACGCTCAGATAGACTGCGCCCTTTGAAGAGGGCCCTGTCAGCATATGACCAAGGTCCTACCGGGGTTGGTTACCCGATCTTTCCTATGGTTACTCATACCTCAGTCGGCACCACGGGGAGGTAGGGATAGGAGTTACTGGACAAGAGGCTAAGGATCGCAGTAGGATCTATTTTATACCTGCAGGTACGCGAAGTACCAATGGTCCAGTTATTTACCAACCATTCCTTTGCTGGTCTGACTTTAATGTGTTACGCCATCACACCCCCTTTTGCAGTAATTTGCCCGTTCTTGTGTCCTAGTTATATTGTCCTCTTGTTTCCTTGCTACTTGTACATGCTCAGCAAGCTATTGGTCAACAATCTGCGCCTAGCTCCTTAAAGGTTCTATAGGAACCGAGGACTTGATGACAGTCGCAACCACGAGCAATAAATATAAACTTAAATCAGTTACCTGTCTTGACCTTTCCATACGTTAATGTGACCCATTAACCTCGAACCAGTCACGAGTAATTGGCACCCCACTTACTAACATCGAAAAGCAAAGTATTGTAAACAGAAAAATTGAATATCGGCCCCGCAAAGTGTTACACACGTCTGAGCTAGTGATCCTCATAGTAAGAGATATGTGGAAGCAGCCATTTTTGAGCCAATCGTGCAGCGAGAGCTGTCAGATCTGAGCCAATCGTGCAAATTTTGCAGTGCGGCAAGTGTTATCAGCCTCTGTGAATAAAATAAACACCGTTGCCAAATCGTTGAATCGAATTTCCACATATCTCTTGCTATGAGGATAACTAGTCTGAGCCACATAAATAAATGAACTGATTAAAAAATATAGAATCTCTCATGTAAGCTAGACTAATATTAGCGTTTTATCCACATTATATAGGTATTTGGGTAAAAATAAATAGTCAATTTGAAAATTGTGAATATTTTCTGGGGATCTAGAGCCATATTGCAATGGATGTGCAATAATTTTATTCAAATTTATGACATTTGTGTAGACAATGTGTTAACTTACACAATTAAATCATGGTTGGCTATAAAGTTAGGGAAATCGTAAATTTCCCTCAACAAAATTTCAACAGAATGACGAAAAACTTTTCAGTTGCTTAACAACCAGTTGGTGTCACGATGTCATCGTGATATGTCATGATTGACATATTGGGTACACAGGCCGAATGAAGGTGGCTTGGCCTACTTTACATCCCGTAACCCTATATGGTTTTGCATAATTTACCAGTCATGCATATTCCTGCATCGATAAAAAGGATCACAGCGAGGAAAATTGTACCTCAAGGGCGGCAAATACACATTCAGACAAAAGACAAGCGGATCACTGTGTTTACATTAGAATGACTCTCCCGACTTTAATAAAACGAATGATGGGGTGTTGCCAGGGCTACTTCCATAAATCATGACGTCTTTTTGAATTATGTGAAAGGGGATCAACTGTGTGAGTTATGTCCCGGAGAGTTTAGTCGATTCTATTTCGAAATCTACTTCGTTTCGAATTAATTAATATTTGCAATCCATCAAACGTTTCCCAAAATTCGCTGTGTTTTTACCTACTGATTTTAATGATAATTTAATGTCAGTCTGGAAAATGAATGCTGTTACTTCACATTGCGTGCAATTGCGCTTAACCATGAGAATGCAAAATACAAAAAATCGATACTGAAAGCACCTCATCGGTAAGCCAGAACATTTTTCCCCCGTCTGTAAATAGCTTTGTTGAAGTTCATGATAATTTCCACAATTGAATTTAAACTTCAGCGCTATCTAGCTCCAGTTTCACCATCCGAAGCATAAACTGTAGCAAATATCTCCAAATCGGTGTGTAAACATGCTTCGAACGTAAACAGTCAGCAGCATTGTAGAATAGAAAAATGCTCTGCTTGATTGCATCTGCATTTGGAATAGTAATTTGGAGCATCGTGTTCTAAGCAGAAGCAACAAGCCCTCCCCCGTCGTCAGTCTGCTTCGGGGAAACATAAACAGTGGATCGAGTTGTTGTTTTTCGTTCTAAACGCCTCTTTTTTCAACCAGGTTGTAGGCACTATGGGATGAGGGATGAGTTAACTTAGTGCACCGATAGAGCCATCACTGCACCGATGACGTGGACATTGGTGTTGCTCTTGCAATTTGCTCCATTCGATAGGAGAGGTAATGAAATGTAGGTCATTGGAAATAATATGCTCCTAATTGGTGTGAGGGTACGCGCGCTTTCTACCTTCGATGTTAGAACCCAGGATAGATGTTCGTTAAGATATTAACATGTATGACAGTATAGAATAGTAAGCATAGGCAGCAGAATTATTAAGTGAAAAACTATTCATAGGCAGTAAGGGAAACTGAAATCTTTTGAATCAATGATATCATTCAGATCTTTAGCCGCTGTGGAAACACCTTTGATGTTAATGTTGTTTACCAAAAGTTGTCGTTTTGTAACACAGCAAGTAAAGAAGAAAGTTACTGCTTATGAATACATTGACTTGTCACTTATTGTCAAACGATAATCAATATAGTAAGTCTAGATTAAACTCAAAAAAATTCAAAGATTATTAGAGGGGCTGTTCATAAACCACGTAGACAATTCAGGGGGGGGGGGGGGGGTATTTCAAAAAAAGTCTACGTTTGTCTACGATGGGGGAGGGGGGGTATACCAAAAGTCTACGTAGACCTTTGTTTTTTTCTCTTCAAAACGGATATTCACACAATTCGACGTTAAAACAAATGTTAAGATATTACGAATTAACCTCCCGCCCCCCTACCCATTTTCCGAACCCCAAAAAAAAAATTCTTATAGGTTTACAATTACATGCATTGTAACAATACAATAGAATATATAGTATGTATAATTAATAGCATTGTTCACAACGATAAGATGACAATAGGAGTTATTGTTACATCAATAGAATCTAATGTAAACTGAGACATCGACAATAGAAAAGGGGAGTTGTTATGCATCTTAACTATAGAAAAAACCATTTTATTTTTCGAACAAATTTGAGTCAATTACTATTAATTGTATTGTTTCACAATTGTTGAAAATGCTAGCATATGGAGTGAACTGTGAATTTATTGTAATGACAATATGTATTATTCATTTAACTGATTCATGATCAATAAGATTTTTGGTCGGAAATAGATTTTAATGTTATTTTATTTTATTGTATTTTAATTGTGTGGTTATTTTTATCCAGGAATCCATTATTGAGCCAAGTATGCTCGAGCTTTCACACAAAAAAAAAGCGTTCCCGAAAATTAAAACGGACCGCGAACTATTTCAAGTTTTCAGGATTTTTCCCTTTAAACGTTATTTAGTTCATGATTACGTGATTCAGTTCACCGTATATTTTTTCTTGTTCTCGAATTCATGACTGCAGTTCACGGATCTGGTCACGGATTTTTTTTCATGCATGGCATGAATGAAGAAACAAGTACGTTGTCTACTTGTTTAGCAAAAGTAAGTTTTAAGGCAAGGGAAGGTCCATTAATTATGTCACGCATTAAGGGGGGTGGGGGGGTTTTAGAAAACGTGACGATCCATACAAAAAAATTCGAAGGTTCATACAAAAAATGTGATAAAGGGGGGGGGGGGGTTATAAAAAGTCAAGTAAACCAATCTGAGTCATGAAATCTGTGCTGGTTTGTTAGCTTCCAATACATAGCCTGTTGGTTTGTGCTTACAATTCAAAACTTGCAACGAAAAAATATAGTTGACAACTACACACAGTGGCAGAAGTACCTAATATTGAGTTCAATTCGCCCTGTTCGACACTCTTGAAGCGATTTTCATTCCTCGTGTCGTTCACTCGCATGTAAACAGAATTACTGAAAATCGGGTTATGTTCGATAATGCGGGTATCTTTGATGGGAACTATACAAATAATTTATTATGTCACAGCTCTTCTACATACAATTCTATTATTTAGTAGCCTAAGTACCGGATGGAATAAACAATTTTTTTCGTAGCTATACGTACGTATCAAAATAACCCACATTATTCAAGATATTCCATGTTTAGACAACTCAGTGAGTTGTACACTCATTGTTTATTTCTAACCTTTCGATACGCGTGCACAATTTGCAGAAAGAGCAACCAAGCGAGGTTTTCTCACGTGTGTTATGTTTTTTACACCAGCGCGTTGCTCGAAAGGTTAAGATGGCTCAGAAAAGAGTCCTTATTTGGCCACCATATTTAAGGATAGACTATCATTTTCCAAACCACACGACTTAAAAACTACTGCGATTCCGTGATGTAGTTTGTTTACAATCTGTGTGCTGCACTGCACACAGATTTCAAGCCCTGTACTTTGAAAAAAATGAAGCAATACATCAAATCAGTATAATATGGCATCTAATTAAGGAATTTAGCATAACATCCCGTTCACACTACAACTTATAATACGTAATATAGACTATCTTGATAGTAGCGTCTATACATCTAGTTTTCTTTGGAAATAATTTGCATGGCATTTGATATCAAGATACTCTATATCACGTAATGTAGGTTGTACCCAAGCAACACCAAACCATTATAATTAGTTACAGCAACTTGATTGTGACGTCATTGAGTCAAGTGTGTTACTAGGGTAATGTGAACGTTACACGTTAATGTTAATGTTACTAACTTGTGAACGTTACACGTTAATGTTAATGTTACACGCTAAAATTACTGTCTCTAACTATCTTTTCGAAAGGATAAAAGATACAAAAAGAGAAAGTTATTACACGGCCATCCATTTTAACTCAGTTTTGAGTCGTTTTTGACTCACTTACATCACAAGTGGAGTCACTCAAATCTGAGTAAATGTAACAGGAATAGACAAGTCTACAAATCAAAAACATCCATCTGGTTTGAGTCCATGTTTTTGATTTGTCGACTTGTCAATCCCAGTTACATTTACTCAAATTTAAGTGACTCAATTTTTGACGAAAGTGAGTCAAAACTGATTTAAAGTGGCGTGTTCAAGCAATGCTATAGCGCTGAGTGGGAAAAAGCAGAAAATATATGAAGAGGCCTGAGAAGACGTCAACTTGTTTTGGAAAACTTTCAAAGAATATAAATTTTACTTGGCATCTAAGGTAAAAGTAAAAATAACCGCATTTGCTCTAATTGTGGATTGTTTTTTGCGATAAAAGTGAATGCAGATCGTCACCGCAAAAGCATCCACAAGGCAGATATTTCGTCTAAGAAAATAAGGTCACCCAAGATTCTGCAGCAACACTAGGAAGAAATTCTTTTTGAGGTCGACGTGAACGGAGCTACGGAAGTTCTTTGGATAGAATCACGTTTCGTCGAAATCATTGGACTTAACATCCAAAAAACTATCCCACCAGAACTTCAACTGACGAGCTTTAATAACTGGTTCAAGCAGCTATGGTTTGAGCATCTTAAGCATTTGCATAATTGATTGTTTTGTTCATTTTTGCAATTTTTATGAAAAAAAAAAAAAAAAAATAACGTAATTCCCTGTTTGTTTTATTTTTTATCTTCCCCCACAAAAAAAAAATTCACCCAAATATTTTTTTTTTACATACCCCCGGGGGGGGGGGGTTGCAAAACACAAATCACAAGGGGGGGGGGGTTTAAAAATGTCAAATTTCTACGTCTACGTGGTTTATGAACAGTCCCAGAGCTTTTCATCTCAGTTTTTGGAATTGCAACTAGGAGAGATTTTGCTTTCAATGTGAATTAACTAGAACTGAAACGTTTTAAATGTTCTGAATAAGAAAGCATAATCAACCTTATTTCAAACTTTTGTTGTAAAAAATACAAAAAAATTCAAAACATTTAGCTATAACAGTAACAAATATTAGTAGAATTGCCGTTACGGATGTTGCGTCCATGGTTACAGCAGGATATCATATCGCATATTCACAATGGACGATCGACTAAAATACACGATGAAACAATAATGAATAAATTGAAAAACCTTCAAAGCTGTTACAATTTAATTTACGCCCTCCTGATAGCCCTGGAAAAGGCCAGCATCGACTTAAAAAGTAGAGAGGTTACGGAATTTTGTTCAATATTACCAAGCGGAATTATGACAATTGATCTGCATGGAACGAAATGTCACCTTCATTTAAGGTCGGTATCGAGTTCAAAAGAAATTTCTTTTTCTATCTCAATCCCATGTTACAGTATTGGACAAAACATTTGCAACTGGTAGTGAATACTGATAAAACGCATTAATATATGTATGTACTCTGAATTAAAAACGGCTTAAGTTGACGGTAAGGAGTCTAATTTTATACCACATGATTTCCGGAGTAGTCAGATGACAACTGATAGCACACCGACAGTGTTTTGTTGACAAGTACCATTCCAATGACGTTTATACAAGGTCCGGGCCAGCAGGCTTGACGATATTCGTGAGATGTGGAAATGTATAGTGGTACTTGAGTTTCCTCACAATATTTATCTTTTTATACGACACAGCTGTTTATGGTGATGTCAAACTATCACTTCACAGTATGGAATGTTATGGTAGTTTGACGTCAGCGCTCGCTTGCCCAGCAATGTTTACTATATTTTTGCTTCCAACACAAGTAAACTGCCTGATGGGCCGGACCTTAGGTAAACGTCATTGGTACCATTCTGCGTTGGTTAAAACAATTGCAACTTATAGAATTTTGTTGTTTTTCATATCAAATCTGTTGATAAATGATGTTAATGGATTCATACTATAGCGAAGGGGTTATATATTCGACATTTACGCCACCAGAAGGTAAATTTTGCTTTATTTTACATAAAATAATGTTGCTTCTAATATTTTGGAATAATTTTTACGTCCAGATTCAAAATGACCCGTGACAGTCTTGGATTGGAACTGCGAAAGAAAAGAATCAATACACGTGTGGAATGTCACAAAAAGAGATCTGTACCGAATATAAAAAATCTCAAGACTTTGCTCGAAGTTTCGTTCGACCGGAAAGATTTCTGTGGAGCACAAAGGCGGAAGACCACGCTGCACTACGTCTAGGGACGATTCTATGATCGTCCGGTGCATCAAGAAAGATCCTTTCAAATCATCCTTCAAAGTGAAAGAAGAGTTGCTGCTGTTTGCGTCAGACCGCACAGTCAGAGGACGTGCCGTTGATGCCGGATTGTTTTGCAGACGCCCTTCGAAGAAACCGCTGATATCGTTGAAAAACCAGAAGAAAAGACTCCAGTTTGCTGAATCTCATATTGGTTGAAGTGTGCAGAAATGGTTGACTGTTCTGTTCAGCGATGAATCGAAGTTCAACATTATCGGGAGTGATGGAATTTGGCGTGTACGTCGACCCGTCGGAAAACGCTTGGATCCACGATATTGTCAAAAAACCGTGAAACATGGTGAAGGCAATGCGGTGGTCTGGAGATGTTTCTGCCAACGGTCTTGGTGCGATCCATCAGATTAATGGATTTATGGATCGTTTTATGCACAATAACATCCTTAGAGATGTTATGTTACCTCATGCGGAATGGAATATGCCATTAAGATGGGTGTTTCAACAGGACAATGACCCAAAAAAAACACCGCCAAAGTGGTCCAAAAATGATTCAGCAATAATAACATCACAGTTATGGAATGGCCACCATAGTCCCCTGATCTTAACCCTATCGAGAACCTTTGGGAGATCGTGGATCGAATAATTAATCGCGTGGGGGTTAGGAATAAAGACCAATTGTTCGAGCAAATTCAAAAGGCGTGGGCAGCAATCCCTCAGAACATTATTGACAACCTGATTGACTCCATGCCTCGACAATGCAAGGCTGTTATTGAAAATAAGAGATTTGCTACTAAATATTGACAGCAGAATTCAATCTGACGATTGGATGCGAATTTGCAATTGTTTTGTAAAAAAAACCGTTTTTTCTGTTTTTCAATCTTGTTATGAGTTTCTTTTCAGTGAATTATGATTATTTTTTGTTTCAATAAATTGAAAGTATGTTGTTTTTGAACGCACACATGTATTATTCCAAGATTGACCATTCATAGCTCTTCAATGATCAATTTCATGGTAGTCATGTACTGGTTGCAAATGTTTTGTCCAATACTGTAAATTCCATTAAGGGTGAATCTAATTAAATCTATTAACGTGAATCTATCTGTATCTTGATTACAAGAAATTAAAAAAACAGTTTAACTGTTGTTTCCCTTTTGGTCACAATTTCACCACAGTGGTAAATTCGTCAATTTTCAAAATCTTTGTAACCATTACATGCAATAGCCATCCATGATTTAATTGTCGGTATAACGATAGAATTTTTTTCAGAGTAGATTGTTAATCAGGGTTTACTTCAGTGTTCCGGGAAGATAATATGTATAAGATAATAATCGATAATAGCTAATAAAAGATAATAATAATAATAATATTATGTTTTGTCGACCTCCATCACTCTGACTTCCGAGGCATCACGCCAACAACGACAACTCAAAAAACTGTTTTTGCAGAAACTTCACCGAAGTATACCCACTGTATGACCATGACAGACCACTTCCTTCGACCAATCAATTTGAGTGTTAGTGTGGTGAACTTTTACATTCCCTGGTGGAGCAAGCAGAGGTGGGTCCGAGTGTGTAAACAGGATGGCCTATGTTGTAGCTGCTCTGATACAAATTTTCCAGCAGTTGACGTAGTCGGACAAAACATTTGATCCTTGATGGCGAAAAGCTAAAAAACAAACCAGTAGTTTAAAAGCTTCAAAGCTTTCAACTTAAAAAACGAAATTCTGCCGATCTCAAGATTCTGTTTGAGCTGTTTTTACCCGATGGATGTTCAGAACGATTTCGACACATGAAAGGTACTGGTGCTGCTTCATACATCAAATAAATGGATATTCCATATGGAATTATTATTAGTTATGTATCAAATATGAAGCCTAAGGCCAGGCGCCCACTGATGTGGCTAGCATGCCGAAATATCTTGTCGACGTTCGCCTCATGCCACAAGTCTTTGACTCGATATTTCGACATGTTATGTGATGCCACACTTCCGCCACATCAGTGGGCGCCTTGACTCACAGTACTACTGTTGTTCGTATTTATGCACACTAATCTCTATGGAACTGATCTGCGATTTTCAGCTGAATAGTAAATAAATACAGTTCAAACACCTTGCGGCGTTCGCATGAACTAACTCCGACCACCATGTTTCTTCTTTCGTTTTCCAAACTTATGTTGTGGATTTCTGGGCAACTCCAACAGCATTTCGGCTCGATTACTCCAAACCTCAAACAGTTCCTGCGCCACCTTCATTGGGTCTCCTTCCGCCTCCATTGGATATCGTTTGTTGTCCGTAGAGAACGGCAACTCTACTGATTTGAATATTTTATCTCTTACTTTGCCTTCATTTAGTGTGCCATTTGACTCCACTGCCTTCACCATTTCCGACAAGAACAACTTCCACCGGGGAAGGAAAAAGTCCTGTACCACACCGGCCCACTGCTTGTTGGCATAGTCAACTATTTGTCCCTGCGGTCCCCAGAGGGTTATCTGGTTTCGAGCATTGTACTCGTACTTGCGTCGTTCGAGGCTAGTTTCCGCCATGGCTTTGGCCGATTCAAGCCACCTTCCAAGAAGGAAGTGTTTGTCGGTACGAAGCAATTGATCAATACCTTCCAGAAGCTTCTGAAAAAGAATTGACAATTTTTTTAGCGAGTTGAGGTTCCTAGACGAGTAAGCGTCCATTATGTTAAGGTAGAGCCGATCTGCAGTGTTTTGCAGGAACTGACGGGTCAAATCAACAACATCGTTATAGAACAAGGTACTGGTTAAGTTGGCATCGAGCATCAGCTGTACTCCCTGGTTGAAGAGTGTCTCGTTGTACCAGACCTACGGAATAAGAACATATTTCTGATTCATTTCAAGTTTTCTAGCCAACAGCACTCACCCATGGATGGAGCCGCATGCTTGGTCTCCGGTTGAAAGTATATTTCCCACGCATCATTTCCAAGTCCTTGAAAGAGTAAACCGTAATGCGGAAAATACTCCAAGCCAGAAGCACTCGTTTGTCCGTGATTCCATATCTCACCGAAGCGTACGTGTGAAACCACTGGTCGACGTTATAAATATCCGGATTCCATCCCATCTCCAGTGCGAACTCATACAATCCATAGTTTTGATTAATTCCTTCTGGAGTTATACCAGTTCCTATCATAGTCATGCTATCATTTCCTCTCGTTGCACTGATTCTTTGAAAGACTAAGTCAACCGATCCTAACATCCCCAAGGTTCCGCCAAAGTTACTCAACATGCACCAAATGAAGGGTTGCCCATGGTAAGATTCCGTTCGATCGTACTGTGGAAACTGTTCTGACTGCAAGTCTAGAACTAATATTCTCCCAATTGGAGCAGCTGTAAGAAAAGCTCGAATTGCTGAGCCACTCCACAATGGGTTCTTCACAAACATCCACCCTTGCAGTAACCAAACTGCCAACGGGTCTGCACTAGACATAGCCTTGTAAATTCCAGCTGATGCATTGAAAAGATACTTTGCACTGAAGCTTTGTGGTTGTATCTCATTGAATGGATCACTAAAGTAGATATGATCGGTACCGTAACGATCAATGACTTTGTTGAGAAATCGGCGTCCTATTTCAAGGAATAGCGGATCAGTTGGATCTAAAAACAATGGACTGGCGTATTGTGGGGGAAATCCGTTCCAAACCTCCACCGAAGAAAGCTTCGCTTGTGGATACAGCTGCGCAAACTGGACTGGAAGGTGTCCCGCAAAAGCCGGCAGAGCTAAGGTCATTCCTAGCTTTCGCATCTCCTGAACCATTTGCATCTGAAGTTTACGTGAGAAATTCATAAAATTGTCGGTTAAGGGTCCACCCCAACCTCGGATATTTCCCATGCGTTGCCAAGCAAAGAATCCAGGCCCGGAAAGATGATCGTCGATGTCATGCTTGGTAAGATTGTATTCATGGTACACTTCAGCCCACAGATCTTCCTGAAAAGGTGCCAAGCTTAACGTTATACCCTGCATGGCCATCCAATCGATGTGACGACGCCATTCGGCCCAGGTCCACCAACTGAACGAATATGACCAAGTACAAACGTTCTGGTAGTAGACGATGCTGCAATTAATCGGTCAAGTTCAATCAAGTGATCAAATCCAAAATCAAGTATTAGTTACCTGCTAGGTGCTTGAACTTCCACGTTAATCAGAGGTAAATCGTCCGGTAGATTCAACTGATCCCCATCCCATGATATATGACACCCACAGAAATATTTCAAATAGTGATAGAAACCTTTCGCCGCAGCAACTCCTGTCGATCCTGTTATAAACACTGTCCTGTTCGTTTTGATAATCTACAAAAAAATAAGAAAAAACTTCCTCTCTAATTCCTTTTATAACTTTACAACCTCGCATCTACCTTGAAAACATTCTGCTTCAACTTGCTATCAACGATGACCTTGAATTCGTGCGCTCGCTCCGGAAGGACACGTTCGATTAACTCCGAGGCAGCCTGCTGTTGAACCTCCGGTGGGGTCTTTGTTTTCACATACTTGGAAATGTGCGCACTATGGGCATTCGGATTGGCCTCGATGACGATGACCGAAAAAGCAAACACAAACAGTGTAATCTGCTGAATGCGCACCATAGCCTATCGTGCAGCGAAGACGAAGATCACATGCGTTGTATTTCCTTCAATTATCACTAATAGACTGATTGTAGTCGGTGAATCGTTGGCTTCGAGTGCTGATTTTTCAATTCTTAAGCGCGCCGGCGATTGTTTGGAGAAATTGAGTGTTTGTTTTGATTTCACTTTGTGGTATCGCTCGAAGAAAACCCAGAACATAAGTTTGTTCAAATTCTAATAATGCCCTCATGCCTATTTATTATCAACAATAATTACAGTGAGGTCAACAAAATAGGATCAACAATAGGATCGTGCTTGGCCCGATGATATATTTTAAGGCAAACCGCAATCAGGCAATCACACTCATCAGCATGTTGACGTTAAGTGGAGGACTATTTCTGTTCATACTCCAGCTGTCTCTTTTATCGTTCACGGAATTTAACATGGGATCGAGACCTGGCCGAAACTTTTTCTCCCCATCATTCCTCCAAAAAATCCTTCTTTTCCAGCCCCGCAATGCCATCGAGATAAAAAAGAAATTTCTTTCAAACTCGATACCGACCTGTACCAACCAAAACAAGAATCATTTTAAAAAAAATTTTCGTTTGAATATGGATCAATAAAACTGATGAACTGATTCAACAAAACCATTGAGTTGAAATAAAACTTCATGCTTTATAGAATTAAACATCGTGTTTTATTGTTCTAAACAAAACGATTTCTCAAGCCAACAAAACGCATTTGTTAAAATAGTAAACATTGATGAACTAATACCACAAAACCATTGAATTGAAATAAAACTAAACATCATTTCCCGAATAAAAATTTACGTCAGGCTGGGTCCTCCCTTAGCTCAGTCGGTAAAGGCACAGCTACAAAGCAATACCATGCTGGAGGTGGCTGGGTTCGATTCCCGGTCTGGTCTAGGAATTTTTCATTAAGGAAAATTTCTCTACTCCTTGGGCATAACGTACACTGATAAAAAAACAATGATAATAGCTATGTGTCCCACACATGAAGTTTTGCAATTTGATCAACAAATGATATCTATTCGTAACCACACATACTTCCTATGTGTACAAATAACCACTATGTGTGGCCACACACACTTTTCATTTGCCACATAAACTTTATATGTGTTTCACAGACGGTTTTGTTTATGTGTGAACAGATGAATATTATGTACTTTAACATGGATTTTTGCCAATAAATATGTGTGGATTTTTACCCGTGTATGATTGTACTTGCTTCACAATAATACTAATGCAAAATGGTACTCGGCATCGAAAGCTCTCAATTAATAACTGTGGAAGTGCATTTAGAACACAAAGTTGAGAGCAAGCAATAAGCTAATTGTGAAAGCAATAACAAAAAAGAAGAAGAAAAAAAAAAAAAAGAATATTAAACTACACCACAAAAAAAAAAAAAAAAAAAAATAAATAAAAAACAAAACAAAACCTATTGTAAACAAGAAAAACAAAAAAAAAAAAAAAAAAAAAAATTATTTTTCTATTCCCTTTCATGTCATGATTAATTTTTATTTTTAAAAATAAAAAAAAAAAATAATTGTTTTTTTAATGTTAAAAAAATAATAATTTATATAATAAAAATAAAAAAAAAAAAAACACAAAAGATTTATTTTTTTTTAAATATAAAAAAAAATAAATAAAAAAAAATCATATATATATTTTTAAAGGTCATTTTTTTCCAATAAAAGAGATGATGTATGATACATTCAGTTATGGCAAAACGTGACCGTTTATCGTTTCCGGATGTTTTCAGTTGTAGATAATAACATTAAAACGATTAACCGCCCAAACACAATGATAACGGAAACGGAACGGAAAAACGCAAGTTTGACAGTTGTTGCAAATGACTTCGATATGTCCAATTAGAATCAGCTTGGATTTAGCCTGGTTTCTTTCCGACAAAGCAGGCTTACTCTTGATCGGGCTTTGCCGTTTTCCGTTGCCGCTATCATTGTGTTTAGGCCATAACCCAAAAAAAAAGAGAAAAAATTTAATATTACACCAAACAATAATTACCACACACCCCCCCCAAAAAAAAACATCCCAAAAAAGAACACCCCCCTGACACAACCAATTTTTTTTTCTTTTTTTCTAACCTCAAATCTTTTCTTTTTTTTTTCCTTCACCAATTCAAAAAAAAAAAAAATTTTTTCCAACCCCACCGCCTTTAAACCAAATAATCTAAAGGACATGATTTCAACGCAACGTGTGATTGTTATGACACAGGATGTATTCTGGCTTAGGGCCTGTTCGTAAACCACGTAGACTCATTTTTGAAAATCTTTCTCTCCCCTCGTAGACTTTTCTCCATACATTTTTTTGAAATTTTGTATGGAGCGTAGACTTTGGTCAAACCACCCCCTTCCCCCCAGAAAAGTCTACGTGGTTTATGAATAGCCGCTTATTATGTATGCAACATTTTACTTCACAAAGACCTTCGGTTCTGTCAACAGTTCTATCGTTCTATTGTAACGTTTCATTATTATGTTCTTCTTCTTCTTCTTCTCTTGTTTAGATGGGACTGGTGACAGCGACCATATGCCCAGTTGTTTTGAGGTTTTGAGGTTGTTTGATGCCACGCAGTCGGGCACTAGTGCTTTGGGCGCAGGCCGTCAAGCACTCTCGTTTGTTTGTTTTGATTACAATTATATTAATAACTTTATTTTCTTTAAGAAGTGCACCACTTCTCGAAATAAGCTTAAGTTGCTTGTTTGGAATATGTCTAACAACGTCCAGTATTTGCCGTCGAAATCATGTTCGGAGCGGGTTATAATGTATTTATTACAGTGAAGTACTGCATGGTCCGCCGTGTCCTCTGTCAGGCAGACGTCGCATTCTGAATTCTTCACAATTTTCGTTTTCGCTAACCAGTTGTTTGCATAGGTGTGCCCAGCCGTTAAACGGTTCAGTGTTTTAACTTCTCTACTGCCGAGGTTTTTGCCCTTATACCACGGGGTGTCACTATAGTTTGGTTGGATGGCGAAGAAATGCTTACCCTTTTCCTCAGCGTAAGTATTATACCATTTGTTTGTGCTGTTTATTCTTAGTTGGCCAAATGCGTTTAGTGCATCGATGCACAAAGAATAATGATTATTAAAATTAAAAAAAAATTGCCAAAATTGAAAAGTTGCGTTGGTTCTTTTTCGTAGAAAGCGGTTTACTTTCAAAACCAAAACCTTCAAACCGTCAATTCAAAATTTTGCTGCTCTACATTTAAAAGTTGAAATTTTTAAAACAAATTGTACAACTGTTAAATCGAAACCGTGGCATCGTTGAAAATAAAAGCCAATTATTTTTATTCCAAAATAACCTTTCATCCAGAAAGTGTCGTGCAATTTAAATAAAAGTAAGCTGTAAAAATACTTTTAACATAAAAAGTTTTCTTTTCAGATGAATTGTAGAACTGTCAA
This sequence comes from Aedes koreicus, assembly GCA_024533555.2. Classification (NCBI taxonomy): domain Eukaryota; kingdom Metazoa; phylum Arthropoda; class Insecta; order Diptera; family Culicidae; genus Aedes; species Aedes koreicus. Next base: position 216,520 of record JAHHFK020005048.1, on the reverse strand, counting down.
ATCCACACCGTGGCATATTTGAAAATGAAAGCAAATTATTTTTATTTGAAAATGAACTTTCAGCTAGAAAGTATCGTGCAATCAAAATAAATGTATGCTGTTTTGATTGAAAGAAAAAATGGTTTAACATAAAAAGGTTTTAATTTTCAAATGAATTATTATAATGGCTGACCCACAATTGATACGTTGCGGATTCGTTGGCGTAAATTTGCCAGAAAACCTATGGGAAAACTGTCAAATTCACGCAAATGCATCCGCAACGTATCAATTGTGGGCCAGCCATAACTTTCATAGAGACCGGAACCGGAGGTTGGCGTCGTTCAATCACCAATGTTTCCATCCCGAAAGATCCAAGTTGAAATATTTTCTCCATATCTTCCGAATGCACCTGAGCCAGCTCTAGCATCTGCTGCCGCTCGTCGTCGCTTGTGGCACCGCTGCAAAAAAAAAAGGGATTATTATCAGTGACATGGCCTATTCCTTTTGCATGGGTCCGTTCGGAACTTAATAACGCCGAATGTTTGTGAACTTTCCTGATAAGCGATTCGCCAAGAGGAACATTTTGAACGTGAAGCTTTTGTATTATTTGACAACAGTATAGAGAAAAAATGCATACGACGATTTCCTTTGTGTTGGTGGATTTGACAGTTCTACAATTTTCATGGTAAAAGAATTCACTTTTAAATTTACACACTGAACCGAAACATAACACTTTCAAATCAAACGAAGAACTTTCGTGGTAGATAATTTTACTTTCAATTTAATGAAAAATAAATACTTTTCAGAAGTAAGGTGCAAAACTTTTAATAAAACAAGATTTATTTTTTGTGTGTCCTTAATAAAGATTCCGTTCTCCAATAGTCGATCTGATTCTGTGCCAGCCTTAGCAAGCTGGTCTGCTATATCGTTACCTTTGATTGTAGTGTGGCTCGGGATCCACTGGATCGTAACTTTAAGGAACGACGCCTTGGCAATGATCATTGAGTTGCGGTTTTGTTCAGCAAGTTATGCTTCAATTGTCTGGCAAGATGATAGCGAATCTGTGAATAGGACTGCTCCCATTCTTATGTTGTAAGAAGTTTTCTTATGCTATAGAACTGCACTCTTTTACAGTAGAATGACGTTTATTTCTAAGGTAACGGCCAATTCTAATGTCATCAGATGTGTTTAAATGTCTTAGGCGCCCACTGATGTGGCGGAGGTGCGGCATTTGCTAGCATGTCAAAACACCTTGTCGACGTTCATCTCACGCCACAAGACTTTGACTCGATATTTTGACATGGTATGTGATACCACACCTCCGCCACATTAGTGGGCGCCTTGACTTAGGTTCACAACATTTCACACATGCATAACGTATGATTTTCATATAATTTTAGATTCTAGTTTTATAGGACGTGTTCTGATGTTAAAATAAACATCATCAATACGTTTGTTTTAATGTGAAGTTAAAATATGTTGTATTTATATGTACTAGGGCGTAACTTCGAACTCTGAATACATATAGAATACGACAACCCACATTCAAATTTAATGTTTGGAAGATGTCTGCTAATATATTTTACATCACCATTTCTATTCGGGTTATAGAACTGATAGTCGTGTTTTATTGATTTAATTATTTATATCTAGTTATATTTACTTGTTTATATTTATATCTATAGATATTCATATATATATCTATACGTACATTGACAACTTATAATAGATTATGTTTAAACTTACATTAGAAATACAATCGGCAGGCAGAGGCCCCGCATAACGAAAAACAATTTGCTATATAGTCAAAACTGTGTTTCGAATGTAAGATATATTATCACATTTTATATTATTGTTATCAAATAGTTTAATCTCATTTTCACCATACAACCTCTACATTAACACTCATTGTTAATGTATGCCATATTGTCATTGAAAGGTTTATGACTAGGACAGGACCTGCCAGCTGTTACTGCAAAAACAAGACCATTTACCTGTCAAAAAATACCGTTTTTTATTGGTCGCTTTGACAACCGCCTCTACCGCCTCCGTCGAGTTATGACAAGCAGGCAGTTTGTTGTTGGTTTGGCGGTGTTGCTAGTAGTCACTGCTTTTTCACTTTTTGTGACAACTAGAACAAATCTCGAGTAATTCATGTTAAGGGCCTAAAAGCCAATTGTTAACAATGGCTTTAAAGGTCGATTTCTCCTGAATCATAAATCATTCTCGTAAAATGAAAGCAGCATCTGGTAGAAGAATGTTAGTTCTACCACAAGTTCTACCATATGGAGTAGCTGGATATAATGAGATTCTCGTGATTCCTGAGAGATCAACGTTTAAAGTCATTGTGTAAAAATGGCTTTTAGGCCCAAATCATGAATTACTCGAGAAATGCGGAACTAAAAGTTCACTTTTGCAGTGGTTTATTTTAAATCAGTTCGCTTTGAAGTGCAAAGCGATAAATTGTGGTCGCAGTGACGTGTCACATTCGGGTCTCCATTTTCATCGGTTCCCGAGAGATCCAATCGTTCGCCGAGAGTGGGTGAAGGCCTGCATTGGGAACGCAAGCGAGGAAGACATTCTCTTGCTCAAGCTTTCTCCCCACAGCAGAATTGGCAGCGTAAGCATCAACGACAAAAGATTTTTTTTAATTACTTTATTTTCAATGGGTTTACTGTGTAAACATATCTGGCAACACTGGAGCGACCCCCGTATCATAGCAATCATAAGTTTATAAGAGGTCATCTCTCTCTGAGCTGGCAGGTCCTGTCCTAGGTTGATTGTGTTAACTCGGGCTCGGGTTTATACCCCAATTTTTGGCAAAAAATACACCACAAAAAAAAATTTAAAATAAATTTTCCCATTATTGGGGGTTAGGATGACTATTGCAATATAGTGATTTTGAACCGGCTATGATCATGGTCAAAACGACCATTGAAAATAGTTTATTCAACATTTACCATTTATCCGCCTATTTTCATGGTTATTGTAACCCTTATATGCAATAGTCATCTTGACCATGATTTAATTGTCGGTATAACGATAGAATTTTTCTCAGAGCAGCGAAAATTTTGTTCGTGAAAATTGCCATTTTTTTATGGTAACCTAACTTAACCGCCTACCAAACTAACATTTTTAGTTGCCTTAGCCGAAGTTCATAACTTATAAGCTGTTTTATAATTGTATAAAGGCAAATGAAGCTGAATAAGCTATAAGCAGAGTTAAAAAATCGAAACAGTACTTATGCGTAATGTAACACAGCCTTAACACAACATTTAGCTCTCGGTTGCATACTTTGAAAAGAAAGCTCTTATACGAACAATGTTTGTCTGCGTTTACACAGCTTGGTTATGTAGCTAAGAAATTAATCGATTAAGCTTTTGAATTATCATTTTGTTTTCTTATACACAGTTTTATTTGTTAGCTTTGTTACAGCTTTTCAAAAGCCTTTATATTAAAAATATTTTAGCCGCTACACAGCTAGCTGTACACTCAGGAAATTTTCCGTAAGATTTTCATACGATCGGAACTATGAACCACAAAGCAAGGGCCCAAGGCTCATTCCATACAAAATCGTATGAAATGATTACTGTTGCATTAGTCGAGAAAAACATGCCTCATATACACTTTCAATCGACATCACTTATCATGCGTGTGTAGTCCCGTGGGATTGTGGCTCGCCTCTGGATCCCGAGGTTCATGGTTCGAATCCCGATTGCAACTTTTTTTTCTGTGATGAAAATTTTCATACGATCGTCCTATGAACTTCTTTCCATTAGAGGATCGTATGAAATTTGCCATTATATCTTGTGGCAAATTTTCATAAGATATTTAAATAAATTACTCTCGATTTGTTCGCTCAGAGAGCCCACAATCTGTCGTTCTGGACATTGTGGGATTGTTGCTAGACGAATAACTTTTCGTTGGAAAAGATAAATTCTTCCCCACCGTGCCGCGACAAAAGCAGACTTGCTCTTTCGAGTCGTTTCTGCTTGGAAGGTTCCAAAACTCCGTGAACCTTAAGTTTCTTGAAAGCTTGGAATCCGAGGTTATTTTGCAGTATATTGTGCATTGACGATCTCGAAACATTCAGATCTGCGGCCATTTCATGTACAGAGCGCTGTGATTTTCGTCTAATCCGTTCCCTGACCACTTCAACAACTCGTGCAGTCCGCACCGTATGATTACGACCGGATCTCTTCCGGTCATCCAACGAGCAGGTACATTCGGATGGTTCGGTACACAAAATCCCGTTTTACTCCGAGGTTTTTCAAATTTCTGAAAATAGCGCCCGGGCGCTCACCTTTCAAAAACTTTTTTTATCATCACAGCACGAAACTCCTTCATCGCTGGTAAAAGATAAACAACGAAAACAAACGAACACAAACAAACAAAAACTGTATAAAAAAAAAAAAAAAAAAAACCAAACCACACCCAAAAAAAACAAGGTAGATGAGTGCCACCACCCCAACCAAAAAAAAAAAAAAAAAAAAAAAAATACAAAGGGCACAGTGCTCTCCCAAAAAAGGGGGGTGATTTTCCCTGCGGGGGGGTTGAGAGTTTTGAGAAATTAATTTTGAATTTTTCTTCCCCTCTTTGTTTACAAAATCAGATACGTCTGTTTGAAAAAGTACTCGAGAAATATTCATCGGACTTTTTATTAAAGAGAGATAATACGCAGAAGAATGTACTACGTCCTTCTAGTTCGATCGTATATTTTACAAGACAGTACCATGACAAGATTCAGAACAGAGAGTACACTCATATAAAAGGTTAACATAAACAGGGTAATAATCATTTAGTTCGCACAGATAAAATACAGATAAAGCACAGCTTAACATATCATACTACAACACTCCCCCTTAAGCTGATGTATTTATCCCCATAGCAGCTCGATTACGTTCCAGTTTAATCCGTTCAAGCGACTTTGTCAAGCCATCCGCAATTTGCTGTTCGGTGCTCACGTAATTCAGCTCAACGATGTTCTGCTCCAAAGCGTCCCGGATAAAATGATGACGGATGTCGATATGCTTTGTTCGCGGTGTGTATCCTCCATTCTTAGCAATGCATATAGCACTCTGGTTATCGCAGCGTAGTTCGATGGGTTCTTTCAAGCCGAATTGCGACATCAAACCACGCCACCACATGGCCTCCTGAACAGTGGTGGACAAGGCCATATACTCAGCCTCGCATGTAGAGAGAGCGACCGTCGGTTGCCTTTTGCAGCACCAAGATACTGCAGCGCCCTGTAGCATAAATATATAGCCACTAGTAGACTTCCTGTTGTCCAAATCAGAAGCCCAATTAGCGTCAGAATAGCCGGTCAACTCGGAATCACCTTGCTTCGTATACCGCAATTTGAGCTTCGACGTACCTCGCAGATATCGAAGCAAATGCTTTACTGCGTCCCAGTGTTTAATTCCAGGATTCGTATTGAAGCGACTCAGTTGGTTGATAGCAAATAGAACATCGGGTCTGGTACATTGGGCAAGGTACATAATACTGCCCACAGCTTCCTGGTAAGGTACCCTTTTCACCCTTTCAACCTCATCCACGGTTTGCGGAGCCATGTCCTTGGTCAGCTTCAGGCTTGGATTCATCGGTGTAGATGCAGCTTTTGCAGTTTGCATACTGAACCGCAACAGCATGGATTCAATATACGCCTCCTGATCTAATGACACGGTGTCCCTTCCACGTGTGATCCGAATTCCGAGGCAGTTGCTTGCTTTTCCCAAGTCCTTCATGCGGAACGTGTTGCTTAGCTTCGTCTTAATTTCTTTTGTCAGCGCAACGTCGTTGGAGAAAATAATCACGTCGTCAACGTAGATAGCGATGAACAGGGTTCGATTGCCTTCGATTCGATAGTACAGGCATGGATCGTACTTCGAGGGGGTCATTCCGAAACTTCGAAGTGCCGTGTCAAGCTTTGCATTCCAGACACGACTGGACTGTTTCAGCCCATAGAGGGCTTTATTCAAGCGACATACCAGCTTTCGTTGATCCGGTTGTCCGAAACATGGAGGTTGATCCATATAAATCTCCTCCGACAATTCTCCTTGGAGGAATGCTGTGGTCGCGTCCATCTGATCAATGTAGAGTCCGTGTTTGGCAGACAAGGCGAAAAGGTATCGCAGTGAACTATGACGAACGACTGGTGAATAGGTTTCATCATAGTCCACCCCCTTTCGCTGCGAATAGCCTTTCACGACCAAACGTGCCTTGTGCCGATCCACGTTACCGTTCGCATCGTGTTTGATCTTAAAGACCCATTTACACTTAATCGGCTTCCGACCAGCTGGCAGCTCGGTCAAGGTCCAGGTATTGTTTGCCATTAGTGAGGTGTATTCTTCACACATCGCTTGCTTCCAGACTTCAGCATCTTCCCGGGACAGAGCTTCCTGATGGGTCTCCGATTCACCGTCAGCTAGTGGGCTCCTAGCTACGGCCATGTCGATCGCGGTTGCGACTACACTGAATTACTCCGGTATCTCGGGATGCATCAACGCCTTTTCATGGCCACGACCATCGCTCTCGGCCGGTTCAGCTACCTGTAAAGTTTTCAAATGCGGCAGACCTTTGATCGAAACTTCAAATTCATTTAACTTGCCTGGAAGTTTGTGCTCCCGACCGCTTCGCCTCAACACCTGTGACCGAGGTGAATATGAAGATTTGCGCAGTGGGAGCACAGGGGTCTTGTTGATCACCGTTTCTTGCGACAAGTCGAAACCGTTGAAATCTCTTTCGTCGTCAATGCTATCGTTTTCGCAGTCTGTGTAGAACTCATCTTCATCATCGTCGACACCGTGTTCCTCGTCTTCCTTAGCCGGAGAGATTACAGCTGGTGACATGGAAACGAACTCAAAATCCAACTGAACCTCGTTTCTTTGTTGCGTATCATCCGATGAGCTTGGCATACCTTCGTCGATGAAACTGACTTCACGGCTGGTAAACACCTTACGCGATTGCGGATCGTATAGTCGATATCCCTTCGTATTATCATCGTATCCAACGAAGACACACTCCCGAGATTTGGGATCCAACTTTTGACGCCGTTGTTTCGGTATCTGCACCATAACCTTGGTGCCGAAGATTCTCAGGTGAGCCAAATTCGGTTTTTTGCTACTCCAAATCTGCTCTGGTGTGGAATCATGGCCTTGCGTGGGAGATCGATTGAGCAGATAGACGGAAGTGTGCACAGCCTCAGCCCAGAAAGTTTTCGCCATACCTGCTTCAAACAACAAGCACCGTGCGCGCTCCACTATTTAACGGTTGGCGCGCTCTGCCATGCCGTTCTGTTCCGGAGTATAAGCTGTTGTTTTCTGATGCTGGATGCCGCTTTGCCTCAGGTAGCTCTCGAATCCCTTGTTTACATATTCCTTCCCATTATCACTGCGAAGCACCTTGAGCTTCCGTTCGGACTGACGCTCAACTATCGCGTGAAATTCCTTGAAGGTTCTCAATACTTCTGCCTCCGATTTCGTCTTAAGAAAGTATGTCCACATTTTTCGGGGTTTATCATCAACGAAGACGATGTAGTATCTGCTGCCGCCGAGTGAATTCACTTCCATGGGCCCACAGATATCTGTGTGCACAACATCGAGTACCTCCGCAGCACGTGAGCCTTTCTTGCTAAAGGGATGCCGGCAATGTTTCCCTAATGCACACACCGTACAATCCCTCGCTTTCGCATCGACGAACTTGATTCCATCCACCAATCCGTTGGCCAGCTTACGAATACTTTTGAAGTTCAAATGGCCGAGTCTCTGGTGCCATATCTTCATGTTAATAGCAGATGAGCAAGCTAAGCCGCTACTCGTATCCTGCTGCCGCTGCTGTTCGAGCTGGAACAAATCGTTTTCGTGCTTACCCGTAGCCACAGTGTCACCGATTCTGTTGATCACCTTGCATCCGGCGTTTGTAAACACGACCGTGTATCCCTTCTTCACTATCTGGTTGACGGAGAGTAGGTTCACTGAAAGATTCGGAACCAGCTGAACTTCGTACACTGGAATGCTATCCTCCTGACATACTGGCCTCAAGATAGTCGAACCAGTTCCAATCACGTTCATGTTATTTCCGTTAGCAGCAACAACGGTTCCAGTCGAAGGTTTCACATTGTCCAGTAACTCTCGGTGGCTGGTCATGTGCACGCTAGCACCGGAATCGACGAACCAGCCTGTTCCTTTCGTCGACGAAAACGTTGACAGCACCGCACAGAATGCTTCTTCCTTTCTCGTACTCCTACAGTCACGTGCTATGTGGCCATCCCTTCCCCCCTCCCTTGTTTCCCCCCCCCCCCCCCCCCCCCCCCCCCCCCTCCCCCCTTTTTTTTTCCCCCCCCCCCCCTCCCCCCCGCCCCCCCCCCCCCCCCCCCCTCCCCCCCCCCCCACCTTCCCTGCCCCGCCCAACCCGTCCCTCCTCCCCCCCCCTACCCCCACCCCTTTCCAATTTGTGTAAAATCCCACCTTCTGTTATTCCTCTGTCCTCGCATCGCTCTCCCACCTTTCCCCAACCACCTTCGCCGTTTGTGCCTCCTTTAAGGCCTGAATACACACACGGCATAGTGATGCCTTCTTGGCGAAATTTGTCAGTACCTTCTTGGTACCTTCATGTGGCCCTTCTAGCACGTACCGCCTTCCTGCCGTCTACACGGAAGGTACAATCACGCCGTGTTGAGCTCCGCCGTCTGCACGCCTTCTTGTTGTCACGCCGTCCAATTTTCGGTTTGCGTTTACACGGAAGGTGGGAGATGTCAATACAAGAAGGCATGCAGAGGGCGTGATCGACAAATGTCAGTTTTAGATGTTACTTTGTTTACTTTCTGGCAAGAGTGATTTCAAGCGATTCGATTTTTGTCTTCAATAAATCTGATAATTCGACAAAGACTTTTCATTAGGGCTTAACTGCCAAACGTAAGCAATAGCTTTTCCCGCGAATTTCTCGTGATTGAAAACTCGCCCAATCAATACACCACGGTCATTTTGAAGAGGAAAAGTTCACCTATCCGATAGAATTGGAATTGGCTTACATGAGTAGCCTTTATGCCACGAGAAATTTACGGAAGAAGCCGTAGTTTACGTTTGTCAGTTAGGCCATAATGAATAATCTTTGTGAAATGGAGAAGATTGATGTGTTCGATACAATACAATACAATACAATACAATACAATAAAATAAAATAACATTAACATCTATTTCCGACCATGAATCTTATTGTTTGGGAATCATATAAATGTAATATGCATATTGTCATTACAATAGATTTACTATTCACTCCATATGCAAGGTTTTTCAACAATTGTGAAACAATACAATTAACTGTAATTGACTCAAATTTGTTCGGAAAAAAATGATTTTTTCTATAGTTAAGATACATAACAACCTCCTTTTTCTATTGTCGATGTCTCAATTTACATTAGATTCAATTGTAGATACAATAACCCCTTTTGTCATCTTATCGTTGTGAACAATACTATTAATTGTACATACTATAAATTCTATTGTATGGTTACAATACATTTAATTGTAAACCTATGAGAAATTTTTTTCGGGATAACCAGGGGACATTCATTAAGGATTTCGCTGTAGCTCATATGGATTTCAGTATCAATGTGGTGAATATATGGTTTGGATGATTGCATCAACTTGTTCTTCCTAATATTCATAACTTTTATATGTGCGCATCGTCACGTCGTTATAGGAAACGAAGCGAGTGTTAAAGAGCAAGTTGATTTGTGCTACCATGCCAGTCGTGCCTTAGCATTGATCGATTTGTTTTGATGGGCCATATTTAGACAAAGATTTTACTTTATGGCCTAACTGACAAACGTAAACAACAGCTTTTTCCGTAAATTTCCCTTTATTCAAAATCTTCGAAATGGCTGTAGTAGATTATTGAGGCAAGTTTCCAGAGTCGAAAAATTCAAGGAAGAAGCCATTGTTTACGTTTATCAGTTAGGCCCTAATGAAAAATCTTTGTCGATTTCAGTTTTCAGATGTCCAAAATTGTCAAAATTATGTGAACTATGGTGCACCACTATGATATATAATGTTTCGGATACCGATGGCAGCATGATCGCTTCGGCAGGCGTTTTGCAGGCTTTTCATCTTCTGGGGTTGCCCGGATCTCGTCTCGCAATATCTCTGCCACAGTTTTGATTGTTTGCTCATCCTCCAATGAGAGTGAAGAATACTCCATGCAATGGATATTCGACTTCGCTAAAAAGGTTTGTCCAGACTCTGTCCCAACACAACCGAATTTACGGGATACTACCCGAAATAACGGTTCTCTGGCCGAACCATTCACAATGTTGGAATTTTCAATGGCACTTCTTTCATCGAATAACTCTGCTCCGGGAAGCGATATGATTAAATTCAACCTTCTAAAAAATCTTCCTGATATCGCTAAAAGACGATTACTTAACCTGTATAACACTCTCATGGAATTAAATATAGTTCCACCCGCATGGAGGCAGGTTAAAGTAATAGCTATTCAAAAGCCTGGGAAACCAGCGTCTGATTACAATTCTTACCGTCCGATCTCTATGCTATCATGTTTAAGGAAATTGTTAGAAAAAATGATCCTATCAAGACTTGACCGTTGGGTTGAATCAAACAACCTGCTATCAAATACGCAATTTGGTTTCCGAAAGAGCAAAGGAACAAACGATTGTTTAGCGTTGCTTTCATCTGATATACAACTGGCCTTTGCACACAAGGAGCAATTGGCTTCAGTATTTCTGGATATTAAGGGCGCATTTGATTCAGTTTCCATAGATATACTGGCAGATAGTCTGCACAGTAGTGGTTTACCAGGAATTTTAAATAACTTTTTGTATAATTTACTGTCAGAAAAACAAATGACCTTTAATCTAGGTCAACTGACAACTTCCAGAATTAGCTACATGGGCTTACCCCAAGGCTCATGTTTAAGTCCCTTGCTTTATAATTTTTATGTTAAATATATTGATAACTGCTTGGAAAATAGATGCACGCTAAGACAACTTGCAGACGACGCTGTGATCTCCTTTAGAGGTCCACGTGCAGAAATCTTGCAAAGACCATTGCAAAATTCCCTAGATAATCTGTCCATCTGGGCCAGAAATTTGGGGATCGAGTTTTCACCGCATAAAACCGAATTGGTAGTGTTTACTAGAAAGCGGTTCCCAGCCCAACTGCGTCTCAAGCTGTTGGGAAGAGACATTACCCAATCTTTGACCTTCAAATACCTTGGAGTCATGTTTGATTCAAAATGCACTTGGAGTAATCACTTTGCGTATTTAAAACAGAAATGTCAACAAAGGATCAATTTTCTAAGATCAATATCCGGGACATGTTGGGGTGCTCACCCGGAAGACCTTATTAAACTCTATAAAACAACTATTCTTTCAGTTCTCGAATATGGCTCTTTTTGTTTCCTCTCGGCAAGAAATAGCCACCTCATAAAATTGGAACGCATTCAATATCGTTGTCTACGTATTGCCCTTGGCTGTATGCATTCAACGCATAATATGAGCCTGGAGGTTCTGGCAGGAGTAAAACCCTTACAGTACCGCTTCTGGGAGCTCTCATCTAGAATACTGATCAAGTGTGGAATCAGTAACAACCTTGTGATTGAAAACTTCGAAGAAATGCTCGAATTGAGTACCCAGTCAAGATTCTTACGAATCTATATTAACTATATGTCATCCGATATTAGTCTTCCATGCTATAACCCTCCTAGTGTACGCTTTCCTTATCACAGTTCCTCCATTGATTATGATCTCTCCATGAAACAGGCTATTCAAGGAGTTCCAGATCAACTTCGACCTATTTTAATTCCCCATATTTTCATCGAAAAGTACCAACATGTCAATTGCAATAGAAGAATTTTCACTGATGGGTCGCGCATTGATGGATCCACTGGTTTCGGTGTTTACAATGAATACTCATCTGCCTTCCGGAAACTTCAGGAACCTTGTTCCGTATATGTTGCTGAGCTGGCAGCAATCAATTTCGCATTGGGGATAATTTCCGACATGCCCATAGACCATTATTTCATCTTCTCGGATAGTCTCAGTTCTATTGAGGCCCTCCAGTCGATGAAAACAGTTAAGCACTCATCTTACTTTCTTTCAAAAATAAGGGAGCAGATGTGTGCGTTGGTCGAAAGATCATTTAGAATTACCTTTGCATGGGTCCCCTCACATTGCTCAATTCCAGGCAATGAGAAGGCGGACTCTCTAGCAAAGGTGGGCGCACAAGAAGGCGAGATTTTTGAAAGAAGAATTTCACATGATGAATTTTTCCCATTAGTACGTCAGAGTTCTCTTCAAAGTTGGCAAAACGATTGGACAAGTAATTCTCTTGGGCGGTGGTTACATTCCATTATTCCAAATGTTTCGTCGAGATCGTGGTTCAAAGGTCTGGATGTAAGTCGCGGTTTCATTCGTGTGATGTCAAGACTTATGTCCAACCACTACTCGCTAGACGCACATCTCTACAGAATTAACCTCGTCGATAGCAATGTATGTAGGTGCGGAACCGGTTATGATGACATCGATCACGCAGTTTGGCATTGCCCGGGTAATGATGCCTCCAGAGCACGACTATTGGATACCCTTGTGGCCCGAGGTAGACAACCCTTCCGCGAAGTAAGAGATGTTTTGGGAATGCGTGATCTTCCCTACATGCAAGCGATTTACGAATTCCTTTGTTTGTCTGATCTAAGAGTGTAATGTCATCACCCCCTCCCTTTCACTCTAGTAAATTCCCTGCCATTGTGTCCCAGTTATATTATCCTTTTGTTTCCGTGCTACTTGTACCTGCCCAGCAAGCTGTGGTCACCCATCTGCAGCTTAGTTCCTGTAAGGGACTACAGAGACCGAGGATTTGGAAGATGTCGCAACCATGAGCAGCAACAAATACCTGAAATAAGTTACCTGCCTAGCCCCTTCCAAACAATAATGTGACCCATTAACCTCGAGCTAGCCACGAGTAATTGGCACCCCTCTTTACTAAAATCGAAATAGAAAAATTGTTAATTACAATATTGAATATCGGCTCCGCAAAGTGTTACACACGCCTGAGCCTAATAAATAAACGAACTGATTAAAAAAAAAAATTCAATTCCCTTACCATTGGAATCTATGACATAGCATATTTACCTCCCGACCATGATCACCACCACACCATAAATTAACATTACCCCATACCACAATCTGCCTTGTCCCCATACCATATCACACCAACCAGCATAATCCCCTTTCATGTTATACCCTCCCCAACCTTACCCATAATGTCGTATAACGATAGAATTTTCCTCAGAGCAGATGATCGTCAACCAAGTTATTGAAATGATTGAAATCCATCTGAGACGAAAATTGCATAAAAATCAATTGTAAAAAAATATATATAGGGTGTTAGGTTCCTTAGTGCGAATATTTTCAGTGACGATAGTAGTTGACATTTGAAGAAAAAAATTGTTCTACGCATATGGTCAAATCTCAAAGTTTACGGAGTTATTGAATTTTTAATGTTTCGGTACATGTTAGTCATAAATTATACACAACATGTCGTATTCATAACAAAATTACAAAAAAAAACTAAGCAAGCTAGAAAGTTTATTTCAAAGAGAGAGTTGTAGAACACTTTTAAAGCCATGTTTTTGTTTAATTAATCACGACGTACGTACAAAAACATGAAAAAACCCTTGAAAAAAGATATGTTTAAAACATTTTTACCCCTAAAAAGACATTAAATGATAATTACTCAAGGTTTAAAAGTAGCTTTTATGTAGGAAATTTTCTTAGCTTTTAAATGGAGGAAAAGAATCTGGCTAAGTAACATAATTTTTGTGTTACAGCCAATTTACTAACATGTACGTTAAAAGCTCAAGAACTCCGTAAACTTTGAGATTATGCGTACCATATGCGTAGAACATTTTTTTTCTTCAAATATCATCTCATATCGCCCATGAAAATATTTGCACTAAGGAACCGAACACCATGTATGTTGCTCTACATCCACAACCATTATTATCATAATTAATTAAAATGCAAAATACAATCCGATAAACACCAAAATCCTCTGTCACAATTCAAACAATTTGACACAAGAAGGCATGAAGCGATTCAAGACGGCGTTGTCAGCACCTCCGGCAATAGAAGGTGTAAAAACGGCGTCAAAAAAATATTACGCCTTCTGAACGGTGTGATGCGTTTACACGGAAGGCGGTGTTGCGAGTCAGAGAAGGCGTGAAGTAACTACCTTCTTGGTTAGAAGGCGATGTAGGACGGTGAAGGATAGACGGTATCCCAACGGAAGGTGCGATTCGCCTTCCATTTTGTATGAAGAAGGCATCACGATGCCGTGTGTGTATTCAGGCCTTTTTTTCGCGAATTTCTCGTGATTGAAAACTCGCCCAATCAATCCACCACGGTCATTTTGAAGAGGAAAAGTTCACCTATCCGATAGAATTTGAATTGGCTTACATGAGTAGCCTTTATGCCACGAGAAATTTACGGTAGAATCCGTAGTTTACGTTTGTCAGTTAGGCCATAATGAATAATCTTTGTGAAATGGAGAAGATTGATGTGTTCGATACAATACAATACAATACAACAATACAATACAATACAATACAATACAATAAAATAAAATAAAATAAAATCTATTTCCGACCATGAATCTTATTGTTCGGGAATCATATTAATGTAATATGCATATTGTCATTACAATAGATTTACTATTCACTCCATATGCAAGGCTTTTCAACAATTGTGAAACAATACAATTAACTGTAATTGACTCAAATTTGTTCGGAAAAAAATGATTTTTTCTATAGTTAAGATACATAACAACCCCCCCTTTTCTATTGTCGATGTCTCAATTTACATTAGATTCAATTGTAGATACAATAACCCCTATTGTCATCTTATCGTTGTGGAACACTACTATTAATTGTACATACTATAGATTCTATTGTATGGTTACAATACATATAATTGTAAACCTATGAGACATTTTTTTTGGGGATAACCTAGAAACGGAAGGTGTAATCGCACCTTCCGTTGGGATACCTTCTATCCTTCACCGTCCTACATCGCCTTCTAACCAAGAAGGTAGTTACTTTACGCCTTCTCTGACTCGCAACACCGCCTTCCGTGTAAACGCATCACACCGTTCAGAAGGCGTAATATTTTTGACGCCGTTTTTACACCTTCTATTGCCGGAGGTGCTGACAACGCCGTCTTGAATCGCTTCATGCCTTCTTATGTCAAATTGTTTGAATTATGACAGAGGATTTTGGTGTTTATCGGATTTTATTATGCATTTTAATTAATTATGATAAAAATGGTTGTGGATGTAGAGCAATATACATTGTGTTCGGTTCCTTAGTGCAAATATTTTCATGGGCGATATGAGATGATATTTGAAGAAAAAAAATGTCCTACGCATATGGTCAAATCTCAAAGTTTACGGAGTTCTTGAGCTTTTAAAGTACATGTTAGTCATAAATTGGCTGTAACACAAAAATTATGTTTCTTAGCCAGATTCTTTTCCTCTATTTAAAAGCTAAGAAAATTTCCTACATAAAAGCTACTTTTATACCTTGATTAATTATCATTTAATGTCTTTTAGGGGTAAAAATGTTTTAAACATATCTTTTTTCAAAGGTTTTTTCTTGTTTTTTGAATAAAACACGTACGTACGTACGTAGTGGTTAATTAAACAAAAACGTGGCTTTAAAAGTGTTCTACAACTCTTGCTTTGAAATAAACTTTCTAGCTTGCTTAGTTTTTTTTTTGTAATTTTGTTAGTCATAAATTATACACAACGACATGTTGTGTATAATTTATGACTAACATGTACCGAAACATTAAAAATTCAATAACTCCGTAAACTTTGAGATTTGACCATATGCGTAGAACAATTTTTTTTCTTCAAATATCATCTACTATCGCCCCTGAAAATATTCGCACTGAGGAACCTAACACCCTGTATATATTTTTTACAATTGATTTTTATGCAATTTTCGTCTCACTTGGATTTCAATCATTTCAATAACTTGGTTGACGATCATCTGCTCTGAGAAAAATTCTATCGTTATACCGACAATTAAATCGTGGTCAAGATGACTATTGCATGCAATGGTTACAATAACCATGAAAATGGACGAATTTAACCACGTTCATGGCATTCTTGACTATGATCATGGTAACAAGGACTATTCCGACATTATGGTAAATCTTGATTCAACTATTTGTAATGGTCGTTTTAACCTGGGGGTGCGACACATATAAATCCAGATTCAAGATGATCGAAAAATCCCACGCTAGCGAATCAATCTTTGAAAAATCTTGTTTCAGCTTGTGAATCTTAATCCATCAACTTGCATCGTGCTGTATCTTTTTGCAGTAAATCTTTAAAATCTTCATCAAAATCTTTGAAATCTTCTTTCTATCTACTAAGCGTGCACACATCGCACAAAAAGCAAAACATCCTGCATCTGATATAGAGTCGCACCCCTGGTTCTAACCATGATCATAGTCGGTTCAGAATCACTATACTGCCATAGTCATCCTAACCCCCAATAAAGGTAAAATTGACTATCAAATTTGTCTCTGTGTGAAAATGCAAACAATCAAAACTGTGGCAGAGATATTGCGAGACGAGATCCGGGCATCCCCAGAAGATGAAAAGCCTGCAAAACGCTTGCTGAAGCGATCATGCTGCCATCGGTATCCGAAACATTATATATCATAGTGGTGCACCATAGTTCACATAATTTTGATAATTTTGGACATCTGAATTGTCTAAATATGGCCCATCAAAACAAATCGATCAATGCTAAGGCACGACAGGCATGGTAGCACAATTTGTCCAAAAATCAAAACAACGTTTGGGACTTAAGTCGTATAAAGTAAAAACAGTTCCAAATCGCAACGACAAACAGAACTTGGCAGCAACATCACGGGCTCGACGTTTGTACTGCGAATATTTGACGAAGTTTTCATGCGTTGTTATGGACGATGAAACTTATGTCCTGGAGGATTTCAAGCAGCTTCCAGGGCTGACTTTTTATTCTGCTATGGCCAGAAATGCTACAGCTGAGCATTTCAGAACGAAGAAGGCATCGAAATTTCCCAAAAAATAGATTGTGTGGCAAGCAATTTGCACATGTGGCAAAAAGAGTAAATCTTTTGTCACTACAGGCACAATCAACAAGGAGATCTATCAGAAAGAGTGTTTGCAGAAGCGATTGCTACACTTCATCAAAAGTCACAAAGAAAAACCTTTGTTCTGGCCCAATTTGGCATCATGCCACTATGCTAAAACTGTGATGGAGTGGTACCAAGCAAATCAAGTGAACATTGTACCAAAAACCTCAAACCCGCAAAATTGCCCAGAGCTACGACCAATCGAGAGATATTGGGCTCTGATGAAGCGGAAGCTTTTTGGAAAGAAGCAAGGAATCAAAGACATCAAACACTTCCAGCAAATTTGGACAAAGACGGAACCTACGATTTCTGAAGTGTCTGTACAAACCCTAATGGACGGAGTTAAGCGCAAAGTTCGAAAATTTTATGCAAATACCGAATAACTATGTTTTGTCTTCACGAATTGTTAAAACACATCCCATGAATCTGAAATAAACAACTACGACGGAAATACAATGCGAAATTTATGTTTTATTCATGTTTTGAGGTGTCCGGATTATTGCGGATACAGACTTTAAACAGAACGTCACGGCTCACGATCACTTTCATCGTAGCTCTGTCCAGGAATCGGTAGGCCATGTGTTCCGGCGAATAACCTACAAAGATGAGCTCCTTCGCAGTAGTAGTGAGCTTTTTCCGCTTAACTTTCGGTAAATGAACCCACGCACTACATCCGGCTTGGTGCCATGCCATACTTCGAAGGGTGATGACTGCACGGCCTTCGTCGGAAGGATGTTCTTGAGATGTACGGCGGTATTCAGTTTCTCCGCCCAATCGCAGTGCGGAAGTGTAGCGTAGAACAAAAGGCACCGAGCCATCACGACGAGATAGCGGTTTTCACGTTCCGCCACTCCGTTGTGCTACGAGTAGTAACCCGCCGTGAACAGTAGTAGAATTCCCTCTTTTTGTAGAAATTACGCAGCTTTCTCCGGTGTATTCCCAATCCTTGATCCGACCGTATTGCCTTGGGTTTCCTGCCGAAGAGGTTCTGTTTGAGTTAGTAGGTACAGCGCGCAGTAGCGGCAGTAATCGTCTATCACGGTCCAGAAGTAACGATACCCGCTGACTGATGGCACTTCTCCCGGACCGCATACGTCAGTTTGTACACGACCTTCTCGAATTGTACGACCTTCTCGGATTGCTTTAGCTGGTACAGCCCGTGGTTTAGGTCAGCTACGACTACGTCGTTTTTCCGCCCACAAGCATCGAAGATCATTTCCGAATTCTTTTGCACTTTCCCTTGCACTGACAGTAAGTTCATGGCAAGATCAGGTGTGTAACGCTTATATTAATTTTTCGTGCCACACCCATGACCTTGCACTTTTGCTAACTTTTTATCGGCAAGTTTTATGTATTTAACGTCACAGGTTTTCAGCTCACTGAAGAAGCTTCGATCGGCAACTGTGTGGCTCGTCGCGCCGGAGTCCACAACCCATGGCTCAGAACCGAAAGAATTATCACACGCGCCTGCGACGAAAGCAAACGAAATACTGTCTTCATTCTTTTTGAGTTGCTGTTGGCCTTTAGGTTTCGCATTGCTGTCCGAACCACGATAGCTGCAGAGCGCACTCAGACTGTTTGTGCCCTCCTTTTTGCACCGATGGTAAAGCAGAGGCTTCTTCAGCATTTGTTGCGCCCGTGCATAGTGCTAACAGCTGATTAGCCACCTCGTCGAGCAGCTTCCGCTTTACAAGCTCCAGAGTGAGATCCGCGTCCGAGCGGCTCTCTAGAACCGTTGTCAGTGCGTCGTAGGAGCTCGTCCAAGCTTTCCCTCAAAATCATGGCGACTTAGAGATTTTCTGCCAATTCCTGTCCTGCACTCTTCAGCCTCTCGAACAACTCCTCCATGGCGAAGAAATGTTCCGCCATCTGCGAAACGTTTTTTGCAGAGCACCCTCATAAGCGAAACATCTGAGGTTAGAATTACATTTTGGTTGTGATTCTTGATCGCATCCCACGGATCAATTGATGCTGGTTGTCCTCAATTAGCAAACCAATGGTGGCCCGTGACATGGCATTCAACGCATTCAAAGCGTCGTTGGTTTCTCCGTCCTTCTTAACGCCGGGTTCGACGCAACGCCACAAATCCTCTCGGATGAGGAGCGATGCCACCTTAAGCTTCTAAGCGGAATAATTGTTGTTATTCCACTTCTGTAAGCTAAAAAGCGATTGCCCTCCATTTCCACGCGTAAACTTTCGGAACTTCGCGAGAAACTGATCAAATTTCATAAAAAACGACGAAATTGCAAAATGGCGTCGAAAGTTTCCTTCTGGTTTTATTTTTTTTAACTTAAAATTGTTTTAACTTACTAACTGAGTTAGTTTTGGAAAACCGAAAAACTCGCGGCTTGATCCACGAGGTTAGGGATACAATGATTCGGGTAGGAATGCCCAAGTAGAAATCACAACGTTGGCTTTCAACAGCAGATTGGCGATGCTATATTGTTGCTGTATGTCTGGCGTAGATGTTGCATTGCGTTAAGCTGTAACGATACAATAGAAGCGGTATTACGGGGGAGAGGACGAGGTGGACATGTTAAAGCGACAGCTAAGAGAGGATCAAACGAATACATCTATTTGATTCAAGAACTTGTAAATTAGCCCCATATAGTCCAAGTCCAGCTTACCCAGCAAATCTCTGATTTTTCCTTCTCTGGTTTCCCTCGGGCCCGTAGGGATGCTGGGAAAATCAGATCTGGCAATTTAGTAATAGAAAAGTTTCCTTATTCTTACAATCTCCATCTCGCCCAGGCCCATAACTTAATAAACATTAATAAAGTCTGTAAGAAACACGTTTGAACTGAAGCTTTATAGGTCGTAGAAAATAAATGTCCATTCGTTATTAGACTGTCAAACCTAACAGTAGTTATTACTTTCTCTGCACGTGTTTGGAATCGGAAGGTTGACTCGGTATTCAAAGCGATGGGATTTTTTGAATCCAAAGCTAATCCGTATCTGTATCTACGCAAGGGGAATGTAGTGTTCGAGTACATCCTCATCTACGTGGATGACATGGTAATCGTCACGCCGTCGGAACAAGAATTCAAGATTATATTTGCTGAACTGGAGAAGAACTTTGTGGTCAAGAATCTCGGAGATCTGCGTTATTTCTTGTGCATCGAAGTGGAAAGATCGGAAAATGGTTTCATACTGAATCAAGAAGCTTACATTCAGAAATTAACGAACCAACCTGGAACACGCGAACCTTCGAAGATTCCCTTGGAGAACAGCTACCTACAACAGAAGGAGAGAAAAACTATCATCGAACTATCTCAGCTTAATTAGTGGTATCCTGTATGTAGCTGACCACTCAAGACCAGATATGTCCATACGTGTTTCGATATTGGCCCAGAAAGCATGCTGCCCAATCCAACAGGACTGGATCGAAGCAAAAGAGAGTAATGAGGTATCTGCAATCCACAAGCAATCACAAGCTGTACCTGGGATCAACCACTGAAACACTGGAGATGTACGTTGATCCAATTCTGGTTGTCCGATTCGATTTGGTGGTTCTACCTCTTCTTACAAAACGTTGTTTAAAAAAAACTTCGTAATCGGAAGTCAGGAAGTTAGAATTCGTGGCAGCAAATTGTGCTCTGACGCTATCATTCTTTCCGGTTGTCCAACTTTTTCCCGAAAACACTTTCCCCGAATGTACAATTTCCCCGAAAAATTTAAACTTGAATGTACTGTTTCCCTGTATGTACCGAACACTCGAATTTCCTACCTAAATATATATCTCAATATAAGATGACGTTTTTGCATGGCATATTTCATTGACGTTCCCTATATAGTGTTCCGCTTTGAACGAAAGTATCAATCATAAAAATGACTTAAAAATTTCCCGGAAATGCCAGCTCTCTAATGTCTAATGTCGTAAAGGTAATAACCCCCTCTATCTGTTTCTGGTGCTATTTTGCTTGTAGGAACAAGCAGATCCCAATAAAATACGCTAGATGTCATAGTTTACATTCGTTACTTTCACGTGGTGTCCAATGGATACGTAATTTTACCCACTGGATTCAGGTGAAAATCACCTGATATTCCACGTGAAAATATCGTGCCGATTATTTGAAGCTTGCGTCAATGAGACTCCTTTTTCATGAGCCGCCAGTACCAAGCCGCCCACATATGCCAACAAATAATCTTAACATATTCGACTGGGACTCACCAATTGTTTTGCTTCGATTCGCTTTTAGCTGATCTTTTGGAACAGCGACAGATTCTTCCGATCCTTGATGTTAAACACCAACGAACGGTACTTGGCCCGGTACTTTGCCCCAGTATCTTTGTTGAAAAGAGCGAACATCTCCTCCTCGATTTCTGCAGCAAATTTCTCACTCTCCTCATCGGTGAGTCTTGCTGCATCTCTATCGGTCATCTCTGACGTCCTTTGGGCGAGATGCTCCTGGAAATGGTTACTGTTGTTAATATATTTTCGAAGCAATTAGCGACTAGATTTGCTAACCTTTAGAGTCTTCTTGACAGTGACTCGAATGTTTTCTCCGGCAGGTGCAGCAAGTTGCTTGGGCGTTATTTTCGGTTCCGATGAAACTTTTCTCTGATGCTTGCTACCAGGCTCACCGCTGCTAGCAGAATTGGGGGTACTACTAGCAGAACAGTGAGGTGACCCTTTTGATGTGACCGTGGCTGACTTGGTGCTGGGGGTCAGAACCTTGGAAGTGGGTGGACTAACAGAATTTCTTGAAAAAGTTTTCATTGGTGGCTTAGAATGTTGACCGTGTGGTTGTCTGGCAGGAGATGCCAGGGTTATTTTCTTCTGGTCGGTTATTTTGATCTGTGATTGAACTTTGGAACTACCAGGCTGTCCTACTGTAGGACTTGGCCTAGCAGCGGTGGGAACTGCAGACCAATTGTTACGCGCTTCCATTGCCATCTGTTTCGTGCGTACTTCAGCTTGCTTAGCAAGAATTATGGCCGCCTGGAGGACTTCCCGGTGGAACGACCTCGAAGGTAGGATTACTCAAAAGCCACGCTTTAAGATTCTCTGCTGTGGGTAAGTTTTCCCTCTGGTGCGACAACGGCCAGTTTTTCGCTCCATGACAATTATCTGAAACATATCATTGGGCATTAACTGGGATCGTAATAGATGGTCTTTTTCATACTTACCGGACCAGCTTTGGCGATTTCTTTTAGGCAAAGCTAAGGTTTCGTGTTTCTTAACATTGTGTTCATTTTGTTTATCTTTGGTCGCCGGTGAACAACTGCCCCGTTCAGGAGAAGTGGCCGTAGAAGAAAGTGGCGTCGTTGTGGCGACTGAGCTGTTTGCCATTCCAGCATGTTTCCGAATGCACTCGTCACTGCAGTAGACGGAATTCGTCCTCGACGGTTTGCTACAAACGACACAGCCTGCCATCGAGAGAGCAACGACCTTTGGTGGAGTAGTCGGTGTGGCTGGTAAAGTTCCTCCGTAGCTTCTTGAACTGCTGATACTGCTCGATACTAGAAATTCCGTCATTTTTGGTTGCTATAAAGTAGAAATGAGGAAAATTGTTGGAAGGAGATAATAGCGAACTTGTGATTAAATTCTACTGAAGCTGAAGCAGAAAACTTCCAACATTCAAAAACGAACTAAATGGTTAGGTTATTAAATAACTTGGTTAGCATTCAGTGTAACTCTGTTCTTACCAGTTTTTCCTGCTTCTTCTTCGAGCAGTTGGGACAACTCCATTCGACGCCGTCCTCTTCCATTTGTTGACCCATGGCTTTGGTGATGTTGACGTACTTTCCATGGAGCAAATCTTCCCAAGTGTCGCGTTAGATCATGAAACGGTTGTTGTGGGGCTGCATGCAAATGCACCATAGTCTATAATTGAGGGCAAACGAATATAATTACACATTCGACCGTGATGACAGTTGCGATCAACCTACCTATCTGGATCGTCTTCAGAATTCAAGCTTTCATCCGATTCAACGTCGTCGTCGACAAAAGATGCTGCAGCCGTAGCGATTGGCACCGTACTCTGCCGCTTTCCACGACCTGATGTAGATGACGATTCCGAGGTTCTTCTGCTGGAGGTGCCACTTCTGTTGCCTTTGCTCCGTGATTCATCAATCATCAAGTTTCCCGATCCGTCATCGTACGATACAGCGCCTGTGCTGACCTTTATCGATTGTTTTAAAGATTTCGAATGATGAGCGGCAGGTGACGGGTGCAGAACTCACAGAAGGAGCTATCGTGGTGTGAGGCACAGCTGACACCGGAGTGGTTGATGTACTGGAACTGGATCCAGCTTGAGCACGACGTTTCGCAGATCTAGTGGCAGGTGCTTCGATTGGTGGTAAAGTGATTATTCGGCCGTCACTTCGTCGGATCTGAATAGCTTCCTTTCTGGGCATCAATTGTTCTTTAACTGTCATCGTAGGTAGCGACTCTCTGGGTTCGTAGACGTCAGAGTGCTATGGGCTGAAGTTGAAGGCTGCATTTGCTGCCCTATTGAAATTTGATTCATTGCAGAACTCGACGGGGCAGGTATAGGCGCTATAGATGCTGCTACTGGATTGTTATTTCCTATGACTCCCAGAACTTGTTTATCGAGAATTTCCTGCAGCTCTTTGTGCTCAGCAAGTTCGGCGACGTGTTGAAGGAGATCTTCCGGAAGACCGTCGTCGTTGGAGCCGAGGGCAGCTAGAATACTGTTGTCTGTAATAGGAAGAACAGGCTCCTGAACACCACCAGGAGGGAGGTTATTTTCCAACATTTTCACAATATCCTCCGTCATGGTGGGTTGCTGTAACGGAAGTTTTGGATCCGGATGGTTCAGTTCTTGCTGAACAATCGAATCAATGAGATCTAATCGTTTGTCGTGCTCTTCGGAAGCACTCGTGTGGGTTTGAATTGAAATATGAGCCGATAGTTTTTGCGGTCCTCTCACTACAGCTGGTGAAAGCAACACAAAGCCTCGAGCATTATTTGAAGTGCTAGGTGTAATCACTGGTGTTGTTGATGCCATTCCAGCTTGCTGACTATGGCGACCTGAGCCAACCTTTTTGATGATGTCCGGTGTGGAGAACAGTGATGTCATGTCACTGAATAGAGCCTCAACATGCGCTGATTTAGGGGGTTTTTTGTTGTCTTTTTTAGCTAGGGTCACCAATGTCACTGGGGAGGAAGTGGGGGCAGTAATCGCGGTAACAGCAGCAGTAATCGGTGCATTTTCAACTGCTATTTGAGCTGGAGATGCTGATCCTGATATGTGTGATTGTAAATTTCGCTTAGGACCATACGTTCTCGGAATACCAGTTTTATTAAGCATAGAAATCGGCGTTTTGGGTTCAGATTTTTTAGGCGTTTTAGATTTCTTTTTGTTGGCTTCATGTGATTCTTCCTTCTTTGAAACACTTTTCGGAGTTTTATGATGAGAACTAGACTTTCGCTTCTTTGGCGTCTTTCCAGTTATGCTGAAGTCTAAATCGCTATCATTGTCGTTATCTTCCGGATAAGAGCTCTCCGCTGAATAATCTGAATCTGAGTCTTCGAGAATGCTTTGTAAATCTTCAGCATCATTTATTATCTCTCTAACAGATTTTTCTCCTTCGAGATGTATGGGCCGGCGTTGAAGGTACTGTTTTACTAGTGGATCTTTTTCTGCCACTAGTTCCTTCATCTGGTGCTTGCTGGGTAGTATGTGTATTACCTATAGCATCACCGGGTCGAGTTTCGATCGGAGAGTCTAAATCCTCGTAAAATTGCCGTGGTGGTAGTTTCTGACTTGGAGACGTCAACGGAGTATAACAATGATCATTGGCAATAACGTATCGTTGAAATTCATAATCGATTCTAGTCTCCACAATAAGTGGTTTTCGCAATCCGGCCAATGTAAGCACTTCTTCCGCAAACTTTTTCGCTTCTTCTGGTGGGTAGAATCCCTCTACCATCATACTAACATGTGGAGCTTCTCCGTCGTCTAGCATGACGTCCTCTTTCTTGCCAGTTAGAGGTTTATTACTTCTACGCGTGGTCACTCCACTTGGACCTGCCGTCGATGTATTTGTGGAAGTTTCATTTTTGGAAACACCACTTGAAGGAGCGGCATTTGATGAATCCGGTGAATCTCCCGAGCCACTATCACTTGATCCTGTGCCAGTTTCCAGCTCCTGTTGAAGTTTCTGCTCCTGCAACAAACGACGTTCCTCTTCTATTTCTGCCTCAATGCTAGGCGTTGGAGATGTTATACGAACAACGCTAACTGAAGTATCGTTGGTTTCATTTGCTAGAAGGAAAAGAAGACATATTTTAATATCACGTTGAAAACTGTGCAGAATATGTTACTGAAATCCATTGAAACTCTCTGCAAACTACCAGCACTATTAAAACCAAAACAAAAAAGCGGCAACCTCGCATTCGATAGTGTATTCGAACCGAACCGAAGAAAGCAAAACATAAAAATAAACGAAAAAAGAAGCGCGCAAATATCGCAGCATAATATCGTCGATTTTTGTGTTTTGTTTTTTACAAGCGCACCCACAACACTTCGCGCAACCGGCTAAGCTATTCGCTGATATTCGCAATCACACCAATTGAATCAAGAATACTTAATTAACCTCACGCCCGCTGTTTGCAAGATTTTACTTACCTAGCAAACTGTGCAAAGTTTTTTGATCGACATGCACACTTCCGTCCTTTCCAACAACGATCACAAGATTGGAATCGATCTTCAGATTCTCATCAACCGACGATTCATGTAACAGCCCAGGATCGCCTGATACTTCCGCTCCCGCCGTTTCCCCTTCAACGTTCAAAATCCCTTCCTCATCCCGACTTGAATTTGGGGACGGCGGATAAACCTTGAAAACCGAGCTGGACATTTTCCTTCGTTCACCTCGCACTATAATATTCTATTTCCTACACTGCCTAAAATTGTCAACAAAAACAAACCCACAACACTTCGCGCAATCGTCTCAAGTTTATCCGCGATTCCTTAATCGGCACTGACTACGATATCCGCGTTAAAATGTTCCATTTCCAGAATACAATTCGACCACACGCATTTGTCCTAGTGCCCTTATATGTTGCTTCACTTCTGGCACCCGTTAAGCCTCCACCGCGCCAGTGTTCCGTTCGTCCGCTGCATTTCTTGCAACCAACTCGCAGTGGACGCCATCTTTCTCTGCCTGTGGCGGAGCTGTAAGGTCCAAAAAAAAAAATAAGATTCACGCACCTTTTTCACACTTCAAACTAAGGTTTCCAGGCCGTATTCGACCAGCATCTGCTTCCGGATACGTTCGGTTTTGTTTAAAGCTAGATTTTGACACGTCAAAAGCATCTGAAATTGGGTTTCTAAGGCAGGGAAAATTGATTTTCTCTGGCGAAAAAATTTTGCGTGTTCAGTTCAACAAAATTCTTTTCTGCTATAAGAGGAACGCAGCAGAAAGTGAGTTTCAGTTTCCAGCGGCAGTATAATGCTATACTCTTTACTCTCGTTGGGGAAATATATATTATTCGGTGAAATATTAAGCTATCTCTTTTGTACTCACTTGTCACTGAGTAAAAAAGAGATGTGCGTTATTTGTTCGGTTATTAACAGGGACCTGGAAACCCTATCCTGCACGGTAGGAATCAAACACCCATTATGGGTAAAATTTCACCCATTTTTCAATCCTGTGCTCTGAGAAAAATTTCATCATTGTACCGACAATTATATTCCTGGTGCAGTTGAAAACCAGAATATGGCAGTCGCGCCAATCGATCCTACTCCCGTTCCATAGGTCCGAACAGTGGCGCATCTAGTGCACTGTATGGCGCATCTGATGCGCTATACAGCGCACTAGATGCGCCACTGTTCGGACTTATGGAACGGGAGTAAGATCGATTGGCGTGACTGCTATATTCCGGTTTTCAACTGCACCAGGAATATCTCACGATTACCATATCATATATTTTTTCAACCACCATAAAGGTCGAATTCTCCACGTCCTTCGCATTTTTTTCTATATCATCGTAACACGGACCATTACCGCCATTTTAAAAAATTTGCTCCAACATTTTTTTTTGGTTGTTTTTCCCCCCATCCACTTCGTTTCCAAAACCTCTATCTCCAAAAATACTCCTACCCCCCAATAATGGTAAAATTGACCGTCAAATTCCTCTCTGTGTATGCTGCTGTCAAAAAATGAGTAAATGAAAAACATGAAAATGGGTAGTTCTCTTTCTGCTTTCGATTGGTACGGTTGAGTTTTGTTTCTTCGTGCGATAGCCTTCTTGCCGTATAATCAGTTTGCATTGTGCTTTCATCATCAACCCGGTCGCTTTTGTGATAGCAGCAATGTGCGAGTTGAAAAATACTGTGCGATTTA
The DNA here is from genome assembly GCA_024533555.2 of Aedes koreicus. Classification (NCBI taxonomy): domain Eukaryota; kingdom Metazoa; phylum Arthropoda; class Insecta; order Diptera; family Culicidae; genus Aedes; species Aedes koreicus. The sequence goes on along the minus strand of JAHHFK020005048.1, from coordinate 189,024 downwards.
CCTTCGGCAATGGAGCAGAGCTTAGGCGCTTAGCTTAGGCGAAGTGGCAAATTTCGTCAAAGGCTTGGATGTGGAGCTTGATGAAATTGAAGCTGCATATAGGATTGCAGATGAAAAGTCCCTTCTCGTCAAGTTCAAGTCAGAGCGGTCGATGTTGCACGCGTTGACCGCCAACTCGGATGAACTGATGTTCCATTATGCGAATGGAAAAAAGGTTAAAGTATACATGTCGCATGCCCAGGATCACATATTGTTGGCGAAGTAACCATCGAATACCACTGATGTAATCATAGTTTGCCAGCACGTTTAATTAGTTTAATAAAACATTCCATCTACTACCGTCATACCAAGCAGACGAATTTATTCAATTGTCCCATTAGGTTATGGGCCCAGACAGTTGCTAAGGAAACAGCTCTGTTTGGTGAAGCGAAAAATTTATTTTTTTTCAACGGTGAAGACATTCCTAATTCAAGAAAATGGTAGAAACAGAGACGGAGGCGGTGCCAGTGGACAAGGCAATGGCGAAGCAGAAAACGGAAGAGGTCAAGCAAATCCAGGACGAGTGCCAGGTGGTTCAGTTTCGTTACCCGTGAGAGAGATTCTACGCGGTTCGGAGAACTACAGCTCCTGGTCTTTCGCGACCAAGATGATCCTGATCAAGGAACGGACGTGATGCGCAGGGAAGGAACAGCAGGAGGGCGACCCGGAGATAAGTGAAGAAATTTTCGATCAAGCTTTGGCCACGATATGTCTGAGCATCGACTCCAAAATCTACGGACTGGTGCGGGACGCCAAAACCGCAAAAGAAGCGTGGGATAACCTGCGTAATACTTACGAACATAATGGTTCTACTCGGAAGATCGGACTGTTGAGAAGGCTAACGGGAATCCGGCTAGTCGGCAAAACGTGATGAAGAAAACATCCCCAAAACGGCCCAGGACTATGGGAACGAACTTTTCACCACCAGGCACCAGTTATCGGAGGGCGGTTTTAAAGTGGACGACAGTTGGCTGGCGAGTCTGCTGGGTCTACCGAAGCAGTATGAACCGATGATCCTGGGATTCGAGTCGTCGAGTATGAAGCTAACGGCGAACGTCATTGTTGGCGCACTTCTCGGCACCAAGGTGGTGGACTGTATGTCACGGAATGCGATGGACACACTTGGTTATGGAAATAATTAAACTCTTTCTTCTGCCTTGAAAAAGGCAGGAATTGGTTTCCAAGGAAGTGTGTCCAATCAGCTACTGTCGTCAAGGTAGAATGCAAGCAGCAGACTCGGTGCGGGTCGACACAATCGAACACGTTCAAAACGAAGTTGGCTAGAAAGTGCCAGAAGGAAACGTAAATTTTTACTTTTGGTTATTTTCTATTTTATTTCCGATGTTAATGGTTCGCGGTACAAAAGTTGACTGAATGCAGACATGAGTTTTGGATTTGATTTATACCCACTCGCAGAGACCAAATAAAACAAGAAGTGGAGCTACGGTGTGCACAGACTGCAAAATGTGTTGTTTCATCTCCATGACTACCTGATAGTGGTTAAATGGGCGTTGCTGCTTCTGATGTTGTGGATCGTTCAATTTCAGTTTCCGGAGCGGACGGTTTGGTCGCGAACATAATCCCCCCAGGCTGGGAAGAATTCACTGAATTGTTGGCTTCATTCTTATTGTCAGCAATTGGAAGAACGGACAGCTTGGACACGGCTCGTCTGTAGATGGATCCTTCGATGTTTACATCCACCGTTCGCACCAATTTGTCAGAACCAGGAAAAACATTGACGATCCTTCCCATTTTCCAGCATTGCGATGGAATATCCTTCTGTTCAAGTAGTACGATCATACCAGGGCGAATGTTTGACTGTTGTTGGCGGTTTTTCCCCCTCGGTTGTAGATTCAACAAGTAGTCGCGGCTCCATTGTCGCCAGAACTGTTCACGGAGGCACTGCAGATATTGCCACCTAGACAAATGATTGGTTGGAATTTCATTGTAGCTGGGCTCTGGTGTGGCTATCAGAGGTCGACCAATCAGAAAATGGCCTGGTGTTAATATTTCGACGTCTGGATCCGATGTTGAACAGAGAGGCCGAGAATTCATTATGGCCTCGACTTGGCTAAGTACCGTTGCATACTCTTCAAATGTCAAGGTAGCTGTTTTCAGGGTCCTCTTCAGGTGATATTTTGCTGTCTTGACTGCGCTCTCCCAGAGGCCGCCAAAGTTAGGAGCTTCCGGTGGGATGAATGTCCAGGAGATCTCTTTCGGTTGGCAGAAGGATGCTATTTCGTTGATGGCATTGCGGTTTTGGAAAAGGAGATACAGCTCATGTAATTCAGACTTGGCCCCCTTAAAGTTGGAGCCATTGTCTGAATGAAGTTCTCGGGAAAGACCCCGTCGGCTAACAAAACGCTGAAGTGCGGCCAGGAATGCAGCAGTTGAAATATCGGAAACCAATTCCAAATGAACCGCTTTAGTTGACATGCAGATGAACACTGCGATGTAGGCCTTAACAATCTTTGGTTTATGACGACCTTCCTTGACAAATACCGGTCCGGCGTAGTCGATGCCAGCTTTTAGAAAAGGTTCGGTTGGTGTTACTCGACAGGCTGGCAGATTTCCCATTAGTTGGCTAGATGTTTTGGGCTTTGAACGAAAACACGTAACGCAGCTTCTGGTAATCTTTCTGATGGATGACCTTCCATCCAATATCCAAAAATGCGATCGAAGCGTAGCCAATAGGGCAGTTGGTCCAATATGCATGTTCTCTTGGTGATAAGTGCGAATGATTTGATCGGTGAGTGGATGTTTCGGAAGAAGGTACGGATGCTTGGTGTCAAAGGGCAGCCGAGAATTTTGAAGCCTTCCTCCAACTCGCAAGACTCCATCTTTGTAGATGGGATTTAGAGCAGCTATCTTCTTGCAAGGTTCGTTAGATGCCACGCGATGAATCTCGTCACTCAGAGCTTGCAGTTGAATGACTCTTACAATTAGATGCAAGGCTGAACGAAGTTCTTGGATTGTAGGGTGATGTTGTAGTACTCGTTTGTTGTGGAACTTCGTCCGACAGTTTCGGATGAATCGTTGAACTAGCGCAATTACTCGTTGAAGTTTCCGGAATGAGCTGAACCTGGAAAACACCGCCAACTCTTCTTCGTTTATGGCTGGAATGGCGGTTATATTTACCTTTTTTAGTTCTGGAAGATCTTCGTCTGGGATGTTAGTTGGAGTCTCCGATTGATACTGGGCGTTGTTGAGAAACGTTGGTCCATTCCACCAAAGTTCATTGGTACTCAGTGTGAGGGGAAGCTGTCCTCTAGATGTTAAATCCGCAGGGTTTTGTTTAGATTGGATGTACTTCCATGGATAACCATCGGTGTTCTTTAAAATTTCTGCTACGCGGTTGCGCACAAACACCTCAAGGGATGACAATGGTTTCTTTAACCATGCAAGAACCACCTGGCTGTCGCACCAGAGAACAACTTGTGATACTTCTAGTTGAAATGAATCCAGTACCTTTACAAGCAGCCGTGCAAGAAGTCTGGCACCGAGTAGTTCTTTACGTGGAATGCTCATCTCAGCAATTGGGGACACCTTTGACTTACTGCACAACATGGTAAGTCGGGCTGTACCATTCGGGAAGATACAGCGAACATAAATGACCGCCCCATATGCAACCGTAGAGGCATCGGAAAAGCCATGAATTTCTATGGCGGTAGCGTCAGCAGATATCGTGCATCGAGGAATTTTGATTTCTTTTACCAGGAGTAGCGCTTCACGGAACTGCTGCCAAGATTGTAGCAGTTCTCCTTCCAATGTGGCATCCCACGGGAGACCGGCCTTCCAAATTCGCTGCATAATCATTTTTGCAATAACGGTAACCGGCGTCAAAAGACCCAGTGGATCAAACAGTCTTCCAATTTCCGATAGCACCGTTCGCTTTGTGGCTTGAATGGCTTCCCGATCGGTTTGGCTGGTAATGAAGACAAATTCGTCACGGTGTGGACTCCAGACTAATCCCAATGTCTTCATCACATCAAGTACGGTGTTGTCCAAATGTACTAACTTTTCACGGTCGAGTTCTGGAATATTTTCTAGGACTGCTGCATTGTTGGAGCTCCATTTGTGGACGGGGAATCCACCTCGCTCAAGTAGTTGTTGAATCTGGATTTGACTTTCTATAGCTTCCTCTACGGTGTTCGCGCCGGAGATGACATCATCGACGTAACAATCCTGGCGGACGATTCGGACGGCTAGCGGGAAGGACTCGCCTTCGTCATCACAAAGCTGCATTAGACATCTGGTTGCCAAGAATGGTGCTGCAGCTGTTCCATAAGTCACGGTTGTGAGTTCTAGGACGCGGAGAGGTTCCTCCGAGCTTGACCTCCAGAAAATACGTTGGAATCGTGCGTGCATTTGTGCCATGCGTATTTGCCGATACATTTTTGATACGTCGGCCGTGAAGACGATTTGATACTTCCGAAAACGTAACAAAATGCTGAAAATGTCGCTCTGCAGTGTGGCTCCAACTAGCAAGACGTCATTTAGTGATTTTTCGTAGGGGGCAGCCTTAGCGGAGGCATCGAAAACCACTCGAATTTTTGTTGTTGAGCTTGATGGACGTAGGATGGCTTGGTGCGGCAGATAGTACACTTGTTGATTGGGAACATCATCGGATTCGCTTATCTCTCGACAATGTCCCAGTTCTTCATATTCATCGATGAATTGACAATATTGTTGTTTCAACTCCGGGTTCTTCTTGAATCTTCGTTCCAATGAGAGGAACCGACGCATGGACAAATTTCGATTGTCTCCTAGCTCGTGCACTGTTTCACGAAATGGCAAACTTACCACATATCTGCCGGTCTCATCTCGAAAATGAGTAGACTGGAACACCGTTTCACATTCATCTTGTTCGCTGGGATGTGTTGCTGATTCCGCAATTTCTTCCAGCTCCCAGAACTGACGAAGAATTTCAGAAGTAGGATCCGTAATGGCAGTTAAGCACTGCTGGGAGGTTGACTCGTCATCAATATTGCCTGCAACAACCCATCCGAAATGAGTTTCTTGCAGTTCCGGTAGCTTATCACTCAGTTGGAGGCGACCCGTCTTCAGCAGTTTCAAGAAATGGGAGATACCAATTAACATATCGATATCGGACGGAACATGGAAGTTGGGGTCCGCCATCGGTAGGTCGGTGTCGAGTGGCCACGATGAAACGTTAATTTTCGTAGCTGGAATAGCTCCTGTTATCTCAGGAACTACGAGGCATTCGATGGTTGTAGAGTAGTCAAAGTTATTGGACTCCACTTCCACCAACATCTTTTCCTTGGCGTAGGTTTTGGCCCCACCGATTCCAGCGATGGGTACATGTACAGGTCGTCTTTCGGTGGCCAAGCGATCAGCCATTGTCTTGGAGAGGAAATTCACTTGAGAACCGCTATCCAGTAGTACACGGCACGGAGTTGTCCATCCACGGGAATCCTTGATTCGTACCACAGCAGTCATAAGCATCACGGTTTTGGCACCTTTGGAGTGGCTACACGATACAACAGAATTGGTGACTTGCTGAGATTCCGAACGGGTGTTGGAATAGGTTTGGCAGGCTGGTTCTTCATGTTGGCTAGTGGTTTCTACCTCCACTGCATTCGAGACTAATTCTTCATGCAACAGAGTGTGGTGTTTTCTATGGCAGCGGGAGCATGTTTTATTTGACGAGCAATCGATAGATCGATGACCAGGTCGAAGGCAGTTGAAACAGATCTTCAATTCCTTCACTTTCTCATTTCGCTGAGCAGCTGACAGCTTATGGAACTCCGGACATTCAAAATGGCGATGGCAGCCGTTACATACCTGGCAGGAATTGCTGTTGTTTCCGGTTGTGGCAGTGTAGGTTCTTTGGTTAGCTGGTTTTGAATTTAGTTGCTGTCTAGGTTCTCTTGATGTCATCTGATGCCGATTTTGGAAACGTTCTAATACCTGGCATTCGCTTCGAAGGAAGGCCACAGTTTCTTGGTACTGAGGCAGCTGGGCATGCTTCTGTGTCCTTTCCCACAACTGGAGTGTTTGATCGTCCAACCGCAAAGTGAGAATCTTCGTCAGAATGAGACCGGATAGTTCATCAACTACCAGTCCCTGGTACTCGAGACCTCCAACATGTCGGTTGAATGTCTTCACTAGCTCGAGTAAATCCTTATGGTTGCGTGTGGTCATTGGTTTCATCTCGAGCAATCCTTCCAGATGTGTATCGACAATTACTCGGGGGTTTTCGTATTGATCGCTGAGCTGTTTCCACGTTTGTTTGAAGTTGTTATCAATGATCATTTTTGCTGTAATCCAACCGGAAGCATCACCCGTCAATGCCTTATCGAGGTGATGCAGCTTCACTGCATCGGAATCGGTGCTGCGGTTGACAATATCCTCAAACATCGTCCGGAACTTTGGCCAATTTTCCACCTTCCCGTCAAATGTGGGAACTGGAGGTCGCAATGATTGTTGTTGGATGACTAGCTGCGCACGCCCCGTACCGCAAGGGACAATGGTTTCGGTAAGTAGCTCAAGCAGGACAAGCGTGTCGGAGTGAAGAGTGTCGAAAATGTCCAGGGCTTCATCTTCCTGTTTCAACTCGTTGGAAGGCGTAACAGCAACTACCGCTTGGTGAATCGAAACGAACTCGTTGTAATGAAGGTCGAGCTTTTTCGAAAAAACCTTTAGCAGCGACGCACTGACTTTGTTCGGATTGTCCTCAGCTTCTTCAAGCGCACGGCTTATCGCACTCACTTTGGATTGAACTTGCTGACGCTGATGAATTAGTAACTGTTTGGGATCATCTTCCTCCTTCTTGGATTCTTTCTTCGGCGTCTGCTTCTCTTTCGGTGTGTGGTTCACTTTCGGCATTTTGCCAACTCAGTTTTTACGTTAGAAGAAATTCGATGTTGACCCGTTGATTGGAAATCCGGTTCGGTAGGACCATATGTTGGCGCACTTCTCGGCACCAAGGTGGTGGACTGTATGTCACGGAATGCGATGGACACACTTGGTTATGGAAATAATTAAACTCTTTCTTCTGCCTTGAAAAAGGCAGGAATTGGTTTCCAAGGAAGTGTGTCCAATCAGCTACTGTCGTCAAGGTAGAATGCAAGCAGCAGACTCGGTGCGGGTCGACACAATCGAACACGTTCAAAACGAAGTCGGCTAGAAAGTGCCAGAAGGAAACGTCAATTTTTACTTTTGGTTATTTTCTATTTTATTTCCGATGTTAATGGTTCGCGGTACAAAAGTAGACTGAATGCAGACATGAGTTTTGGATTTGATTTATACCCACTCGCAGAGACCAAATAAAACAAGAAGTGGAGCTACGGTGTGCACAGACTGCAAAATGTGTTGTTTCATCTCCATGACTACCTGATAGTGGTTAAATGGGCGTTGCTGCTTCTGATGTTGTGGATCGTTCAATTTCAGTTTCCGGAGCGGACGGTTTGGTCGCGAACAAGTAGGCAGTAAGGCTGTTTTGATGTTTTCAACATAATCTTACATCATTTATGATCAGAAAAATGATTAGGCCTTATCCAACCTAATAATTTTCCAGCATGCCTTGTTGTGCTGGCTGCGGTTTTATTTACCATGAAACATATGTTTGAAAATGACTAACAGTCGAAGGTTGTTTTAATTTGCCGACACTATTTACAAACCCTCAAAACAAAGCGTTGTAAGACTCCAATCCAACGATAATGGATAATAAAAAGTGCCAGAGTTGTCTTTTCCCTATATGCGGTACAAGTATTCAATACAAATAAATACTCATTTGCCAAACCCACGGCAAGGTACTAATCGACGATTTCAATTCAAGCGCAACGCCCGCTCTTCACATAATCTAAGCGGTACAAAAATACACACATCTTCCGGTGCGAGATTGGAAGGACAACCCAAAACCCACCCACCACCTACGGTCGATTTAGTTCCAATAGCTGTAGACTGCGAGTCTGTGTGGGCTCAAGTGCCCTGAAGATGTAGAGGAAGAGGCGTACGCTGTTACACACGTACAGAAAACGGTAGGATGCTGTCAACATCATGTACTTCGGCTCGATGGCAGCCATCACCAGTGCGCCAGTGGCAACATATTTTCTCAGCTTGTACCCACAAATGCACCGGCATGATGTCAACCCACATTGGTTATGACGATACATATTTTTTACATATTCCCTGTGCAATATTCTCTAGTCCAAGTGAAACAAGGCAAAAATATGCAACTGCATGCACACCAACGAAATGGGGATGAGTTGATCTCGCCAGCTCCACAGTGAGTAGTGTGTTAGATTGCATATCCTTGTGAATTGCCATCAGGAACATGCAAGGTGACGCACAGAGAAGTAACTATGCAAACACCTGGTCAAAATAGTTTATTTCTGTTGTGCAACTCAGCATTGAAATTATTTAGAAAGTCAGAAAGCTTGCAACTGCCGATCAAGACAAGTCAGATGATGAAATTGGTATAATTATTGAAATGTCGACCTAGTGACGTTTGGCTTGTACACCTGTCATGTCTATTACACACATGCCTAACATATTGGAGTATATTGAAACACGCTTTTCAATTATAAGACCTCACAGCATCCATGTTTTCTTATTTTGGCCATGGTTTTGTTCACAATATCCTCTGGGCGACGGCGACGAAACAGGAAACACAATGTCGGATGGTTGAAGGTAGGTAACCAGCAGAGCAGCTCCAGTGAGCAGGCAAATGCAATTCATTAACATTTCTAGATGAATTGCATTCCGTTCCGGGGACGGGATGTGCCGAGAAATTGACTTCCCTGCCAACTTCCGAGGTTGGTTGGTGTGATGCAATGCGTCAAAATGTGTTGTGATTTATTTGCGTTTTCTCGCAATGGATTATCTCCTTCTTCTTCCTCGGATTTATAACTTCCCCCCTAGCTGTTTTCGTAACATAAAACAAGTAGCTTTCGTCGTTATTTCATGCGATTTTTCTGTCACCTGGTGGTGAAATCCACCTAGGCATTGCCAATCATAGCACCCATGTTGTTGACAGTCGAACTTTGACAGTGATATCAGCAGGGAAAAACCTGCGTTCGATTGGATACTTCCGGCGGGACGAAAAAATCCGCCATCGCAGGGCATTTATTAGAACACAGCTAATCCGGCATCTCCATACAAGACGCTTTGTTGAACGAAAGAAAGAGCACCAAGAGGAAGAGCCTGGTTTCGGATGTTCCGCTGAGAAGCTGAAGCGCAAAACCGAAGAGAAAGTGGTGAAATTCGCCCGTGTCATGGGCCGAGAGGGTGGTGCAACTGGACAAACCGTCGAAAAAGTACATCCAGTCTATGGACATCGACATGCGAAAGCGCAGATGCAGGCCGGCCGTATCGGAGCTGCTGGCCACTACCCAGGTAAGGAGATTTTCCCGGCGAGGCGCGATTTTGTGGTGATGATGGACGATCAGGCATACGTGACCCTGGACGGCAACGATAGACCAAGGCAAATCGACAAAGATTTTTCATTAGGTCCTAAGTGACAAACGTAAACAATGGCTATTTCCGCGAATTTCTCGTCATTGAAAACTCGCTTAATAAATCCAATGGTCATTTCGAAATGGAAGAGTTCACCTATCCGATAGAATTGGAGGTTTACATGGGTAGCCTTAGTGCCACGAGAAATTTACGGAAGAAGCCATTGCTTACGTTTGTGAGTTAGGCCCTAATGAAAAATCCTAGTCCCGATCTCATTCCGCCCGTCTTTGTCAATCCGATCCTTGATCGAAGGAGTATTTCCGGATGCTTGGAAGCTGGCATCAATAATTCCAATCCACAAGGCTGGAAACACACATTGCGTGGAGAATTATCGACCGATATCTATTTTGAACTGCCTAGCGAATGTTTTTGTGAATCTATTGCACGACGTGCTGTATCCTGCCTTGCAGCATGATATCCGAACATCAACATGGTTTCGTAAAAAAGCGGTCAACCACGTCGAACCTCACACCCACAGTGTGATCAATAAGCTGGAAAAGCGGTGTCAGGTTGACGCAATCTACGTTGACTTCTCAAAAGCGTTTGACAAGATACCTCACGTATTAGCAATTGAAAAATTGAACCGCCTGGGACTACCTTCTTGGATCATTCAGTCGCTGAACTCATATCTGTCTGCGCGCAATGCTTTTCTCAAAGTGCACGATGCTAGGTCGAATGTATTTGATATGTATTCCTTCCGGCGTCCCACAGGGCAGTCATCTTGGTCCTCTGATATTCGTCCTCTTTATAAATGATATGTGCGATAGCCTCAAGTCTGTTAAACTGCTCTATGCAGATGACTTGAAGCTGTTTCGCGTGATTAAGTCGCTTGTGGACTGCGGTGCACTGCAAGCTGATATTGAACGTATTTCAACTTGGTGCGAAATGAACAGAATGCAAATGAATGCGGCGAAATGTTAAGTAATGACTAGCGCATTCATCACGAGAACAAGGATCTCTCGCATCGTTCCATCGCTAAAACGTTGGGAATCGCGAATTCCACGGTGTCGCGAGTGATTAAGCGGTTCGAGGAACGGTTGACCACCGATCGGAAGCCCAGAAGTGAAGGAAAAAGTATTCCGTACAACACCAAAAATCACAACCGCGTAGTTGGGGCCTTCAACCGAAATCCGAACGCCTCCGTTCGGGATGTGGCTAAGAAGCTGCACCTAAGCCGAAGTTTTGTCCAGAAGGCCAAAACTAAGGCTGGGCTTCGAACGTTCAAGGTACAAAAGGCCCCTAATCGCGACGAGAAGCAGAACAAGTCCGCCAAAACCCGTGCCAGGAAGTTGTACCTCAACATGCTGACGAAAGTTGAATGCTGCATCATGGACGACGAAACATATGTGAAGGCCGACTTCAAACAGATCCCCGGCAACCTGTTTTTCACGGCCAAGGATAAGTTCAGCGTTCCGGAGCATGTCCGCACTCAGAAGATGTCCAAATTTGCGAAGAAATTCCTGGTTTGGCAAGCCATCTGCACGTGCGGGAAGCGGAGTGCACCTTTCGTGACCCAGGACACGATGAACGGACAGGTGTACATAAAAGAGTGCCTCCAGAAGCGGCTGCTTCCTCTCCTGAAGGCCCACAACGTCCCGACAATCTTCTGGCCGGATTTGGCCTCATGCCACTACTCCAAGGACGTGCTGAAGTGGTATGCGGACAATAAGGTCAATTTCGTGCCGAAAATGTTCAACCCTCCCAACACTCCGGAGCTCCGCCCCATCGAGAAGTACTGGGCGATTATGAAGCAGCACCTTCTTAAACGACCTAAGGTAGTGAAGACAGTCGAGGAACTGAAGAAAGTATGGGTTTACATGCAAAAAACGGTTGATTCACAGGTTGTGCAGAATCTTATGGCCGGGGTTAAGGCCAAGGTGCGGGCATTTGCGTATAGACTGTAAATAAAATACGAGTAAAATGGTAAAATGAAGTTTAATAGTTATTTCTCAATCCCTGTAAATTTGATGGCAATCGGATGAAAACTCGAATTTTGCGAATCAATTTTGTGTGTGGCAATTTCATCGTGGACACCCTTTACTTGAATATGTAGTGCAGGTTTGGGCTCCGTATCATGCCGTCCATATCCATATGCTCTACGTGGCCTGCCATGGAACGACCCAGTGAACCTACCGCTATACAAACATCGATGCGCACTCCTCGATTTAAATACCTTACCTTTAGTGTAGCAAATCGATGACTTGGAACCGTAGGAAAAAAATTGCGTACCATACGAGAACCTTCTGGCCAAATTTTTCCACCTCCAACGACTTTTCGGAGATGCTCACATGCCGATGGCCTTGGTGTAAAATTGCTGTCCGGTCCTGGAAGCGCTGTGGACTCCTCTATCACATATTATTTGTTGTCGATTAAAACGCAGGTAGACGGTTGTTGCAAAAGTCGGCTGTATACAGGGTGCGGCAGAAAATAATGCACGCACGCCGAGCGTGATCAAATCGTGCAAAAATTTCCCGAAACCCGGTGCGTTCCATAAGTAAACATGCAAAGGAAGCCAATTTTTCGGAGAAATCCATGCGGAGAATCATCAAAGAAGACCTGCATGCATCTTACAGAGCCAGAGTGAAACGCCACTTGATTACGGACCGGGTCAAGGAACTACGAGTGACTCGTTCCAAGAGATTGCTTTCCTTGTTGAAGGAGAAAAAATGATAATCCTGTTCTCCGACGAAAAGCTTTTCAGCATCGATGCACGGACCGGCTCACTTCACCGCAGAAAATGGAGAACGTAACGGAAAAAGTGAAATTCAAATTTCAAACCAAACATCCGGCTGGTGTCATGATGTTTGGCTTGGTGGCGTCCAACGGTTTGAAAATGCCGCCTGTTTTCATTGACGCTGGAGTTAAAATCAATACCGGAGTGTATATCGGTATTTTAAAGGACCAAGTGCTTCCCTGGGTGAAGGCCAACTTCTCTGAGGACCAAAATGTTGTCCTACAGCAGGATGGAGCGCCGTGTCACACATCCAATCGAACCCAAAAATGGTTGAACGATAACATGAAGTTTTGGCCGAAGGATTTGTGGCCCCCTAGCAGTCCAGATCTTAATCCGGTGGATTATTCGATTTGGGCAAATGTTTTTTTTTTCCTTGATTATCGAGCCCTGGGCTGGTTCATTTCCCGTGGTTGTCACACAAATACATTTTTAGGTATTTTCGTAACTTGTCCGGGGGTGAGATTCGAACTCGTGACTTTGACGTAAGAGGTATGGATGTTAACCACTACGCTGGGGTCGCCCCCCATTTGGGCATAATGTTAAAGCACGAGCCTGCAAAACATCACACCCTAGTGTGAAAACCCTGAAGTCAACCATAACACGCACATCAATGTCGGAGGACTACGTCCGAAAGGCATGCTCTGGCATCCGGCGTCGGCTCGAGGATGTTATTAATAAAAAAAGGAGGACACATTGAATAAATTTGTTTAAAAGGACTTTATAAAGATAACTGCACTCGAAAATGTTGATATTACTGCTTGAATTAGTTGAAAATGGGATTTGAAAGAAATAGAACAAATTTTCGCATTATTTTCTGCCGCACCCTGTAACTTATTGGTTCTGGTTTTTACCCTGGATTTTCGCTCGGCACTTGGTTTTGCTATTTTTTGCTTCTTATAAGTCTTCAGGTTGTTGCGCTTCTTGATTATTTGCACCATTTTGACGGAGGTAACAGCCTTTTTTGCCAAAACATGAATCGACATCGATCTGTTCCGATGGATGAGGTTGACTACCTTCCAATCCAATTTTGTGTCATCTAGCCAGGTTTTGAGCGTTAATATCTCAGTCGTTACTCCAATGACTTTCAAAATTCTTGCACCAATCGATCGGACGTATTTCTACCCATCGATTCCAATATTTGTTCACAAAACTATTGATTTTTAACCTTAAAATTTTAAAAATAATGCAAATATACACCTTCGCCAATTACTTCATTCGTTCAGCAGTAACGAAGCTGTGCGGAGCGGCCAGTATTGAATTGGCAGCTGGCGTTGACAAGCACCATGGAGGGTGCACTGGCGAGCAACCATTGGCCAGGTAACGGATGCCTCAATCGCCTTTGGCTAGGCAACCGTTGCTAGGCAGCCATTGGTTGTGCAGTCGGTCAACCAAGCCAGTGGTGAATCTGTAGCCCGGCCGGTTGGCGCATTCTCGAGGTGCTTGTGGTTGATTTAGTTGACAGCTTTCACCGGTTATGCGCTACGTTGAGTGTGAGTGGTATGAACGGTATAAGCCAGCCACACATGGTATAGAAAAAGCATTAACTAGCAACCTGCCAGTTACCAATAATTAGCAGATAAATTTCAATTATCTGCTAACAACTGTTGCAAATATGACGCTAGTACTGCTGGCTATTGAGTTGTCGCACAATATTAATAAAGACGTGAGAGGGCCATACGACAGGTCCAACGAAGATCGATCAAACATGGATCGTTGAAAATCCTTCTTTTTTAGGACGCCCAACTTGATTTTCCCAGCTATAGAGTTTTTTTTTTTTGGATTGGAATATAGCTAACATACCGTTCCCCTCTCCATGGCTGGATTTTGTACCTGGACGCTGGTGGGAACCATTCATGGGAGAGCCAAAGGTCCAGCCACACAAAGTAGTGATAATATCACACTCGCCCCTCTTTCTATTTAATAGCCGCGTCGTAGCACGCATGTATACAGGCACTAAAGTTGAGTGTGATATTGGTGGGTTGGGCCGCAAATCACTAAAAATTTAATCATAGATAGATTTATTCAATTTTGAAAACGTTTAATATTCAATTTGAGGTGGAAGTTTGAACTGTGTCCTAGAATTTCCTATGCAGTGGACTTCTAGACCGTGGCCATAAGTGTTGTGGTTTTGTGGGATGCGGAGGGCCCGTTTAGGAACTCAGAGTATCGTATCACTGGGGTTTGTCATAGGAGGGTTTATTCAGAATGAAAGAGGAGTGCTACTGGCGGGCTTTGATGCAATTTACGCTTAGACGAGGCTAGAAACAGTTTGTAGACGCCTGACATCAAGTAGTTAAGGGACACGACAGGAGGTGCACTTTTCATTGGCGTGGCTATTCTTTCATTGTTGTTTATTCATTGATTGTCATTAACTAAACACCAAGTATACCTAAATTGCAATTCTAATTCTTATTCTAATATTAATTATAATTTAAATATGTGCGGTATACGACAGCCGACTTTCAAATTATTGCAAATCATAGAGAGATGTTACTCTGATATAGTAACTTGCAGCTTAAAAGCAACATGAAATTTACAATGGCATCTCAAATAGCCTGGTCACATTGATACGAACTACAGGGAATGACTCTCTCTAACTTTTCGGGATGTGCCGTATATCATTGTAATGCGGAATTGTAAATTAAAGATTTTATGATTTTCTTTTTGCAGAATTTTTAACCGGTCCAAAACGCCCTACCTTAACCACCTACCCTAACCTATCCTTGTTCCTTCCCATGGAGTTCATGTGGTCTGAATAGACTCTCCTCCATCATCGGCTTTGGACTGACTTGCGCTCTTATTGCCCCACCAAATGCTGCAAAATGAAAATGAAAATGAATATATCTAACATACCGTTCCAAACTCTTGTCATTTGGCAGCCAGCAGTGACCGAAATAGTTTCAGCATTCCCTTCGTCGCATACTTTAAATCTTGGGTACAAAACATAGCTCGGAAATTCAAACGGTCTCAACGGCCAGTTTTACAAATGGCGATGATCACGAAACATTGAAAAACATGATTTTAACATACATTAGACATTGCTACGAAGTGCTACGTAACCTTTGCGTACAACTCCTTTGGGCTGTTATTTGTAGTTTTGTTCATCCAGACATCCCTTTCTACGAAGTCACGTGTCTACCAATTGAATTTTGACACTCTTTTCGATTCGTGGCATCTCGAAAACGATCCTTGTTTACCGAAAGCTGAAGAGCTGATCAAGTTGTTGGCAGATTAACGCGTCGATTGTACGTTGGTAGGCTCAGACCGATAGTCCTACGCGTGTTTATGTGAGCGCATCCTAAGCGTTGCCAGTTTATTTTCGACACAATCCTTAGGTATTTTCAGAAATCACAAATCACATGATTTGTTATTCGAAAGATAGTTTGCTTGTAATTTTCCTACGTATTTTACCTCTTACGCAGCGCTCATCAATACCAACTTTAGTTAACAAGACCAAAATTAGGTATTCATACACAGAAAAAAAATCTTGTAGTAAAAACTACTATTTTACCCGACTATGCCTATCTTTAAAACTACCATGAAATTTCAGTCAAATTTACTACGTTTATGGTAAAACCTTCAACATTTGTGGTATATTTGACAGACCTTATATTGATATCAATCGCACCATGGTCGATCTAATCACAGGCATGGTAAAATCAAACGCATTCATAGTCAGGTGAAAATTGTTGGTGTTTGCGCTTAATTTAACCCTCGAAATGGTAGTTTCTTCTGCTGTTTTTTTGCGTGTATGTTACATTCTCAGGCTCGGGTAATCATCTTATGCATAGTATGGTAAAACAACGTCTAACTTTAGTGATATTACGGATGATCCCAACACAACCTCGTTCAGACCGAGAATCGAACCCATCACCTCCAGTATTGAGCTGCATTGTAGCTGTGCCATTGCCGACTGAGCTAAGGGAGGACACCCCCCTACTGAAAAGTCCTAATTTATGGACGCAAAAGCTTTTGATCCCCGAACAAAAAAGGCAGGACCCTATCGAATCCATTTTTGTGTTTCGTTCTATTGATAAACCAAAATAGATGGTTGATGAGAAACACGGCTTATTTTGATGAGTCATAGACATATAATTCACGTTCTCGTTGAGCCAATTAGATCGTGAAAATGGGTACGAATTTCATGTGTCGATATTTTCATGGTTTTTATTTTTAATTAATGTTTACATATTTGCATTATTTTATTTCATTGTCAGCCATCAAAACATCGTATTCTATTGCATCATCACCGCCATCACATCTACTGGACTGAGCTGGAGGTCGGTTATTCGATACCGTGGAGACCTTTCTTCGCTCCATTAGGGTTTGTCACGCCCGCTCGTATGCATTTTGTTTTTCCTTCGTTCCAGCCTCACCCCTATTTATTCAACACAATGGAATGTGGCACAAGTTTTAGATTACAGTTTCATTTTTTTTCCTAAATGATCTCATTTTCATTTTGTTTGCACCCTTCTGTATACGGTACTCAACCTAGCCGGGTGCGGCACTCATTACCTCTGGAAGGCTGGAGACGCATTATACATAAAATTTTACTAAAGTTGAATATTCCTCGCGGTTAGTATCATAAGGACGTTACTGCATTGATCGATTTCTCTTTCGTTTATATCTTTGCCAGAACAGTACTTTGAGCAGCTTTTAATGTTTTTGCTATAAGGCTCAATCATCCTTTATAAAAAAATAAATCCCTAAACTGAATCAATTTACCGTTGTACAATGCAAAGAGAAAATCGATTAAAAGTAACCGATGATTGCAGTTACTTCCTTATGATACCATGCGCGAGATTTGTATCAGCGGCTTTACGAGATGAAGATGTTGCAAGTGCACAAGAGCTCGAAAGTGCAAAAAAAAAACTCCACAATTCGATCGTTCACTCGGGAGCGTGTATCATATTGCATAACCTACCCGCAATGAATTTCATCATACAGTGGCAGTGAGCTGCTTTATAAAGAGTTCTAACTGTTTGTTTACCGTAGGGAGAAATATAACCGGTGCTCTGTTTTGCCGGTTGTAAACAGATCCTTTCAACTTTGTTACAAAAAGGAGAGTTTGTCGAGAGATCTTGCAAGAGCTAATATTTACTTTACACTCAATTGCCCGTTCCACCTAGTTTTAACGTGTACATATTAAGGGTAGTTTTTCTTTCCGTCAGTCGCTGTGGAAAACCCCATGTGAGAAAGTCATCCAACTTTATGTGGTTCAGCAAGGTACTGAGCTGGAAGTAATCAATACTCAATTCAGTGTAGGACAGCCAATTTTTTTTTGGTTTCGTTTCACATTCTAATTCTAAAAGTTGATTGGAATTTCAGAAAGTTGCTTGACTACAATAATTCGAAAAATTAGAGGTATGGCCATGGTACAGTTTATGCTCTGGCAGAGGCACATACACCATTTGTTTTTCTTCTGTTTGTCGAGCGTCTTGACGGTTTTCAACATAGTGTTGTAGTTTAACTTCCTTAGTTATGTTTTGATAGGTTACTGGCAATATCCAACGTGGAATTTTTTTTAATGATAACATTTATTTGTACAGGCTCAATCAAATCAACTTTACAGAGCTAAGTTTTCATGTTTACATTATGTTTATGTTTCGAGGTTAATAAGAATAACAATTTAATGGATGGCAAGATGGGTGGGAATTTAATGTATAGTTTACATAACACATTTATTTTAAATTCTAAATCGTCTAATAATAGCTATTTAAAGTTTGAAATAAAAACGAGGAAAATATAAATTGCATCTCGTACTTCTCCAATGCGTAAGTTGTTATAAATTTGAAGCACATTCCAAGTAATTCTTAGGATTTCATGTACAAAGATCAAAGATCAAGGTGTATGAATATCAATGTTCAGCTCTGCTACAGTCAAGATACCATTTAAACTGTCTTTTTTTTTGACAAAATTCTAACTGTGTGGCTGAATCAAAATCCGTGCATCATATCATTGCCTTATATACAATTTTTTTTTTCTGAAAATCGAGGCTATAAAAAAGTAAACAAAAACGATCACACTTCCCACCGGGCACGATGTATCCGGTCACCTGCGAGCCTCCCTCAGTTCCACCGACGGTCCGGAAGCCGAACCCGAGCGCTTGCCGCTCCAGGATCACCTCCGTCAGGGCGTAGTCCTCCATCGGAACCGGTGCCATGAACGGAGACCCTCCCCGTACAACTGCGGCGAATGTTGACCGGCAGGCACCCGCCAGCTCAGATATTCGTTCCCTTTCCCGATGTTGTCGCTCATCGGGGGTGGAAGTTGGCAAGGCAGCTGTTGCTGCTGCTGCTGCAAACGGCTTGGGTTGCTCCCGTACACGGAGAAAAAATAGTCCCGTTTGTAACAACAAACTTGTTTGTTGACATCCAAACTAGTTATTTAAACAATCCGTTTTGTTGTTTTAAACCAACAGGTTGGTCGTTTCTATTTATAGATATTACAACAAAACAACACAAATTATGGTTGTTCTAAACTAATATTTTTGTTGTTTCTATTTTGAAAGGGGGTTATTGTTACCAAAACACAGGTTGCATTGATTCAGGGAAACAAATTAAAATTTAAGATTGATTCAATTAAAGCAGCGGTTAAATCAAACTGATATTTTGTTGGAGAAAAAATAATTACAAATTTAGTTTAAAACAAACTATTTTTTGTGGGGGCGACCCCGGCGTAGTGGTTAACATCCATACCTCTCACGCCAAAGTCACGAGTTCGAATCTCACCTCCAAACAAGTTACGAAAATACCCAAAAAGGGAATTTGAGTAACTACGACGGGAGATGAACCAGCCCCAGGCTGAAAATCTCGATAATCAAGACAAAAAAAAAAAAACTATTTTTTGTGTTATTTCATTTTCCGTCATCCGATCCCACTGCATTCTCTGACGCTGTCATTCAACAATACCTAAACGTGTATTTTCGCGGTCGGTTTTCATTGCAAAAATGTTGCAATAAACAAAATTTTACTTAGTAGAAAGTCTCGCATTAACATTTGTAGATTTTTCTTAGACTGAGAGAAGTCTATAAATTTAAATGTGCCCTTTTCTAACGTTTGTTAGAATTTTATTCAAATAAATATTCTTCAATTAATGAAGAAATCCAGGTGATAGTAAACGAAAATATTTGTTGTTTCAAGCGTTTTCGTTTGTTTGTTTCAAACAGCAATTCAGTTAAGTTTGAAACAAAACCCCTCTCCATGGCTGGATTATGTACCTGGCCGCTGGTGGGAGGGCCCAATCTCATGTTAATGATGCATTGGAGATAGCTGATTGATGATCGATGTTGCTAGGTCATGTCATTGTATGACCTTCTACTCTAATGAACCTTTCATGGGAGAGCCAAAGGTCCAGCCACACAAAGTAGTGATAATATCACACTCGCTCCTCTTTCTATTTAATAGCCGCATCGTAGTACGCATGTATACAGGCACTAACGTTGAGTGTGATAACGGCGGGTTGGGCTGCACATCACTAAAAATTTAATCATAGGGAAACTGCCCCCATATTAATCTCATTGTTCCTATATTCATCCTACGATGAATCAAAGAATTGGGCAGTTGAAGGATCGGTTTCGTTTTCTAATTATGTTTGCTCACGTTAAATAACTACAACAAACATTACTAACTAATCCTTCAATTGCCCAATTGTTTGATTCATCGTAGGATGAATATAGGAACAATGAGATTAATATGGGGGCAGTTCCCCTAGATAGATTTATGCAATTTTGAAAACGTTTAATATTCAATTTGGGGTGAAGTTTGAACTGTGTCATAGAATTTCCTATGCAGTGGACTTCCAGACCGTGGCCATAAGTATTGTGGTTTTGTGGGATGCGGTGGGCCCATTTAGGAACTCAGAGCATTGTATTACTGGGGTTTGTCATAGGTGGGTTTGTTCAGAATAAAAGATGTGTGCTACCGGCGGACTTGCCGCAACTTACGCTTAGACGAGGCTAGAAACAGTTTTTAGACGCATGACATCAAGTAGCTAAGGGACACGACAGGAGGTGCACTTTTCATTGGCGTGGCAATTCTTTCATTGTTGTTTATTCATTGATTGTCATTAAATAAACACCAAATATACCTAAATTGCAATTCTAATTCTAATTCTAATATAAATTATAATTTAAATATGTGCGGTATACGACAGCCGACTTTCAAATTATAGCAAATCAAAGAGAGATGTTACTAGCAGCGTAAAAACAACATGAAATTTACAATGGCATCTCAAATAGCCTGGTCACATTGATACGAACTATAGGGAATGGCTCTCTTTATCTTTTCGGGATTTGCCATCATTTTAATGTGGAATTGTAAATTAACGATTTTATGATCTTCTTTTTGCAGTATTTTTAACTGGTCCAAAACGCCCTACCTCAACCACCTACCCTAACCTATCCTTGTTCCTTCCCATGGAGTTCATGTGGTCTGAATAGACTAGTTCGCTATTACCGCTCCTTCATCATCGGCTTTGGACTGACTTGCGCTCTTATTGCCCCACTAAATGCTGCAACATGAAAATGAAATAAAATTTGTTTAAAACAAAACATAAGCGTTGGTAGAATCAACCAACAAATCTGTTTCTTTTCGTAGCTGTCATAATGAAACAACCAACATAATGGTAAATTGAAACGGATGTCAGTTAAACTTAACTGCTTAATTCCCGGAACAATTACTCAAAATTTTAGTTTGTCTTAACCACCGTAGGTAGTCATACCAAACTAATATCAGCGGCTGGATAGTCCTGAAGAAAATGAATATATTTTTTGGCTCAGGAAGTACTAGCACACCGGTCCCAAGCTCGGTCCCAAGCTTAATGAATCGCCCCTAATAATGTAGCTCGCACAAACACACCCTCAAATATTCTGTCAAAATAACATAGCGAATCAAAACAAAGCCCAAGATACTAGTACTGAAAGGTACTGAAAAGCGCAAGAGCGTATACCAAGGTGCAGACTGCAAGGTGTACTTCGGACCTAGGGGCTCTACAACAGTGAACCAATTTCAAATCGCTAGTTGCATATTGATTGTTGCTAATATGATGTTTGTGCCTAATTTAACGTGAAGTTCCGGTTAAATGAAACTATAGAATATGTTTGCATTTACCAATCTTTTTTCTCAGTGTAAGATCGATTGAGCGTTTGCTTCTTCTTCTTCTTCGTCTTCGTCTTCTTCTTCTCTGTTTTTTTGTTTATGGGACCGGCCATCAGACGGTTGAGAGTACGAACCTCTATGTTGCCTAAAGGTTTGTGGTTTGTACCAGGGGACATCGCTGTGTAGTGGCTGTATGGAGAAGAAGTGTTTGCCTTTCTCCTCCGCGTATGTAGTATACCAGTCGTTTGTGTTGTTTATTCGTCGTTGGTTAAAGATATTGAGTGCATCGTGTTTTAATATTCCGTTTTCCAGGACTAGCTCCGAAACAACCCCGGCTTTGGCCAATTCGTCCGCTGGCTCCGGTATCCACTGTATGGTGACCTGCAATGATGTTGCTTTATCGATGATCTCCTGAATCATTGAGTTGTGTCTCGTGTCCATCAGTGCCCCTTCAATCACCTGACAGGACGATAGAGAGTCGGTGAACAGCACAGCTCCCCGGATGCGCTCGTCCTTCAGATGATTTAGTGCAATTAGGATTGCATACAGTTCAGTGGTCATTATGCAGGTGTCCATTCTTAGTTTCAGGCTGATCCTGCGATTTGTGGTTCCAAAGAATACGCATATTCCACAGGATTCTCCTATTCTCGAAGCGTCTGTGTAGACGTTAGGTCGGTTTTTGTGTTTGGTGTTTTGTAGGTACAGGAACGCTTATTTAAGGACTTGTGGTCTACTGTTTCTTCTTGTTTGTATTCCTTGCAGCAGCGATGATTGGATGTCTAGGGTTTGATGGTGGTAAACTGTGAGTTCTGGTACGATCGCATCAAAGATGGTCTGGTGATTCAGGTATGTCCGTTCTATTAGTGTGAGTTTATCTGCTGGGATAATCTGTCCTCTGAGTTGTAGCAGCTGTTCAGCTACGTAATCGTAAGTCCAAAGGACTTTCTCCCGCCAGGGCTGCAAGCGTGTTCCTTGGGGTAGTCTTTGAACATCCCGTTATTTTCCGCCAACATTGATTGATTATAACCTGTAGTTTTTCTCTGTTGGTTTTGCTTGCATTTCCAAACGCTGTGCACCCGTATTCGACGACACTTCGGATGAGAGCTTTGTACAGGAGTCTCATGGTTTCCGGGTGGCCTCCGTGTTTAATCCTCGATATGACCTTCAGCATGTTGAATCGTTCTTGTATTTTATGGCGGAGTTCTCGTCTATGTGTACCAAAGTTGTTGGTGCGATCCAAGTAGATTCCTAAGTGTTTGTAGCTTATCACCGTTTCGACAGGTTTTCCTCCTATTTTCAAGCCTAGGTCCTCGTTAGTAGCCTTAAAGAGAATCGCCTTAGTCTTTTCAGGGTTAATCACGAGATTCAGCTCACGTGCTTTTTCGTCAAATTTTTTGACGCAACCTTGAGCTTTTGCCTTGGCGTTGTCCATGTTGTTTCCAGATGGTAAAGTTATCCGCATATTGGATCAATATGACCTCTTCGTCTGCGGCATCGTGCAAGCCGGCTGTATACAAATTGAAAACGGTAGGTGAGAGAACATCTCCTTGAGGAAGTCCGTTGCTGATTATTCACTTGATATCTTCCTCCCCGCTTCTTAAGGATACGGTGCGAATCCGAAGAAATCCCGATATCCAGCGTACATACTCTTGAGGTATCCTCAATTCTAGCATAACTTGCTCAAGCTTGTCCGTGCGGACTGCGTTGAACGCATTACTTAGGTCAAGGAAGACTCCGATTGTGGCTAAGGTCTGTATCCACATTAATCCGGACACCTTCAAATCATTGTTTTGAAATATTGCACGTAGGAATAAAAAAATTTACTGTGGTATAGCAGAGAGTCTATGATGAAAAAAACTATGATTGATGTTTACATTTCATGTTTAGTATTCAAGATTCGACGAAAGAAAAACAAGTGCGCGAGCGAATTTTGTACGGGCGTACGGCAAATCCTGAATTGTCAATACGGGACCTTGCAAAAACATTGGATTTGCCTAAATCCACTGTTCACGATGTGCTCAAATCATTTTCGGAACGTTTGACGGTGGAGAGGAAACCGAGAAGTGACAAAAACATTGGGCGCGCTGATCCTGTCATGGACCGAAAGGTGAAAAGGATATTAACGAAAAACCCAAATCTCTCCATTCGAACGGTGGCTCGTAAAATAGGGATGTCGCCTGGTTTTGTCCAAAAATCAAAACAACGTTTGGGACTTAAGTCGTATAAAGTAAAAACAGTTCCAAATCGCAACGACAAACAGAACTTGGCAGCAAAATCACGGGCTCGACGTTTGTACAGCGAATATTTGACGAAGTTTTCATGCATTTCAAGCAGGACTTCAAGCAGCTTCCAGGGCTGGCTTTTTATTCTGCTATGGCCAGAAATGCTACAGCTGAGCATTTCAGAACGAAGAAGGCATCGAAATTTCCCAAAAAATACCTTGTGTGGCAAGCAGTTTGCACGTGTGGCAAAAAGAGTAAATCTTTCGTCACTACAGGTACAATCAACAAGGAGATCTATCAGAAAGAGTGTCTGCAGAAGCGATTGCTACCCTTCATCAAAAGTCACAAAGAAAAACCTTTGTTCTGACCCGATCTGGCATCATGCCACTATGCTAAAACTGTGATGGAGTGGTACCAAGCAAATCAAGTGAACATTGTACCAAAAACCTCAAACCCGCCAAATTGCCCAGAGCTACGACCAATCGAGAGATATTGGGCTCTGATGAAGCGGAAGCTTTCTGGAAAGAAGCAAGGAGTCAAAGACATCAAACAATTCCAGCAAATTTGGACAAAGACGACTTCTACGATTTCTGAAGTGTCTGTACAAACCCTAATGGACGGAGTTAAGCGCAAAGTTCGAAAATGTTATGCAAATACCGAATAACTATGTTTTGTCTTCACGAATTGTTAAAACACATCCCATGAATCTGAAATAAACAACTACGACGGAAATATAATGCGAAATTTATGTTTTATTCATGTTTTGAGGTGTCCGGATTATTGCGAATACAGACCTTAAACCTTTTCTTCGATTTGCTTGGATGAGATTCGTTATATATATATATATGTGGTGCATGTATTCATTGATTGTCCTTTGCGAAACCCAAAGGAGAGTTTGGGTAAAAATTCATGGCTGTCGCTGAACTTATTTAATCCATCGAGGACTGCTGATTTTTTGGTCAGGGTGGGCACTAGCGCTATCGGTCTGTTTCCAGATGGGATTGTGTTGTCCTTGCCGGACGAGCGTTTGCTGCTGGTACATCTTTTGGTGTTGCTGATGCTGTTGGTGGTGCTGCTGTAGTAGCTGTTGTTGTTAACGTTGATAGTCCTGACAGCCATAACAGAAGCAACTTTCATGGTGATAAGTTGGCTGCAGATGTATGGGTATTTTGTCCATAACCTGCATGGTTCATAGAAAGTGGTGGCACCGAAGGAGGAGGAACTAGAGGAGGTGAATACAGCTGATTATAGCCTTGGTTATTGTAGTTTGGCTGATGCTGGAGATGTCCTCCGGAGCCATACTGAGGTTGGTGGTTGTGGTAGATTGTGTCCGTCGTACTGTTGTTCGAACTGCTTAAAGGCAATTCACCAAGCCTATCTGCAAGATTCAAATGATTCCTTGGGTGAAATTGCTCTTCATGTGAAATGAATCAATATCATTGGCTATGGAATCGTTATCATAGGAGCTATCATTTCCTTGACATCTCCCGTATCTTTGTTAACATTCAATACAATCTGTATTCAAGTCGGACAATGGCAAAGAAGGAGTTTTGGCTCTAGCCCTGGCATCGACCAGAGGGCTGAGCTCTTACTTCTAAACAAACTGTTTCCTTCCCTTCTTGAGTAGACCTCCCCCAAACTTAGCCATCTCGATACGCTTTCGAAGATTCTAAATTAGTTGATGTGATGGTTTGAGTCAAAAACAAAGCAAGTAACACTGAAGGTATGCTTTGAGGTTTACACACTAATACACTCGTATAGGCAAACGAAGCAAAAAAATCTGCAAAACAAGTGCATTTGACATTCGTGAATGTCATAGTGACCTGATTGTCGCTGGAGTGCCGCTAATCAGAACCATCATCAGATGCATTTTACGACTCTCGCCCAGTGGATTTGTCATTTACACTTGATGAAACCTGTAGAAAATTATTTCAGTCTACCATTCACATTCACTCCATGCGTGAGCTTCGGAATATGTAAATCAGATTCTGTACACGAAGCTTTTTCGCTAGTTCATTCAACGTTGTCCTGGCTGTTCTGATTTGAAATTCACGAACTCTTAAATTTCATCACCCAATTCATAAGCCATTTTCAATTTCAGAAGCATTCACTGAAATTGATAGAAATGTTCCATCAGTTCAGAAATGAATGACTGAGAGCATGTGTGCTATGCTAAAAGCCGACTTTCAAGCTGAGGAATGCTGCCCTCTTTTCTTCGGCGATGACGCCGTAGATCTCATCTGCTGCTGACCGCAAGATTTTTTTTCATAATTGTCCGGTTGATTGTTGAACCAAGAGCGTTGGTAATAGCGCAATTTCTTTGCCGAAATCCTTCCCATTCAATGCATTTTAAGGACATGTTGGTTATCGCGATATCCTTGAAATATGAGTCTATGAACAAATGCTCGTCCATGCGAATCGTCATTTTTTTAATGTACGAGGTTTCTTGACGGGTGTGCCTTTTGCGTCCAGCAAACCTACTTTCATTGCTCGCTCCGATGCTTTGAGCGAAAATAACGCATTGTGTTGACCGGATCGTAGTATGCCTGCTAGGAGGTGCATTTGGTGAGCGTCTGGTCACTAGTCCGCTTCCTAGATTCTTTTTTATTTTATTGGCTGAAATGTTTTAGGCTCCATTGCGTATTAATTTTACAAAGATTTTCTGTGTCACAACCGCTTTTCAAAATTTCACCAACTTTAATTGGTACTGATCGGACTCTTGCGTTTGTCTCAATGAATGAAACGCTTGTGTGACAGAAAACACTGAACGAATGAAGCGTTTGCGGAACCTCTATGACAAACTTCAACATGGTTCTGGAGTGAACCTCAAACTGTCTCACAGAAGCATTCATTGTTTCTGGTGCAGGTATGAAAATGACACATGCGGTTATGGAGCTTTGGACTGTGTTGATGGTTCATTTTCATCGCACCCCTGCTCTCAGCATCTCCAGCGACGATCGTAGAATGGGAATCGTTAAGTAGGGTAAGGAGATGTAATGTAATAGCTCCTTCATTCGGCCTATGTACCAAATATGTCATTAATTCAGCGATAATCAACAAAAGTTTGCTGCTATCAAGATGGCCGATTTAATTCGAAGCAATTCAGACTGTTATCGGTGCGCAGTTCCATCAGGCTGGCAACGCTTTCACACGCCCAACTACAAGGATAAGATGTAGCACCTACATCGACTGCTTTGATAAGGCAAACTATCAGTTGATAAGGGAGATAATAGGAAGAATTGAATTGTTTACATTCCAATTGTGAAGTAGTTAGTTGAAAAGCATTTGAATTTATCGTCTAAAAACTAATGCGAATTTATCGATTTACCATTGTTAGTACGGTAAGAAGCAGTGAATTATGTTAAAAAATATGAGATCCAAATAACAGTTGTCTACATTAGCTTAGCCGATAAAACGGCACACTGAATCCAGGATTATAAGTAATTAGCCATAGCATAATTACCGTCAGAGCATCGAAAGTTTCCGAGCGCATAGTAAACGTAAGTAGTATTAAGTTGAATATAAAGAATACGTAGTGAAAACGAAATTATCATCCCCAGGAATTTTATAACTACTTCAATAATAAACAGTTATAAACTCGGAAACGCTCTTTTTATTAATTAATTTACTGTTGTTGAACAGCATGATTTCACTGGTTAAGCTGAACAGATTATCATGATTTAACAAGAAAATCGTGGACCCAATGTTAGATACATATTTTTTTCTTTGTTCCCAACTATGGATTGTTGTCTGGATAACTTAGTAAAGATGTTGTTATTGGTAAAATTTTCAATGGAAATGTACGAGTTTCGGTTGTATATATTAAAAATGGCTCATCTAAATACAAACCAAAAGGAACAAAAGCTGTGCAGAGTGAATTATTATGTTTTCATTATCGAACGGTCGCTAAATCATTTGTGAAAATCTCTTGAGTGTTTCAAAGCAGTTTTACTTTAGTTTGTTATGTGAAATTTTATGTTGGGTAAAGCGAACACAGCCTTAAATCATAAAATCAGGAAAAAAAACCGTACGAAGACTGCATTTAACTACAAATCTGTCGAATGGGACGAAGTTGCATCCATGAATAGACCCCATTTGGTGCTTATAGACCGACATTACATCCATATCCCTCGAAAGTTTCTGACTTTATAAAAATGAGTTGTATATCTTTTCGTGATAAATACTACCAAACTTCTTACTAAACGTATCTAAGCAAATGTATAACTAGCTAAATATTGTTTACAGTTAAAATACTTTATGAGTTATAGTAAAATATGTAATCGATCGTAGCATATTAGCCGGAGTCAAGGGGCACATACTTTATACCGATAAAATGGGGTGTTTTTACCATCAGTCCACGTAACGATATTAATTTTAACAGATTGCAACTTTTCCTGGATCATTCCTATCCTCTTAAAAAATCCGTCATTGAAAATATCCGCTTTCAATATCTTCCATGCGTCTTAAGTCATTAGAACATCCATAACCAAACTTCTCCGAACTCACTGATCCTTATCCGTATTATCGTTAACTTCTCCACCATCCTTCGGAACAAACGCATTCCACCAGCTTTCACGGGCAAGGGTTATCTGTATCGGAAAAGCCCACGAGACATGATCTTCACAACCTTCCAGCTTTCCGATGAAATGCAAGCTTCCGAAAGAACTTCTTCTACTCGTTTGTCAACCAACTCAAGTCGAATTTCCCTTATTTCGAAAAAAAAATGTCCAGATTCAACCTCTTCGAAAACTTGATAAAAGTGCATCTTGAAAAAATTCTTGGCGTTTATTCTTTAAATTTCTCCTGATGAATATAAGTGCCTATAGTGGAAGAATGGTACAGAGCTAGAAAGCAGGTGTAGTCAAATACATTTAACTTAACCAAAGACAGACGTTCGACTTCACCTCATTTACCCGTGTAAAAACATGGTTTCCCTCAAGATATCAAGCAGCAATAACCTAATAGATGGCGTCACAGATTTGCTTTTAATGGTAAGGAGAAAATGGGTTGCCAGTCAAACTGTCAGATTTAATGTTGCAATAAGTTGACTAGGCGGCGATACAAGATGATCTCAACGTAATTAGATTTGCAATTTTACACAACAAATTTGAATTGCTCTGTTCGAGCTTGAATGTCTGTCTGCAACTTAACTATTGTTTTACAGATCCGCGTTATTGATCTACAATGCGCGGACTTCTTCAGACTTGTTCTTATAACCGAGTATTGACAAAACGTGGAATCTAACAAATGTTTTGCTTTCCCATTCCAGCTACAGCAAACAGGTCAAGGCGTACTACTACTACGACCGGTACACCCGGAAGTCCCAGTGGGAACACCCGATTGACGTCCTATATCGGCAGAAGGTGGTCGATGCCCGGAAGGCACTGTCACTGGATCGATCCGACTCGACATCTTTGGCCGACTCCGGTTTCCGGAGCCTAAAGTCTGCCGCCAGTAACAATAGCAACAACAGCAGCGGAAGCGGAAGTGCCGGCAGTGCCGGCAGTGGATGTGAGAAGTGTGAAATTGAATCTCCGGCACCGGTGGTGGATGAGGTGGAAGCTGCAGGAAGAGACTGTGCTGAAGGTGCAACCAGAAAAGAACCTTATGAACAGGAGCGGATTTTTGGGATTGTTGGATCGGGATCGGTGGAATCTGATCGTGAGAATAGTGTGAAGGAGGTTGAAATAAGGAAGGATCAAGGTGTCGCAGTGGAAGAAGAGGACGATATCGAGGTTGGCGAAGAAGTTGGTACCGAGGAAGACGATGAGGAAAGTGGCGATTCAAATAAGGAAAACAACAGTCAACGGCTCGAGTTGGTGATTCCTGAGAGAAAGCTTGATGAGGGTGGAGGAGGGATGGCTCTGTCACCGAAAATATCGTTCAATTTAGGTTCGAGCCTGAGGGACCGATCGGAGAACAGTTTGTCCCGTGGGTCTTTTCAGGGGTTCACCATTACCGGGACAGGGTCTCAGTTTTTGAAATCGAACAAAAAACCGGAGTTTGACAGCTTGGAATTTGGGAGGAAGGAGGAAGTGAAGGGAATTTTAAGGGACTCAAGTCTGACGTATATAAAGAGTAAGGGAACACCAAATGAGGATTCCTCGGACGAGAGGAAGAGTGTTCGGTTCGATATTGATTTGAACGCCGAGTTGAAATCGAATAAACTTGAAGCGGTGAGAGACGATTCTTTGATCAACTTTGCGGAGATTGTAGAAGGGTATACTAACGATGGTGATGAAGAGGAGGAAGAGGAAGAAGTAGTGGAAGGTTCGGAAAAGAAGTCCTCAAGTTCAACCGAGTCATCCGAGGAAGAGTCGGTTGCTAGCGCAGAGATAGACAGTAAAGCGGAGTTGGTTAAAAATGTGGGAAGACGATTTTCCGTGGAAAAAGTTAGTGATGATTCAATAAGGCAATTGAAAGATTCAATTGCAGATGAGAAAGCGCGATATAAAGCAAAACTGGAAGAGGAGTTGCAGAGCCTGAGAGTTTTGGAGGAAGCAAACATACAGAATGAGTTGTCAAAAGAAAGAAAGAGTTTCGAAGAATTGCTGGCTAAGGAGAAAGATAAGCTCAACGATTGTCATCAGAAGAATATTGAGGAGATTAAAGAGTTCTACCAGGTAAAACTTAATGAGATGAAGGCTGATTATGAGGAGGAAAATGAAAAAGAGTATCGGATCTATAGGGAAACGCTACAGGAAGAATTTGACAGCAAGGTTAAAGAGGTTACCGACGAACATAAAGCCACGATGGCAACTCTTCAGAAGAATCACGATGAAATTGTAGAAGAGCTAGAGCGTGATTTGAAAATGGAGGAAGAGCTTCTTAAAAAAGAACATGCTACCAATCTAACGGAAATGAAAATAAAGATGGCTCATGAACTGGAGGTCGAAAAACAACGTATGCGAGAAACGGGTGAAGATCGGTTGTATGAGAAGATTCGCTGCGAGAAGCGTCTGCTCGAAGATAAGTACAAATGTTTGAAGGAGAAATATACCCGACTGAAGACAGATGTTAGGATTTCTCTTGAGCGACGTAAGAAACGTCGTGAGCAACAACAGCAAAGTCTGCTCAGCAACAGTTACGAAACGGATGATCGTACCCACTCGAGGCCTACGGCTCATTATCCGTACGAAGCTAAGTCGAGCACCGGCGGCCCTCCATCTCTCATGATGAACTCAGAGAAATCTTCAATCAGTACTCCCCCTCCATCGACTGCTTCCAAACGTTTCCCAATCAAAAACAATTATCTGGTCGAGAACAAGAACAAGCTACTTCACTACAATGGAAACACCCATCAACAACAGGTGGCATCCTCCGCTCCAACCGAACCTCGCAAACCATTTATCCTTAATAATAACCGAGTACAGAATACCGAAGATACGAGTCAGAGCGAAACGACCTATTCGAAGAACTATTTCCAAATTCGTAGCATCTTTGCTAACGTTCGCGACGACAATTTCAGTTCGGATTCCGAGTTTGACAAGAACCACGATAAGAATAGCGTTCCGATGACTCGGCAGAAGCGAAAGCTCTTCACCAAAACTAAATCGGCATCCACCTCCAAGTTGAACTCATCTAAACATGATCGAGAGCGGCCCTGCACTCCGGTGGAGAACTTGCGAATTCAACTCAAGAAGCTTGAAGAACTGGAGGATCAGATTCCAGACTGTAACATCGATACGCCCTACCATCTGCGGTACCCGTTTAGCGACCTGGAAAACAATGGTGGAAGCACCGAGCTGGACTTCTTCAAGCATCGAATTTTGCTCGAACGAGACTCGGTAATGCGGGCGAAGGAGTCACTGCGGGCGCAGAAGAATCTTTTCAAATCAAAGCAGCGTGACATTTCGGCGAAGCACACAATAAAGAACAAGCACACTGTGGATCAGATCTTCAACGTAAGGCTTAATAATTAACGTTCTAATGAAGAAAAATAATCGTAGAGTAATTCTTGCTTTTAGGAAGAGAAGGAGCTAACAGAGATGGAGGTATCTTTGCATCGTACTCGTGCTCTTCTGGGCGAAAAGGTGATCCGATTGCGTCATCTAGAGCGGTCGTTGCAGAAATTGTCGGAAAAGGATCGTCCCACACTTACGGAGAGTATCGAAATCAAAATGAAACCGAAGGAAGCGTTGAGTGATCTCTCGTCTTACTCGAGCTCTGGTTTCAGCAGCACCGACGTTCCAACGGAGCACGGCCACATTCGACGGCCCTTTGTTGGGCACGAACCGACCGAAACATTCAAATACCTGGAGCATTTGCACAGTGAGATTCAAGATATCTGGAACATTTTAAGTAAGTAGGAGTGATGCTGCCATATAGGTCACCTATTGCAAATTGCATTCTATCTTTTTCAGACCCCAATCATCAAGCCAGCGGGTACGAGGAGCTGGACTACCTGAACAATCCTTCGCAGCACTTTTGTGACATCGTCATGTCCCCGAAGCCAGGAACTCCGGGCCTCGGAGGAAATGCGTCTTCTCATCAGCAGGGACTGCAGCACCAGTATCAGCAGCAGCACCATCAATATACCGTCAATCTACTAGAGAAGACACGGGATCTGAAAAACTGGCTACGGCAAGCCAAATCCGAACATGAGCTTCTGAAGAAGAAATCCTTTGGGTAAGGTTGAAAGTTTTTGTAAGGGCAATTCCTCTACTGTTGTGATAAGCTTCAATTGTGACTGAAGCTGTGTTCTTTTTTTTTCGAGGGAAATTTTGGGGTGTACCTTTATTCATTTGTTTCAAGTGTGATTTGGAAGCAGGGCGTGTACAAATAATTGCGATGAGGTGACTTAGCGCTTGTTCTAAAACCTTTGGCCATTTTTATTCCCATTCTCAACGTTATAAATACTGTCGGAAATTATTTGCACTATCGAGTTTTACCATCCGAGCTCTTCAGTTTGGCTGGTTTTTCATTAATTCATATCATAAGATAAATTTCAAAATAACTTATATTTTTCAACAATTTTGTCTCAGAGTACAATACTGAAACTCTAGTATCTAAGACGCGAGGGAATCAGTTACAACAGTAATGCATACTGAATGAATAAAGCATACACTCATTTAGTATGTTCCGTTGTTACAGCGCTCTCGCGCCATACATATAAGATTACAAACATAATGATGTTAGACAAAATTGTAGGTAAAATTAATCACTACTATTTCATCATGCGCCATGTTCTGAAATTCACTTGCTGAAAGGTGATATCGGCAAATGGGTGAAACTCATACTCATAGGCTTGTTACTGACTGACCCTTTTTGGATTTTCTAACGAAAATGAGGCTGCAATGATGATCTCGCATAAAGAATTTTTTTTTTGAATATGAATAGAGAATAGTAGGCAAATGTTAAAAGTTTGGTACAAATTTTTGCATTATCTTATCGAGATTTTAAAAAATTGTGTCTGCGCTGTAATAAATATTAAAATAGT
Source organism: Aedes koreicus (assembly GCA_024533555.2). NCBI lineage: Eukaryota > Metazoa > Arthropoda > Insecta > Diptera > Culicidae > Aedes > Aedes koreicus. The sequence continues at coordinate 156,012 of JAHHFK020005048.1, read as the reverse complement.
GACACCATTCAGGAAAGCAGCAACATCTGAAATAAATTAAGTACACGAGCTTGGATAAATGATAAATTGAGTAATTGACAAGTTGGCTACTTTTTCCATCATGGTAACAATTTTTAAATTTAAACGCACAGAATGAGAATACAAAATAGCAACGGAAAAAGAATATCACACTTCCGTTTCATTTTACTCCATTTTTGAGTACAATTGTATACTGTCTCTTTTTCTCTAACGGAAATGTTACTCAATTTTCGTACAAAGTTTACGAAAATTGAGTTTTACGACGTTTTACGAAAATGGGGGAACATTTACGTGAGAGAAAAAGAGATAGTAAAAATTGAGTAAAATGAAACGGGAGTGCAGGTCTCGCCGGGAAACTGTCGAAAATTGAAGGTAAATAAAAAACCGCTGATCGCAGCTGTCTCGTTAAATGCCTTATTGGAGCCATTTGGCACTTTTCATAATAGAGGAGTAAAGATCTCAACTATTTGTATACGCTCGTTGTATAGTATTATTGATATTGCATTTGTATTCCTTTCGATATACTTTTTTTTGTCGTTTTTTTTTTCTGCATCGAAGACAACATATCAAAAGACTAAACTCTGTCTGAATCAAGAATCGCTTATACTGATGGCTGCGTGAATTTGACGCAACGTATCAATTGTGGGTCAGCCATGAAGGGTCACCCACAATAGATACCTTTTCCCTCCGTTGACGTAAATTTGACAGAAAACCTATGGGAAAACTGTCAAATTCACGCAAACGCATCCGCAACGTATCAATTGTGGGTCAGCCATGACTCTTAATTTGCCAGCGTTCCGCAAAAATTCATTGAGCGAGATAGACTATAATAGTACACCATACTTCGTTGAGTTTCGATTCCATCAAACCAGCCGCGCAGTCAATCCTCCATTCCAGCGTGAGATTCTTACTATCAACTCTAAGACGAGCAACAATAAGCTGTATGTTTACTTCAGACCATCAACATCACATCACTTTTTTTGTAAACATGAGCAGGACAAAAAAAACGTCAAATTCGGAGTTCTTACAAAGGCTAATAGACATTTCTCGTCAGACCTTACCCCCATGTTTTATATTTTTCCTTCAAAGGAACTTCTTATAACGTTAGCGTTAATAACTTTTTTTCTTTACGCTCCTCATTTTGTTACAAATTTTTGAAAGTTCCAATTTGTTCAACATTTTTTGGTGAATGTGGAATACATATGAGGCGTTTTGACAACTTCGTAAAGTGGTGAATCTATTTTTACCAATAAATTTAAAACATTTTCTGGCATCACTATTATTTTTTGAAATATCTATGACAGCACTTTTGAAGATGTAGCTTATTTACGCAAACTTTAACACGTTGTTATGCCTGGGACAGACATAAAACGTACAGCGTGGTACCAGCGGCTGGATAGTCATAAAGAAAATGAATATTACCGTTTCAGTTGAAAACCGAATTTATCGACTAGCGACAATCGATTTTACTGTCGATCCATACGTTGTATTTTTATATATATTTTTGGACAAGGAAGAAAGGCCTGTCCACGTTAAATTTCAGACACCAAAATAATAGCAGCAAAAAAAAAAAAATTACACATAATTCAACAAAACCGATTGTTTATTTAAAAAAAAATATATATATACACAAAATAAAAAAAATAAAAAAAATTTTTTTTTTTTTTTTTCTATACTATTTTCTTTCGTGCTGCCCCCCCCCCCCCCTCCCGCTCCGTACCCTCCCCCCACCCCCCCCCGCCCTGACCCCCCCCCCCCCCCCAAAAAAATCACCGCACCCCAACACAAAAAAAAAAACCCAACAAAAAAGTTCCCCACAAAATTTTTTTTAGTTGGTTTTTTTTTAAAAAATCCGGGAAGAAACAAAAAAAAATGGTTTTTTTTTCGCCCAAATTTTTTTTTTAATTTCCTTTCCATCGCTGAAAGCCCGCACCTTTCCCTTAAGACCCCTCATTACATTTTGTGCAATGCTGGAGCCGACCTTTTTATTTATTTATTTATTTATTTATTTAATATTATACATCAACAGGCTTCTATGCCCCAATGATGTGTTGTTGATCTCATAAAAAACATAAACATACAAATAACACACTAAAAGCTTATCTAAACACATTAAAAAATCTAGTCCGAAGTGTATCACGTGAAATGTTGAAATCAAATTCCGTTGCCACCCGATTAAAAATCCTTTGTAGGCCAGTAATGGCGCTGTTTTGTCCGTAATTAGTGCGGTGATGTATTGGTTGCAGCAGGTGATTGTTCCGCAAGGCTCTAGGTCACACGAAGAAATTTATTTGTCATCGGATTTCGGGGCAATTCACTCGATTCTGCAAAATGTCGGAGATAAGAAGAGCCTTAGCAACTTTCCTTCGTGTACTTAGGGTATCCAGCCTAATTAGTTGACACCGATTTTCGCAGCTTGGCAGACGAATTGGATGATTCCATGACAACCGTCGTAGTGCGAATCGAATAAATCGCCGTTGAACTGATTCAATTCTCTCGATTCCATTTTGGTTTTAAGGCAGTAAATGTCGGTGAACTCTTTAGTTAGACGAAAAATAAACCCTAGGTTTTTCGAGGCTTTGTTCACTATGAATGACACATGTTGCTTGTACGTCAATTAGGAGTCAAGAATAACTCCCAAGTCCTTAATTTGATCCACTCTTTCCAAAGGAATTCCAGCGAAGGAATAATTGTGAACTATTGGATTCTTCAATCGGGAAAACGTAATAATCGAGCATTTTTCAGGATTAACGGTCATACGATTCCTTTGGCACCAATCAACGAAAGAGTCCAACTGTTTTTGCAGAAAATGCGCGTCAGCTTCTGAGCGAATGTTGAAGTAAAGCTTGAAGTCCGCAAAAGAAAGTCTCGGTCCAGCCAGAACTGCGTTCACATCGTTGAAGTAAAGAAGAAAGACGAGTGGTCCAAGATGACTGCCTTGTGGAATTCCTGACATGATAGGAAATGATGCCGAGGTGGATTCACTAATGACTACTTGCGAGTGACGACCAATCAAATAAGAATGGATCCAATTTAAAAGTCTTCCGTGCATTCCAAACCTTTCAAGCTTCGCCACAGCAATTTGGTGGTTAACCTTGTCGAATGCTGCAGATAGGTCCAAATAAAGTACGTCCGTTTGTGCTCGATCAAGCATACTATCCGTCACATAAGAAGTGAGACACAATAGGTTTGACGTTGTTGAACGACTGAGGACAAAACCATGCTGATCCGTGCTCAGGTGTTGCTTCACTGAGAAAAAAGATTGGTAAACGCAAACAAATTCTAGTTTCATTTAACTGTAATTTCACGTTGAATTGGGCACAAACATCATATTAGTTTGATTTGACTACCTACGGTGGTTAAAACAAACTAAAATTTTGAGTTATTGTTTCGGGAACTAAGCAGTTAAGTTCAACTGACATCCGTTTGAATCTACTATTATGTTGGTTGTTTCATTCTGACAGCTACGAAAACAAACAGATTTGTTTGTTGGATCTACCAACGCTTATGGTTTGTTTCAAACAAATTTTAGTATGATTTAAACTGAATTGCTGTTTGATACAAACGAACGAAAACGGTTGAAACAACAAACATTTCCGTTCACCGACATTTCTTTTGTAATAATTTCAATATTATTTATTTGAATAAAAGGCTAACAAACATTAGAAAAGTAAACATTAACATTTATAGACTTCTTTCAGTGTAAAAAAATCAACATATGTTACTATGAGCCTTTATACTATTTTCAGGTGTTCACTAAATCCATTAAATTAAATTTTCACCTGCGTTGAAAACATACGGCGAAAAGAGCATGCAGCGGGACCGGACGAAAAATGGAATAACCCAAAAAAATAGTTTGCTTCAAACTAAACTTTTAGTAGTTTTTTCTCCAAACAATATATCAGTTTGATTTAACCGCCGCTTTGGTTGAATCAATCTAAAATATTAATTTGTTTCCCTGAGAACGCAACCTGTGTTGTGGTAATAATAAACCTCTTGCAAGGTGGAAACAACAAATATGTTAGTTTAGAACAACCATAATTTGTGTTGTTTTGTGGTAATATCTTTAGGTAGAAACAACCATCCTGCCTGTTTGTTTCAAAACTGAATCGTTGGCTTAAAGCAACAAAACGGATTTTTAAAACAACACTTTGTTTAGTTTGGATTTCAACAAACAAGTTTGTTGTTTCAAACGGGACTGTTTTTTCTCCGTGTTGCAATGGAAGAACAGTCGGTCTATCACAACTAGCTCGAAGAGTTTGGAAACGGCGCATAATAAGGATATTCCACGATAATTGTCAACATCTTTCTTATCACCTTTTTTGTGTACTGGAAGCATGAACGCATTTTTCCAGCAGAGAGGAAACACTCCATCCGAAAGCGAGTGGTTGAAAATCTTTTGTAGAGGGATGAGCAAGCTGTCAATGCAATTTTTCACAAAGAGCAACGGAATTCCATCGGGTCCTAAGCACGTTGACGGTTTCAGTTTACGTGCTGCTGCTAAAATGGAATCATCATCAACGGTGATATCGGGCATAACTAAGCCTGACGATTGAGTGATACTAGATGCTGATGTTATCTGTGTGTCAGTAAGCCATTCATTAGAGAACATGCGAGAAAATTTTGAGGCAAACAGGTCGCATATGACTTGTGGCTCGGAGGTTACCGTGCCATTCCACATCATTGACGAAGGAAGACCATCCTCTTTACGCTGCTGTATGACATAATTCCAAAAGGATTTAGGATGAGATTTGAGTCTTCGTTGTATGCCAGCCCGATAACTATTGAAGCATCTCGTTCCCACGCTTTTATAGATCTTGTTCAATCTAATGTAATGGTTCCGCAGCAGTACAGTTTTATTCTTCGAATACCTTCTCAGAGCGGCTTTCTTTTGACTTTTCAGTTTACGAAGCTCAGCAGTCTGCCAAGGAAGACGGCCTACAAATATAGTCTTCTTGGGAACGTGTTGATCTATCGCATACGAAAGAATATGCGAAAAGTTTTGGTCACTTTCATCCATTTTTTTCTTTTCCAGCTCGTTCTTAAACACCTTGGACGATTTTCGAACTTTGGCCTTCATTATGGCCCAAAATATTTCTACCGGCCGAATCTCTGGTGAATTTGGGGGGTTAGCGGTTTTTGGTACAAAAACAACGTTATTGTCTCTGTACCAATCCAACGTCGATCGCGCGTATTGGCATGATGCCAGGTTTCGCCTCCGTGGGTCCGCAGGAAGGGCAACATACGCTTCTGGAGGCACTCGGTGCGGTAAATTTCGCTGTTGATGGTACCCGTTGTGATGTACGGTTTACTCAGTTTACCGCATTGGCATATTGCCTGCCAGAGCAAGTATTTTTTGGCGAGTTTGTCCACTTTCTTCTTCCTTATGTCTTCCGGAAAATCAAACCGTGATTTGGCAACGTAGAACTCCAGCCCCGGTATCTGCTTTGCGTCTGCCTTGATGTAGGTTTCGTCATCCATAACCACACACATCGGTTTCGTTAACCACTCTCGATACAGCTTCCTTGCGCGGAATTTGGCCGCCGTGTTTTGTTGATCACGCCGGTTCGGTGCCCAGCGGACCTTGAATACACAAAGCTCAGCTCGTTTCATGGTTTGCTGAACGAACCAGGCGGAACACTTTGCCTTCAGAGCCGCGTCGCGAATCGAAAGGTTCGGATTACACTTGAAATAATCCAACACCTTCCGGGCCTTCACAGGGTCAGCTGTCTTTGATTTTCTTCCACTTCCAGCCCGCCGCTCGGTCGTCTGGGAAAAATGGTGCATTTTTCGAGTACAGGCCTTACACTGATGGACATAAGTATTCGTCATAAGCATATCGTTTGAATTTTTATTGAATATCTAAGATATCAATTTTAACAGAGTTCAAGTCATCATACAAATAAAACAAATCATGAATAATTTTCATTCTACTTTATTCAAAATTCAACATATTGGATAAATTCAGGTGATATAACAAAAACTTTCAAAACAACCTCAAAATAACTGGACAAAAGTATTCGTCTTACATAAAATTGATCAGAAAAGTTAGTTCTGATTAAGTTTTTGAAAACTTTAATAATTCGTATTCAATCCTTTCTGCGAAATAACTGCTTTCCAGCGATTTTGCATTGAATGCACCAGTTTTTTGCATACAGAGGGCTCGATCTTATTCCATTCCTCACGAATAATTTCTTTCAGCTGCTTCTGTGAGGTTATGTGATGTTCCCGAATGCGTTGATCAAGTACATCCCACAAATGTTCAATCGAATTCATGTCCGGTGATTGGGGTGGTGTTTTAAGCTGGTGAGGAGTATTGTAAAGCAGCCAAAGACGAACAACTTCTGCGGTGTGCTTTGGATCGTTGTCTTGTTGGAATTAGAAATCGCTTCCTATTCCCAACTTTTCAGCACTCTTCTTCATATTTTGTTTCAAAATATCCAGATATTGCTCCTTTTTTATTATACCATTGAAATGTTTTTCTTCTGCAGCTCAGTTCCTAGTTTTCGCCACACTTTAATACGCCCGTCAGACCGATAAACGTTGAATTTGCTCTCATCAGAGAATAGCACCTTATCCCAGAAACTGGTTTGGTGGTTCTGGTACTCTTTAGCGAAGTCAAGTCGTTTAGTTTGATTAACTTTGCTTATCAAAGGCTTCTTACGGCAAAAACGTGCATTGTATTGAGCTTTATTCAAAACCCTGCGAACCGTTCTGGAATGAACTTCTTTTCCACTGAAATCTCGTATCTCTGCGCGTACTTTTGACGATGAAGCTTTCGGTTCTTTCTCAATAATTTGTATGATTTTCCGCTTTTCCCTTTCTGATAACGGACGACCTTTCCTAGCTTTATTTCCGAAGTTTTCGCTGTTCTTATGTCGTTAGATAATATCCTGAACAGTTGTTCTGGGCCTATCAACACTTTTCGCTATCTCAGCAATAGGTTTATTCAACTTGAATAAATTTAATATGATTTTTTTCTCTTCCACTGTAGTTTCTTTGCCTTTTCTTTTTTTTTGTGATCGACAAATCGCCTTCAACGAATTTTTTCCTATTTTTCGTCAACAGTCACTCGTCAGCTGGCAGTATAAATGGAGTAAAGGTGATTTGGGGCGATGGATACATTCTATCATCCCAAAGGTGTCGAAGAAATGCTGGTTTAAGGGGATGGATGTGGGTCGAGACTTCATTCGTGTCATGTCTCGCCTCATGTCCAATCATTATTCTTTGAACGCTCATTTATACCGGGTTGGGCTGAGCGACAGCAATCTCTGCGAGTGTGGACAAGGCTATCAGGACGCAGATCACGTTATTTGGTCTTGTGCTGAACATCGTGGAGTCAGATCTGAGCTTAATGATTTCCTTCGGGCTCGAGGTAGACAACCCAATGTGCCAATTCGAGATATTTTGGCTGTACGTGATTTGGAGTACATGAAACTCATTTATGTGTTTTTGACTAACATTAGCCTTAGATTGTAGTTAGTTTAACCTGTATGTTTACTATAAGTTTTTTTTTATCTGTGTATGTGTTTTTTTTTTCTTTTTCAAAAAATGTTCAAGTCAAAAGTAAACCATAAATTGTATAGTTATAAGTTTTTAGATAATTTAGAATTTAAATTTAATGTGTTATGTAAACCATACCTTAAATTCCCACCCTCTTTCCCATCCGTAATTTGTAATTCCTATTAACCTCGAGACGGCCGCGAGTAATCGGCTCCATCCTCCTAACTTTAGTTTTAAGATAAATGATATATATAAATATGAAAATTTGGCTCTGTAAAGTTGATTCGATTGAGCCTGTACAAATAAACGATTATTAAAAAAAAAACAGCCCGCATATCCCCCCCCCCACCCCCCCCCAAACTACTCCCTCCCCCTTCCCCCCCCCCCCCAAACCCCCCCCCCAACCCTTTTTTTCCCCCTATACAAAAAAAATTTTCCAAAAAAAAGTTTATTTCCCCCCCCCCCACTTTTTTCCGCAGAATTTTTTTTTCATCACCGTTGGGCACTTTTTTCTCTTTATACGCCTTCAGTCCTTGTCTCCCCAAGTAGCAATTCAAATGCAAATTGGTTTTATTCATGTTTTATGGTAGTTTTATCATAGCACTATGGAGTTCATCCGGTTTTATCATGGCATTTTCCAAGTTAAGGTGGTTTTAATTCATTAACAGTTCTTAAGAGTGATTAAAGAACACTTGAAGAAACCTCCATAAAACTACATCATTTATAAGTGTAATTCACCTTATCAGTAGTTTTATAAGATACTTGATCCCCCTCTCAAGACATCGTTTCGCAACTTGCATAAAACCTGATAAAAGTTTTGTAAAAGTTTTATGACATTCTTCTTTAAGATGAATGTATCTTGGAAATGCTGCCATAAAACTCTCTTAGAACCATTTGATTTTAAATAAGAGCACATATTCTTGAGAAAGAACATAATGTGAAAAAAAACAAACTGTCACAATGGACGCCCACAGGTGGAAGAAATTTTAAACTAGCGGATCGTTCAAGCGGAAATTCAATAAAAACCTATCCAATACATTGAACACTCCTTCATCTCAGCCACCAACGAAAATTTTTTTTTTGACCATTCCATTTGATTCGCAGCCTACTGAGACTAACTTATCAAAAGGGTCTATGCGTTATGCGTAAAACGAATAAAATAAAATGGTGCAATGTGTCGTCAGTTGAAAACCGAAATGAATAACTCATGATATTTGATTTTATGCCAGTTGTGCAAGTTAAACCTAACGTCTCAGGTAGTGCGTTATATGGCGCACCACCGTTGAAATACAGCGCAGTACTTTTGACGTAAGGTTTAATGTACACTACGATCGTAAAATGTTATGTTAATGTTGAATTCTCCCGAGTGGTGCATTTCAGTTCCCAATAGGCTACACAATATTTATACTCATTGCAAGTAAAAATTAGTATATCATCTGAGCGAAAATCCCATGATCCGCACGTTTAATCCAAAGTCGGAAGTAGTGCGCTGGAATCGCTCAGTGATCCACTACACCGTGCACTTCTTCCAACGCTAGGTTCAGCGTACAGATCAAGAGAAAAATCATCTTTCGCTCGACTGATGTTTCAGCCATCGACGCAATATTATTATCTGTTCTTCTTCCCAAATTCATTGTTATCATATTCAAGTTAGAGTTTTTTTTTAAATGTTCTAATTGCCTTACGCTGGTGATTAAAAACAATAAATTATAAGCTGTAATGATGAACAACAATTATGCATAGGCACTTTTGATTTGAACGTTCACATTTTCTTTGTTTATGATGTGCATTCTCCACACTGATTTTATGACTATCTTACGAAAGACTTGTTTACCTTGAGCAATTCAAACAAGTTTTATTCAAGCGTTACTTCTCTTTTTCAAGAATAGAACAAGTAAAGATGAACTTATCGCGCTCTTAAAAAAATCTTGTTAGTCTTGTGCAAGAAATATTAGTTTTATATGCGTTATATGGTAGTTTTAGATAAAACCATTGAAAAAATGGCGAGCGTGGCTATTCTGGATTCCCTCGGAATGGTAGCCATTTACATATGTATGCAAAAAAAACTCTCGTTTTTCCAATGCTACGAACAATTTCTGCTGTTTAAAATACATTTTGAAACTTAAAATGGATTGTAGACACAATTTATTCAAGATCTAACAATTTATTAGCCTTGTCACCTAGTTGTTGAATTTTCAAGTATATTTTTATTTTTCGAATAAATCAATGTTCTAGCAATGATACCGTGGCGCATTAAAATTTTCGAACTTTTATGTTATAAAACACGCAGACAGACATTCAAGCTCGAACAAAACAATTCAAATTTGTTGTGTAAAATTTCAAATCTAATTACGTTGGAATCATCTTGCACAGTAGCGCCGCCTAGTCAACTTATTGCTACATTAAATCTGACAGTTTGACTGGCAACCCATTTTTCCCTTACCAATAAAAACAAATCTGTGGCGCCATCTGTTAGGTTATTGCTACTTGATATCTTGAGGGAAGCCATGTTTTTACACAGGTAAATGAGATGAAGTCGAACGTCTGTCTGCGCAAAAACGACGTCTCCATATCACGAGTGCAAAACACATATTTCGCTAAGCCTTAGCAGCTTTACTGCGGCCATTCAAGAAGACTGTTTCTGTATGAGAACAACCATACCAGCGGCATTGGTGGCTCGAATAATATTCGGTGGCCTTGGTACGAGTTTCTGCACTGTCGAGACCATATAGCTTTGTTGTTGGCTACACGTTTAACCGTTATGTTTGGGCTGGTAATTATCGTTTTAGGAATTTCGTCTTCAGAGCATTCCTGAAATTGCTAACAATTTATATGAAGTTTACTTGCGGTTCGTTGTTTTTTGTAACTCACCTTTAACATAATTTCCTCTTGAAACTTTTCCTCGCCGGCTGAATATTCTACAAGGTCATCTGAACCAACAACCATACCACTGTCAAAGGAATCGATACAAAGCTCCTCCAAGGCTCTTGTTGCTGTTTCTTCGGGCTTCTGGGGGTCATCACAAACTAAAGTTCACATTCGCCACCGCTGTTGCCGCCGCCGCCGTCGCTGCGAATCCAACTGGAAATCTGTCAGCTCGAAGTCGTTTTTTTGGTCGATTTTTTCTTCTCGCCCGAATCGACGCCGTATTTCAATTCTCGCGACGTGTTTCACTCTATGTTCAATCTATTTACTGGAAGTGGCACGTTTTAATTATCTTTAATCTGGTTTACCCATTATTTCGGTGAAAAATCGAAGAAGCAAGTACAAAAATATATTTTCTTCGTTTTGCTACGCTTTTTGCTCCTATTTTCTTATTGGTCAAGCTGACAGCCAATGTTGCCAATAGACACTCTAAACAAAATATACTTAAACAGGTTAACGGTACAATAATCAATGAAACTTTGCAAAATTCGACTAAATCGGCTGAAATCGTGAAAATCCGTCGATTATTTTTCATAGCGATGAGCTCAAGGGTTGTCAATTTGAAAGAGATGCGAATCGCTTATTACGATTTCGTTTGATTAAATCCAATAATTTGGTTGAATCGGATTTTTTGGAATTTTTTTAATTTCATCCGGTTTGGACAAGACATTTTGATTAAACATTATTTCTTTTCTAAATCTGAGAAAATTTGGAAGAGTCGTGCCCCTAGGATAAAAAAATAATATATCAAAAACGACTACAGCGTGTATACTTAAATTTGAACCAAGTACACACTTAGAAAATTTTACAGTATTCGGTATTTTTTACCGAACTTTCAACAGTTGAACGTTCGGTAATCGGATTTACCGGATTTCGATGAAATTTTACAGTATTCCGGTAAAAGAATTACCGAAACTTTTCAAATTTTACCGAAATCCGTTAAATCGGATTACCGAACGTTCAGCTGTTGAAAGTTCGGTAAAAAAATACCGAATACTGTAAAATTTTCTAAGTGTGTAAATGAGAGAAATTTAAAAAATGATCAGGTGAGCTTTATATATTCGGATTCAAAGTGGGCCAGAATTTTGGAAACATTCTTGTATGGCATTATACCGATGAGCTAATTTCAAGTAATTTCAATATAAAATTCAAACGGCAGTGTAGTACGAGGTCGCAACCAAATAAGTTCATATACAGCTCGAAAAAGTAGTGTGAATTTCTTTTCAATTCCATTGACATAAGGACTGTATCGTTAATTATTAGTACACCTAAAAATTACTGTATTTACATATGTTTTATTTATTTTGGAACTCAAAATCATTTACATTGTTTATTGACCATCAAAAAAACCCATTACATCAGTATTCATTTTTCATAGATCTGACCAGCTCTCGCACCTTCTTCTTGATGTTCCTTATGAGGTTTTGCACAACCGTTCCGTCGATGGTTTTGCTTACGTTTACCCAGTCTTTTTTGAATTTGATGATGCCATCTGCTCCTCTAGCCTTCTTCCGCAGCTTTCCTTTCATCAAAGCCCAACATTTCTCAATGGGCCTTATTTGCGGACAATTTGGAGGATTCATCGCCTTTTCCACAAATTGGGCATTGTTCTCTTCATACCAGTCCAAGGTGGCACGCGCATAGTGACAGGATGCCAAATCAGGCCAAAACAGTGTCGAATCTTTGTGTGTTCGGATTAGTGGCAGAATTCGTTGCTGCAAGCATTCCTTCCGGTACATTTCGGCGTTCACATTTGCGGTAGTGAAAAAAGGTGTCGATTTCATATCGCACTGGCAAATTGCTTGCCAAACCAACACCTTTTTTTTCCAAATTTCTCGCAAAAAATCGATTTCTCCGAATTTAGGACATTCGTTCCACGCTTCACGGTGTAAAACTGTGCCCCTGGAAGTGCCCTGTAGTTCTATTTGACGTACGTCTCGTCATCCATGATAATGTACATGTCATTTTTGCTCAAGTTTTCACGGAATCCGCCTGCGTTTCGAACATTTTTGTTTCCGGTACGTCTTCAGAGAATTTCGCTCCTTTGCGCGTTGGAGCATTCCAATCGTCGTTCCACACTTTTTTGCACAATCTCTGATGGATACCACCTTTTTTTCCTTCAAAAACTTTGCAAATTTGTTTGTCCAAATTTGGGTTTGACGCACCTGTTTTTCTACCACGGCCGGGTAAGTCGTTCAATGTGTTATGCATAACAAACCGGTTGATCGCATTTTGGACCGCACAGACACTAACACCTTCCTCTTTTGGTAATTTTCTTAGCGACAATCCCTTTTCAGTGCAGTACTTGGTCACAATCGATTTTTGCTTTTCTTCCGTAAGACCTAGCATTGTTCCGCTTGAAGTAAAACTTTAACTTTTAATTAAGGTTTTCGTTTGTTTATAAGGCAAGCATTGACACTAAACAGCTGTCAAAATAAGTCATAGTCTTTTTCATACAGAACCTCAAAGGTGTACTCATAATTAACGATGCAGTCCTTAAATTGCAACGTATATTTCTAAAAAAAAAAAAACACACAACCTTACATTATAAATCGTGTCAAGTTCAAAGACATTTAATACATTTTTTTCAAACATTGAGTTCAAGAGCCCACCTTTCCTAGCAATACATCACGCAAGTTGCTACTTCATGTGGAATAAAATACAATTTTAAACACATTAATGTTTACATCGCACTGAAAATTCTGATTTTGTGATGCGCTGGAACCTGTTTCGAAAGTCTTTTAAGTTTATTGTCTTCGATGTTATGTTATTTTTATTAAAAAAATACGCAAAGGTTCATACAATAAGGACGTAGAAAAAATTAATGTTCAGTGAACAAGTGAAGGTTCAAACAATCGTTTCCACTAAGTCATCCGCCATTCCAATCAAATAAGTAGGAACCTTCTACGGAACGTTGTAAAATCTTAAATTTTACAATCAAACACAGCATTGCAAAATAAAGCTAATAGATGACCGCACACTCAAAAATTTATGTAAACTAATCAACTATAGTGTGATATTAAAATTTAGATAAATTTGATGTTAGTAGTTCGATTCGTGCAAGATATGATTCGAGGCAGACCAAAAAAAAAACTAATCCAAATAACGGCGCAAGTATATGGAACTGAATCACAACACTGTGTATGTTTAAAATTTCAATAAAAGCAAAATTTTTAGAAAAGGTTAAAATTTAAAATTTGGGGTTTATGTTCTTAAAGCTCAAGCTTCAGAATGACTAACAACGTATATCTTTCTCAAAAAATTGCATTTTATTTTTCTTATTTATTCCATGTGTTCGTAATTACACTTTTCACTGCATCGTTACTTCCATAAATGAATGTCGTAGAATTTTAACCTATATTTTCGTGTAACTGTGATTTTCCTTGTCGATGTGATATGAAAATGAGTATAAAAATTTATATTAAAAGTCCATCCAAAATGTCAATAATTAATGATTTTCAATCATTTTATCAATACGTCCCTAATTTTAATTTATCTGTTGTGTATGCTTGAGACGAAAACATCGCTGTAAGCAAGAAAATTTACTGATTGACATAAACAAACTGTTTGCAGTAAGAAAAAAAAAAATGTATAAAAGTTGGTCCAAAAACATTCGCCGACATTTTTTATCGAAATAAAACCAAAAATATGCAATTATAAATAAGACAATGAATATTTTAATGTTAGAAATTGGAAACATATATCCGTAAACCCTGATTCTTGAAAAGATTCACGAAATAATCTGTTCAAAATTAAATGCACAATTGCAAGGTGTTTGTTTTATTAAGGGCAAGATTTGGCGAAGATTCCCCTGTTCCTCCTAATTCCATTGTCAAGGAAACCAATACTATCATCTATAAAACGTACACATCTGAAATTTCTAATCCATATTTCGACAAGCAATGATTAGTACCATGATCAAGTACCTAGCTTCGTTTATTGGACAAATCGTCAGTTGTGAAACTCGGCCAATGGAGAGATAATCTTTTGTGAATCATGCTCGAAAACGTTCTTTCACACCTTACACACCGGTATAATTGGATAGTTTAAATATTCAATACTCAAGAAAGCATGGAATTCCTATGCGGCAAAACATGTTCCGTTTACTTATTAACTATAATGTACGACACTGGAACGCAATGAAACAAAAATAAAACAACTAGATGACAAAAAAAAAAACCAGCAAACAATACTGAAGATTGTCTAAACTAAATGAAAACTAAACTGAAATACAAATAAAATAATAGAGTGAATGAATCAAAATTAATCTTCATAAAAAAAAATGTTAAGCATTTCTAATGCCATACAACCAGAACTACAAACTGTTTTAAATACCCAACCAACTTGAATATAAACAGAGACACTACAAATAGAAGATCCCAGTTTCACGGAATAATGTTACAGGAAAATTTAAACCAAATGTTGTTGATTATTCTTGAAAGAAATCCTTAAACATTTAATCATTTAGTATCATCTTGTTTGTATCGGTCTACCAACAAGACTAGGGTTTTTATTCATTAGGGCGAATCTACAATTGAGAGACTCTCTCCGGGCTCGCTCTCTTTCATTCATAAACCAATCACCTTTACGTTTTTCATTCTACTATTTGTATAGTATGCTAGCCAGCACTGTTGTGTTTCGATCTGTACTAAAGAATCCCTCGAAAGTTTTATAATGGCGCTGTAATGAATGAAAGAGAGCGAGCCCGGAGAGAATCTCTCAATTGTAGATTCGCCCTAATGAAAAAAAAAAACCCTAGAAGTGTCGCCCCACCAGTAGTGAGAGTAAATGTTTCTTTCTGGTATGGGGAAACATCAGGAAACCGTTAAATACTTCACAATAATCACTTTTCCGGGTACAAGAACTCGACGGGGATAAGTGTAATGTATCTACCCATTATTGTTTCAGTATCGTTAGTTTCTTCGATTCGAAAACATTCCATTTAAATCTAAACATTCCATGCATTTACGCATTGTTTACTAACAGCTCCATATGAACGGAAGGGGCTTGTCACATGGTGGTAATTTATAAGGCAGTTCTAGGAAAATCAAATGAAAATCTGAAAATTAAAGTTAGGTAACGCAAGGTCCATTTCCGGTTGATAACTCTTCCCAAGTAACCACAAGCATTATATTATTGCTCTTATTCAACACAAAATCAACATCATTAATGCGGGATCGCATCAATTCAACAGTTGTCAAGTAATGAAGCGTTAGATTAGTAGTGATGCATTACCAATGCAATAATGCTACTTTAGCAATGTCTTATGGCATTACAAAAGATATAGCATTAGTTCGATCTTAGTCGGGCCCTTTTCAGCTTTAATCCAACTTCAATGATGCACTAGACGTAATGCATATGCCCTATATATGCAAGCTATTATAGCCTCGTGGTTACTTGGGTTGTTCCATCAGCAAGCAGTGGATTGTAAAAACTGCTAGCTAGCGTACGCGTTGCGAAAACCAAACGGTGCTAACGAAATTGCAGACACTTGGCCCAGTGGCAGCCGTGCCACCGACGAACGTTGCGATTCCACACGAAACCTTCCGAATGGCTCCAGTACCGGGAGCAATTTGATACGTAAGAAAACTATCTCAAAACTCAACTCCCTTTGGTCCTGAAAAGGACCTTTTTACAGCGAATTTGACTGTACCACAGACCGAGTCGAGTGAGAGCTCAGCTAGCTTGGAAGCAACGAAAACACTGTTTACTCTTCACCACGGAGAAAACAATAAAGTCATATCAATAATATTCCGGTCCCGATCAAGCATATTTGTGCATTGACTTTTATATAATAATTTTTTGAGATTGTTTCACGCATAATACAATAGATCGAAGAATAATGGAAGCTTCAATTAAACAGAATTGATGATCTAATTAGAGCATGAGATAGGGTTGAATCAACCATATTATGCTAACATCAACAATATTCATTGTTGATGATTTGACAGCTCTCTGATTCTCATGATAAATTCAATAATGTTTATGTTTAATTTGACCTTATTTGAGGGTTGAACTAATGGTATCGGATGGTTGGTTTAAGCATACACAGAGATTCGTTCAAATGATGTTATGGTTGGTTCCAAAAATCAAAAAAATCGTTAAATTTACGATAAAAGTTCCTATAATGGTGGTATTTTAGTGCAATATGTTCTAATTGGAACATTTTGCGTTAAAATACCACCATTATTGGAACGTTTACTCAATTAGCACATATTCTTTGGATATTACGAAATTAAACAACATATAACAATGTTTGAAAATTGGAAATATCATTCTTATCAACATGCGACCCTAGGAGTGGACAGCAATCCTCGAATGCACTTGGTTCGGTCTGCTAGTCGCGGTGGAGGAAGAAGCGCTTCGACTTCTTCACGCTCGATTAATTGTAGCGCATCAATGTCGTACCCGTTAGCTGAAATCAAAATTCATTAAAACTACTTTAAAGAATAGTTACAATTTGCTTACATACCTACAAACTCTTCAATGCCCGCCGCGGATAATCCAAACGATTTCAATAATTCTACCACTTCTTTGTCAACATAAAACTCTTCAACCAGGTCGTCGTCCAAGTCAACCGAGTGATCTGCCGCCGCCATGATATTTTTTTTCCTTCGCTTTGTCGTTGAGTGCGGATGGCAGCCACGAGGCTCAGTAGACCTGCTATATGCCCTATTTAACCTTCCAGTATGAGTGATTCAACGATAAACACGGATTCATATAATGACATGTATGCTTGATGTTCAATAACGTTGATTCAAATGAAATATATGCTTGATGTAAACATCAAATCATTTTCAAACAACCATTTAAATTAACTATGTCAAGAATATCTTCGAAGCTTGGGATAACTATGGCAAAAGTTATATCAATCATGCATCATTTCTGTCCGTTGTAGGAGGGGGTTCTCTGTTGATTACACTAGTTTACAAAATAAATCAAAAGTGATGAACTTTATAATTCGACTAATGTTTCTAATGTGAAATTTTATGCAGAATTAAAAAAAGCCGTCAAAAAAAATTAAAGTAGAACAGTTTTCGAGATATGGATAAAAGTTGATTTTTTAATAAATAAACAAGAACACATTTACTTAAAATGGAATATCTCCATCGCGTATGATCCAATTTCAAATATTTTGTCATCAAATAAAGCAGAGTTAAATTCAACACTGATCTTCTGAACATTGCAATATTCTAGAAGTAATAGTTTCGACGCTATTTACAAGTATATATAATTTTTTGCGATTTGTAAAAAAAAATTGTGCTAAGCATATGATTAATACCAGAATAACGTGAACAAAAAAATATATTGCATGTGTAGCTCAAAGCCAAAGAAAAAATGAAGAGAATTATGGCTCAATCGGTTGAAAAATGAGGAAATTATGCTGGTTTTTGGAAAAAGAGCAGAAATGCGGGAAAAAACAGAAATTCGAAAGAAATACGCCCATCTCTCTCTCTCTCTCTCTCTCTCTCTCTCTCACACACACACACACACACACACACACACACACACACACACACACACACACACACACACACACACAACACAGCGGTTTTTGTCATTCTTGAGCACTATAGGCAAATTTCTTTAAAATAAGTTTATTAAAACTTAAAAATGATTCAAACTTGAGCTTCGTCTGTAGCATACAGAGTATGTATGAAATAAATGCTAGATTTAACCCTCGAAATGGTAGTTTCTGCTGCGGTTTGTTATTGCGTGTATACACTGAAAATAAATCAATAAATTTTATTATTAAAATTGGCACTTAAATCGGTAAAATTTTGCTTCGAATTGAAATCATGTGAGCCAGTATGATTTTCATTTGCCGCACCTAATTTTTAACACCCGTCACCTAATACACAGGTTCGTTTCCAATGAGAGTGATATGGTCCGCACATAATTTTCAATGGAGCGAGAAATGTCATTCAAGTGTGTTTTCACTTTGCCCTATTCTATCCATCTTCGCACTTAAAACGAAATAGAAAACCGCGCGCGAAAAACAATCAGCTGCTTTATCGTTCTAGAAGAAAAAAAAACTGCAAAATGGAGAAGCAAAGTGAAGTTTACCGTGTGGTGGTTTAGGTACTTGGTTTGCCAGCGGAAGTCACTGAATTTTTTGAAGGTAATACATTACTATAGATGTTCTTCTTTGCCATGTTAACGGTGTTTATTGTGAATAATTCAGATCAGCCGAGCATTTTTGCCATTCCCGCAGAAGAGCTGCTGAACGCGACAGCTTCAAAAAGGGATGAAGTTTTTATGATGGTACAAATAAAACCTATTTTATTCACACATTTCGTTTTATTACATGAAAACTACAAAAAATCCAATACTAATCCAATACTTTTTATGAAAAAATAAAATCCATGCACCTTTTCACATAAAACGTATTGAAAAAACTCATTTGATTTGATCTAGGCCCACCCTAATAAATTTCGTATGGTGATTTTTCTAAACGACCTATTTGGGATATCATCCAAACCATTAAAGAAATGGTTCAAGGATTTGTGATATCGTTCGTTTAAGGTAATTTTTTATCAGGGCAGCAACAATTGGGAGCGCAACGGTAAAATATATGGATTAACTGTCAAAAGCTGCCGCAACGCGCCGTTGCGCTCCCCATTCTAGCTGGGCCTTCACACTCACTAAAAATTACTTGCAACTTTAACAGCGCACAGTTCAGGCACATCACTTTTTCCTCCATCCGTTAGTTTTTGATGGCAAATGGTAAATGTACCCTTCTTTTCGGGGAAATGCTCCTTAAACTTTGGAAAAATGCTCCTTAGATGCGTTTGCCCGGTACAATGCAATCGGAGGTATTAACCTTCTGGTTAGCGCTTGCCGGGTGTTTTGACGGGTCTTCAGTTTCTTCAAGATTGTATAGTTTTGACGGGTTTTAAGTTTCTGAAATTAAGAGTCGTCAAAACAAAATTAACTCTTCAAAATGAAATTAAGACTCGTCAAAATGAAATTTAAACCCGTCAAAACTACCCAGACAATCTACAAGAAACTTAAGACCCGTCAAAACACCCGGCAAGCGCTAACCAGAAGGTTAATACCTCCGATTGCATTTTTCCGGGCAAACGCATCTAATGAGCATTTTTTCAGGAGCATTTCCCCAAAAAGAAGGGTGCATTTACCCTGCTGCCGTTTTTGGTCATCACAGAACTCCGGAGCAATTCGCGAGCATTTTTCCAGGAGCATTTCCCCAAAAAGAAGGGTGCATTTACCCTGCTGCCGTTTTTGGTCATCACAGAACTCCGGAGCAATTCGCGATTAGGGCGTACATGCAACATATAAACAAAATGTTTTTTCATTGCAATGCATAATTACTACAACTTAATCATGAGTTTTGCCCTTTTTGTCCTGGTTGTGCTTTAATTTTGTTCATTAAATATTGTTTTTGCAAAGGGCGTAGAGTTATTTCGTATTCAAAACAATTCACTCTGCGATTTACGCCATATTGATTGTTGACAAAGTGAAAGGCGTAATTTAAATCAAAACATAAACATGGCGTAAAGTAAAAGGCGATACACGTAGAAACAAAACCATCCAAAATCAAGTGTGAAAGTACTCAAAACTAAGTTCTCTGATAGGACTACTATTTTGGATATAATTTTGTTCTCACTGGTAGGTAGTTTTAACTCAATCTTGAAGTTAAATTGAAAATGTCAATTGTACTCAGAGCAAGGTATTTTAAGAGTAGTAAGTTTTCAGTATAAGTGCGAGGCGCATTTCGCGAAATTAACCAAATCGAAGTGTTGGGCTGTCACTTTGCTTTGGCTGAAAATTTTTGAACGCCATTTAATTAACATCGGTGCTGTTAGGCGGAAGCAAATTTGTTTTTTTTGCGTACCGTGTCTAGTGTCCGGTTTAAAATTTAACGCTTCCGAGGCACTTAAGTGATATGGAGCAATTAATGAAAATTTTGGACTCGAGATGCTACAAAAAATTAACCAGTAAGTCTAATTATTTCACTTATTCGATTGCTTTTTTTTTAATTCTTGTCGCTTTGAAGATTTTCCAATGCAGAACTATGTAAGAAAAAACCCAGTATTTTATCAGGATGACGTTTCTCTGGAGGATATAATACCAAAGTTCATGGAGAAGATCACGGAACGTCGATGTGATGTGCCAATAATGTCCATAAGTTTCTCGATCATTCTTTGGACTCGACGCGTGAAGTCCCAAATAAGCTTTTCTTGACAAACGAGAAGTACTCGTTTCTACCAATAAATCAAATACATATTGTTTTATTTGAATTTATAGTTTTCTTTTATTGAATTAGTGAAAGAAAGTTCACTAAAGCACATTTTCGAACAATATTTTCAAAAAATAAAACTCAGTTTTGGATTATTTTTACTGTTGATTCGCTTTTAACAAACAGTTAATTTCACTCAGCATTGAGTCTTTTCGAAATACTCAAAATTGGAAACTTTGTAAATAACTTAATTATGACTGGTTTTACTTTGCTGTCAAGATGAGTGAAAATAACTTAATTTTGGATAGTTTTGTTTCTCTGTGTACAATAGGCGAATAGTATAGGGCGATACTTTTATTTCCAGTACTTGTGGGGCCAACATTGAAAATGGCGTAGTCAAACATCCTAGTATTAACAGGCGAATATTAAAAAATTGCAAATTTCAATGAATAACGAAAGAATTTCCATCAGTATTATATACCCGCATAACGAAAAACTATTTGCTATATAGTCAAAACTATATTTCGAATGTAAGATATATTATCACATTTTATGTTATTGTTCACGAATAGTTTAATCTCATTTTCACCATACAACCTCTACATTAACACATATTGTTAATGTATGCCATATTGTCATTGAAAGGTTTTTTATTGTCTGCACTTGGTCTTAATTATATACCAACTTTTTGGTATACAGTGCAGCAAAAATTTTGTTCGTAAAAATTGCATTTTTTTTTTATGGTAACCTAACTTAACCGCCTATTCAGCATATTGTAATTTGGCCTTTTACCATCTGACATATTGTTTAAAGTATAAAGGAGATTGTTAGTTTATAGTTGTCAACTATAAGGGTAAATGCCGTAACAATAACGGAAACGGTCGTCAACAATTAGGAAAATGGTTTGTGATTATGCGGGTATGAATCAGAAGCAAGCTTTGTTCTCTGTCTGTATGCCAGATTGTATTTGAATTTATTCGTTAATTTGTAAATTTCGGTTTGAAATTATACTTGCAATATTACAATCATCATTTCCCTTTTGTTTACATTCTGCATGTTCGCCCTAATCGCAAATTGCTCCGGAACTGTCTAAATCGTCTAAATCTAAAACTATCAAAACAAATGTTTGTGCCTTTCGCTCAATGACGTCTATATAAGGTCTGGGGCAACGCACTGCTTGCTTATATTGGAAGCAAAAATAATGTAAACAATGCTGAGCCGACGAGTGATGACGTAACACTATTCATCTTTCTATGGGCGTGCATAGGTTCAGATTAAAAAATCGGTTCAAACGTTTATTATAAATGCTGAATTGTGGAAATAATCATGATACAAATACCATTTATTGAGCAGGGACATTACCTCCCGATAACATGGGTCATGTATAGTAAATTTAACTGTGGTAATTGAATTTTTGCCACACTAACTTTCAAACGCTGGGACTTGACAATCGATTAACGATATAGAGCCAATTTTCCATCATCGATAGACTGGAATCGGTTTGAAAATTAAGTTTTATAGCGCACACAATAAACAATCACGAAGCGAACGATCAAAAAAATAGTATGACGTAGCACTTTCCGAGCTCTTGTGTTTTGTGTAGCGTGCGCAAGGAGTGCGGTGGTATTAGTGTCGTGAGCGAATTTTGCTCATTTCACTAATATTGTTGCGGCTACTGGGCCAGACCTTATATAGACGTCATTGCCTTTCGCTGGCCTGATGAGTTGCATGATAGTTGCATATGAGCTTTCATCGTGTAGCGCGACATCGTTGTGACATCATCAGGCAAAATCATAAACAAAAGCGATAAGATGACAAAACCAACACGATTTTGAATACAAAACATTAGCGGAGAGAGTTTTCTGTTGGTTTCTGATAAATTCATTTGTTATTAAACAACAGTTGTGTTTCGGAATAGATAATGCTGCCTTTTCACTATGGCAGCCATCGTCGATAATGAATCTTGGCGGAATTTCTTCGCTGCATACCGGGATCTTCCCGAGTTGTGGAATATTCATTGTCCGGATTACAAAAATCGCGAGAAAAAACGAAAGAGTTGGCCTTTGCTGCTAGAGAAATACAATGTGATTGATAAACACGCAACGCTTGACGGGTTGAAATCCAAATTAAACAACATCCGGTATTGCTACCGTCGTGAATTGCGTAAGGTAATAAAAAGTGAAAGAACTGGAGCTAGTTTCGATGAGTTGCACGTACCAACACTATGGTATTATAATTTGCTGGACTTTCTCAGAAACCAGGAAATAACTTTTATAACCACTGAATCCGATGACGACGATAGTACATCATTCAGTATACCACCGTTGAAAAAGAAATGTCCAAATTTCAAGGAACAAATATTTCAACAGGAAATCGATCCATTAGATATACCTCGAAACCAACCTAGTCCAATAATGCCCCCATCCGGCGCTCGGGATGATGCAGCTGTGTATGCGGATGGATGGGCTTATACATACCGGAAGCTCTCGTTGGAGCAGCAACTTAAGGCGAAGAAAGCCATCGACGAAATATTACTTCTAGGCATTCTTGAAAAATTGACATTTAACATGGTCGATTTTACCGCCGCTCTAGCGCCATTTGAACAAAATCCACAAACTATCGTTCAGCCACAGCAAGTAGCTCGTCCATCCTCGTCGGCTTACAATAACAGCATTAACGTCGGTCATCCCAAAATAGAAATTTACGATAACGATGATTTACCGTGAGTAGCAACATCTTTAACATGCAAGGGCATTTAAACCTCAGATCGTTATTTTCAGGACGGCCAGAACAATCGGAAATAGTAATAGTTATTCGTGATAGACGGTAAGATTGGATTGACGAAAAAATGCATTGGATGCACAGGCGTTAATTTTTTTTTTTCGTAGGAGAATTGCAATAGTTTTGTAAATGGCTCGAAACATTATTGAAGATAAAACAAAAACTTTCAGTTGCTGCATTGTTTACTCGTAGCATTTTTTGTTTTGCATCGCTCTGAAGAGAACCTTTTAATTTGTTGCCATTAATAATGGATCTAAGATTCAATCTATGTGTTGTACATTTACGCGTAATAAATTGACAACAATTTAGTCATTTGCTGTTCTCGATCTCTGCTTTATTTGAAAGATAAATTCCCCATTTTACCTTTTCCAACCAAGTACGAGTTTTGGTGGTATTCAATTTGAAAATGTAATACCTCACGTAAAATAGAGTATCTTGATTTCAAATGCCATGCAAGTTAATTCCAGTAAAAACTAGATGTATAGATGCTGACTCTATATCATGTAATATAGGTTCTAGTGCGAACGGGGTGTAAAAGGATGTAAGGAGATATTTTGTTCTTGCTCGAACGAAGCCATTTGTCACTATACTCCTGAACCAGAGAATCCGGAGAATGTTAAATTCTACTAAAGCACTCTGATTTTTTTTAACGAGAATTACAGACGACATCACCCTAGAGATATGAGGTGAATCCATCGAAGAGGTGGAGCTAACGGCCTCGCACTCTAATGGCATTGTTGAGAGATGGATGCGTTCCAGGAAACTATAGCTAGCCCACCTCAAGCTTATGGGTCACGGTTGTTAGCAACCAAAAATCGGAGCAACATGCGACGATTAGTGCAGGTAACTGCACAATTGAATCGAAGAGGTCTTTGAGGTACTTGGGGGTCATGATCGACGATAAGCTGTCCTTTATCAGCCATGTCGATTACGCCTACAAGAAAACCTCTATGGTTATATCGGCATTATCGTGCATGATGTCGAATAGCTCGGCGGCGCAAGGATATAAGCGTAAATTCCTGGCCAGTGTCGCCTTGTCCATACTTTGGTTCGGCGGGCCGGCATGGATCACCGCCTTGAGTACCAAGAGCTACATGAGTAAGCTATATGTAGGCTTAGGTGCCTAAGAGTCGATCTCCAACAAAAATGGCGAAACGACCAACGGCAGGTCGCAGGGACCACCTAACTACTGAAGCCCTAAGTAGTTAGACATAGTGGGTGCTTAATAAGCACAATAGCCCCCTCTCCGAAGTAATACCGAATGGTGGTTCCGGGAAGGGTGCAGGGCTTAAGGCACGAGTGGGTTTTTAGTGGGTCGAGGAGTTGGCAGCCTCATCCATTCCATTCCGTCTAAAAAAAAGATCGTCAACTTCCTGTTGAGTCGCAGCGAATTCGCTATTTAAGACCATGGATGATGGAAAGCCTACTTCCTTGCGTTGTTGATAAACATAGCATAGGATTTCGGGTGTGATTTGAGTCGCCGTTGAACCGCACTAAGATGGCGTTGAAAAAGCATACGACTTATTCGTTTGTATTCGTAGTTGAGCCGGCTATAATGGCATTCAAGCAATAATGTGCGGTATTTCGTAAATCTTTTGATCGTCTTAGTGATCGAAGCTCGTTAGTCATCCTTTTTGTGACGTGCCTGTCAATTACATAAGCCAAGACGTGGGAACAAGTTTGAGCAGCGATATTAACGTCGGTTGGATCAAGATGGCTCTGCCAATCCAAATTAGACAGAACTTCACCATTACTGCGATAGTCAGCTCTACGGCAGTCATATGACACTGTAACACGAGTGTCAATGAAGTCTCGACAGTAACTATAAGAGAAGGATGGTGAGGAACATCCTTAACTAGAGACACGGGTGCCAAAGAGATGACAGGAGCGGTATCTCGGCTATCTCAAAGCAGGGATCTAGAGAACGATTTTTGACGTAGACTACGTCTTACGGGAAGGGTAGGGTGTCAATTGAAAATTTAAAAATAAGCGACCGTCACGAAATATCGTTACAAATTAAACGCTAATAACTTAATAAATGCTCAATAGATTTTCAAGATGTTTACATCAATCGATTGGAAATTTTCCCGCGTATCAATTCAATTATCAAACATTATCCGTTAACAATTTCAAGCTATTGAAAATAACCAAAATATGAGGTGATGTCATATAATGCCGATTTTTCAGAGTAAATTTACTCAATGCACTCAATTTTACTATCACAGATTTCAAATGTAAGCAAGGGAGGTCTCATATGCAGCAGTGAACGATATAAACCGGGTACACCTTCGCAAATTTACTCATTCGTGTTGCAGTACTGGAGCTGTGCGGAGCATCGAGCCAGTATGGATTGGCAGCTGGCGCCGGGCGATAGCATGTACCCTGGAGGGTGCACTAGCTTCATTCAGCGGAGCGGCAAGACGCCAATTTGGATTTTGCAGCTGGCTGTGGCAACACCATAGAAAGTGCACGATGCTAGGCAGCCATACATTATGCTGTGGTGTGCTAGGCAGTCGGTTGCTTGGGCAAATAATGTCTTCGTAGCCAGCCGGTGGGTGCTACCGCTAGGAGCGAAATAAGGTGCTTGTGTGTGTGATATTTGGTAGACATCTTTTGGTAAGGCGCAGAGAGGGTTTGAATTCAAATGCGGACCATTTCAAAACGACCAATTTAATTTTGAGAGAGTTCGATTGATTTGAATGTTTGGTTCTTACCGATTGGATGACAGCGGTGGCTAAAACAATATTAGTTTTCTCTTTGTTGCATACCTTTAGCATTTTGTACAATTTACAAATGGCTACCGTCACGAAAAATTGAAAAACCGGACGCTAAGAATTCGATTGTTTCTTGATTGATTTATTTTTGAGACTACTCTAATCAAGAAATTTATACGATTGCCATTCTATCTACTAAGGTATATAAAATTTTACAAATAAAAGATTAATATATTTCGCATACATATTCATCAATCGGTGTATGAAAATTTTAAAGAATGTTGCGTTCTGGCATGTTTCAAGAAATTCCCTATCATGGACAATGATTTGATTCTCGAACATGCACATTTCAATGAGTACTGTAATGAATAGTTATTTTGTTGTGTTAACGATTCGCGTTGGATAGAGTTTTACTTCTAGGAAGAAATAAGTTTTGAGAAACTGTGAAAGGGTATATAAGTGCAATGACTATTCGTTTTGATGCCAACCGTTTGCACAAATTTCGGAAGCGCGTTAAGATCGAACATTCGAGAAATCCTCCGAATTGACCATGTACCGATGCCGAGCGAACTCGAGGTTATCGGGCGAAACTGGAAGCAACCAGAGGTAATGCTTTGCTAACTACTGGTCGAAAAGCTAGAGAAGGGCCTTAAACTCGAGATGGGAAATAAAATCAAGTGGTCAACCAGCTTGACAAAATACAAATGCTTTCTAAAGAACGTACAATAGATTGTTGCTAACATACTTACTATCTAATGCTGGTCTAACAATCTTTGAGGACAAACATCAACGCTATTTTGACCAGACTAGGCCTTACGGCAAGGGTAGAGGTCAAATCAACATTTAAAAATAACTGAAACAGTGTGAACTCTTATAGCTTTATCATTTCTCGATAGATTTTCGAGATTACGCGATATGGATAATGGTCTCCAGCTGGTCGATCATATCAACACAATCACTACAGGCTGCACAATTGTTGCCCTTTCATCATACTAACATTCAAACCAAACGTCCCTTTCCACGGCTGCCAAATAATTTCTAAGAAGCGAATCATAGCATGTTCTAACATACTTTCTCACTTATTTATGCTAACCCAACGTCCCATTAGAACAGTACACTACGAAACTAATCAAACGGGTTAACGTAGTCTACGTTAACCGTTCGTGTGTTAAACACAACCCCACTGATTTTTTTCATTCACTACGTCATTAACTTGGGATAGAGTTGCGGTACTGTAACTGTCCAGAAGCTTAATTGCCCCTGCGTGAAAAGAAGAACGCTCATGGTCGGGACGGAGAAAGCCGCTGTGAGTTGGAGTGCATGCAACGTCTGCTAGGTCGAAGTCTTCCAAAATAAGGGACAGCAGAGACAGATCGACAATGCGCATCCGTCGATTCCAAGTCTTGAGTTCGATCCGGAAGAATACTGCACAGAGAAATAGTTGACGGCCTACAAGCTGAATTACTACCCAAACTTGTACCACGGTGATCCAAGAATCGTCTTCAACTGCACTCGCTTTCAGCCTGGAACTAATTGCAATGAGAACGCCATCGCCGGACGATTTCCTGCTATTGTTTATGCTTCGATCGGAGACCTCCGATCTCCAAAAACATAACGTGAAACAGTCCGAGAATCTAACCTGTCTCAGTCAAGACTATAATATAGCAATGATCCATTACCGCTAACCGATAATCATCCATGAGGACGTTCATTCTACCAACATTCTGGTAGAAGATAACAATTTCCGGATTCCGCTGTTGAAGGGTTGTATCATTGGGAAAGAAAACACCAACAGGGCGGGAGGTGTCCTTTTATTAACAATACTTTCCGTTACTTGGAATCCGTTAGACCCCGTCTCCCAACTCAACCACAGGGCCGGGGCGGCTGCTGGTCGCTGGCAGGAAGGGCTCGATTGCGCTGAGCGGAATAGGGGCTTCCTCAAGGCTAGCGACGATTGTGCGTCCCGGTATCCTGCTTGCAGGGTCCGTCATGCAGGATCGGGACGGCAGTTGGTCGTTGGCAGGAGGGGCTCGACTGCGATGAGAGGGGTAGGTGCTTCCTTTGGACATGTGGCAAGCTTATTTCAGTAATATAATCACTTCGGTCAGAAGCTTCAACACACAGTCAAAAGCAACGCTGGAATACGGAAGCTGATCAGGCGAAGAGTTGTTACTGACAGAAGCATAAATATTGTACTAAAAAATGCAACAAACAAAAATGATCACCAACAGTTCATTTCAAGTCGGACCTTTTTGAAACTCTTAGGGAACAAATAAACACATATAAGCATGTATGTGCAAAGTTGGTTGTTTATTCAACCTCCTTTCCTAGGCTGAATGCCCGCACCTTGGACTTAACGCTACCCATCAAATCCTGTGCAACACTTGCGCCATCTTTCTGACACACTTTCATTCACTCTTTTTTCAAATCCTTGTTGTTTTTGAAGACCTTCCCTGTTTTCCGGAGCTTGCCCTTCCTAATCGTCCAGAATTTATCTATTGGGCGAAGTTCTGGCGTGTTTGACAGATTTGTCTCGTTCGGCCCAAAAACGACAGCATTGGCTTCGTTCCACTCCATCATATTGGTAGTTGGAAGATTGATAGGGAAATTTCTCTTTGTCCGAAATGACGAAACAGAGACTTTCACAAAATAGAAAAAAGCGTCCGTTTTATTGAAATCACGTTTTACAAAAGCGCAGTGGCTTTTCTTCTCTACACAGTTCTACACCGATGAACTGACAGCAGGGTTGCCAGTACGGAAATGGAATTATATGTAACAAGGTAAATGACTATCCAGGTGAACAAATTTCGACAACGCATCACACATCGGTTTCACGTAATGGCACGATGCCAGATCCGGCCAAAACAGAATATCACCTTAGTGGAATCGGAGGAAGGGCAGCAGGCGCTTCTGGATGCATTCTTCTTTATATATTTGGCCGTTGATGCTGCCGGTCGTTATGTACGGCTTGCTGAATTTGTCACACCCACAGATCGCCTGCCACACCAAGTACTTCTTGGCAAATTTGTCGACCTTCTGCGGAACATCCAGGCGGGACTTGCCGACGAAAAACTCCAGGCAGGGAATCTGCTTGGAGTCCGCTTTAATGTACGTCGGTTCGCTAAGGCGCCTTTCTAACCTTGAAGACATGAAGTCCGGCCCGCTTCATTATCTGCTGGACGAACCAGACGGAAGAGTTTACCTTTTTGGCCAGGTCCCGAATCGAATGGTTCGGATTGCCTCATCTTTCTTGCGTTCACAGGGTCGGTCGTCTTCGCTTTTCTTCTGCTGCCAGCTCGCCGCTTTGGACGATTTTACCACACGGGACCCGGACGAATTGTCGATTCCCAACTGTTTTGCGATCGGCCTGTGGGACTGGCCTGGATTTTCCACGACCACGCCCATATTTTTTTGTCGAAGCACTTCTTGCTTGGAAGTCATCTCGATAACCACTTGACAAATTGTGACGAAATTTTGCACATGTAAGCATTACACTCTACACTAGTAAAGGGCGGTTCGACCAAAATTTGGTCGACTTAAACTTGACGCATTTCCTTTCATCGTGCATTATAAAATTTTGCACACCCCCCATTTTGAAGATGTGTGTGTGTGTGTAGCATCATGCCTCTATTTTGATTTTGAGATTAGCACTTCAGTTATCAAAATGTCGTCGAAGGAAGAGAAGCAACGCATCAAAATTTTGCACGTGCATGGCGAAAATCCAAACTACTCTCACGCCAAGTTGGCGAAATTGTTGAATGTGGCTAAATCAACTGTTACCAACGTATTAAAAGTGTTCGGTGAACGTTTGTCGACAGCCAGGGAAGCTGGATCGGGAGGATATCGAAAGCCGGAGGCCACAGCGACGACAGAAAGAGTTGCCCGCTGTTTCGAGCGGAACCCCAACCTCTCCGTCCGAGATGTCGCAAAGAAGCTGAGAGTGGCGCCTTCAACCGTGGATAGAGCTAAAAACGAGCTGGACTGTCGACTTACAAGAAAGTGGTGACTCCAAATCGCGACGATAAACAAAACACGTCACAAAGCACGATCGCGAAAGTTGTACACGACGATGCAGACGAAGTTTGATTGGGTGGTACAGGACGATGAAACTTACGTCAAGGCAGAATTTAAACAGCTTCCTGGACAGGAATTTTATACGGCAACCGGACGGGGAAAGGTGGCAGACATTTCAAGCACATTAAACTTAACATTAAGTTCGCGAAGAAATATCAGGTGTGACAGGCCATCTGTACTTGTGGCTGGAAGAGCAACGTTTACATTGCGACCGGAACCGTCAATCAGGAAATTTATCTGAGCGAGTGCCTACAAAAACGTCCACTGCCTTTCCTGAAGCGACACAATTGTTCCGTACTATTTTGGCCGGATTTGGCATCTTGCCATTACGGAAAAAAGGCCATAGGGGAAGGTCCATTAATTATGCTACGCAGTAAGGGGTTAGGGGGGGTTTGGGAAAACGTGACAATCCATACAAAAAAATGTGAAGGGTCATACAAAAAACGTGACAAGGGGGGGTTTAAAAAAAGTCAGTTTTTGCGTGACATAATTAATGGACGTTCCCTAGAGTGGTATGGTGCAAACAACGTTCTAGTGTTGCCCAAGGACAAGAACCCTCCCAACGCGCCAGAGCTCCGCCCAATCTAACAATATTGGGCCATCGTCAAGCGGAACCTTAAGAAGACTCAAAAAGCTGTTGTAATCGAGAAACAGTTCAAGGCAAACTGGCGTTCTGCGGCGAATAAAGTGGACAAAGAGACTGTACAAAATCTGATGGCAGGTGTTAAACGAAAGACCCGGCAATTTGCATTAAAAAAAGGAAGCTTAGCTGAATATTTCTCCAGTATTCAGTATTAAATGAACTTGAAAAAGAAAAAGAATTTGACTTATTAATAAAAACTTTGATCGACTCACACACATTACTGTTTGACCAAATTTTGATCGGAACACCCTTTATTACCTAAAATGTCATCGATTTTTACCCAAACAATAGAAAGTTATACACAACAGGAACTGTTACATTTTTTTTTTCGAGTACAATCTTTATTTGCCTGAATGAGGAGGTTGGGAAGCCCCACTACCGAAGAAGCGAAACCAAAAATACGGCGAAGAGGAGAAGAAATGAATGAAACAAAAGACAGTGAAAGCTTTACCAGAAGCAGTCGATTCGATGAAAGCTGACATTGAAAAGCTGAATACAGCCGTTGCCACCTTAGCGGCTAAAGTTGACTCCGAACTTCCATCGGCTCCTACGTTGTCTTGGCCTTGACCCGAACGGCTCAACTCAGCTCGTAGCACTCCGAAGCGACGTCGAACATCTATTAGCTCGAACGAGAAACCTATTCTCAGTGGCACGAACCCAGCAAGCGAATCAATTAAAATCGTTAACGAGAATGCCGATAAGGTGTAGTTGTATCTATCCGCGTTTCTGCCCAGTACAACGAACGACGAAATTGCGAAACTGGTTCGTGACTGCTTGTCATTAGAACCCGACGATACACCAATTGTTGCCAAACTGATACCCAGAGGAAGAGATCCGTCTACACTGAACTTTGTTTCTTTCAAAGTTGGTGTCAAAGTGGAACTTCGCGATTTAGCACTTTCCTGTGATTCCTGGCCCGAGAGTATCCGCTTCCGTGAGTTTGAGGATGGGCATAGTATGAAAATTACGAAATTGACGAATGATGCCCCTATGGAGTGACGGCAACATCAAGTGGACAAGATTTTCCTGCAACCGAGACGCACCGTAGAAAGCCTGTTGGAAGCTCTCAATCGCCCCAACCCAGTCCCGCCTATCGCAGCCTCCGTTCACCACAGCCGTTCCGGCCCTGAGCCTAGATGCGGATCGGGGGTCTTCCAACTTGCAATTCAAGGCAAGTACATACACGATTGCGAACTTTCACTGCCTGATGCCGGCTCAAATTTCAGCGCTTTGGACGTCGCTGTCCGCGAAGAACTTCTACCACGCTCCCAACTTTTACTTTACTACCAAAATGTTGGCGGAATCAACAGCAGCTTGACTGAATACCAGTTGGCAGGTAACGATGCGTGCTATGATATCTACGCGTTAACTGAAACGTGGCTGAATGACAACACTTTATCGTCGCAATTGTTTGACGACTCATACGCAGTTTACCGCCAAGATCGGTCATCTGCTAACAGCAACAAGCAATCGGGTGGAGGTGTTCTTCTGGCAATCCGGTCCTGCTACAAATCGCGTTTATTGAATCCCCCTGGAAGCTCAACAGTTGAACAACTGTGGGTAGCAATTACTAGTTTCGAAGTTACGTATTTCATCTGTGTTGTGTACATTCCCCCGGACCGTGTACATGATGGCAACCTCATAGAGAAGCACTTAAGTTCACTTGATTGGATTGTTGCGCAAATAGGCGCGAGAGACAACATCATCATTCTCGGCGATTGCAACATGCCTGAAATTTCTTGGATGAACGATTCCCGAGGCTTCCTTTTTCCGGATTCTTGTCATTCTTCGATTCGAACAGCTTCAATTGACTTATTGGACGGTTATTGCACCGCAGGTCTAAACCAGACGAGCAGCATCTTCAACAGTAACGGTCGCATGCTTGACCTTTGCTTTGTCAGCGAAGAGTTGGGCCTAGACTGCTCGGTCACTCATGCTCCGGAACCTCTCGTGAAAGTGTGCAGGCACCATTCCCCTTTATTGGTAACGATGAAGGTCAGCCAAGAGAAATGTTTTCGTGAAATTACTCAAAAAGGTATTTTACGACTTTGGCAAAGCAAATTTTGACGAAATGAACGTCTTCCTAGCTGGGAATGATTGGGATGAGATATTTAGCGATCTTGATGCAAATCTAGCGGCTTCGACTTTGTCTGCTATCCTGTTGTATGCCATCGAACAATTTGTGCCAAAGAAACGCTGCCAAGTACCTCCTAAACCTGTTTGGTCGAATGCGGAGCTAAGGCAGCTGAAAAAATGAAACGCTCCGCATTCAGGAAGCACAGCAAATGCCGCACGGATCTAACTAGATCTGTCTACGCTCGAGCAAACAATGAGTACAAAGAACTGAACGACCATTTGTACAACGGTCATATTGACCAGCTTCAACGACGACGCCTCAAATCCAACCCTAAGCGCTTCTGGCGTTATGTAAATGAGCAAAGGAAAGAATCTGGATTGCCTTCGAATACGACCAACGGCACTTTGGAAGCTGACTCAATCCCGGGAATCGCAGATCTTTTTCGCTCACAGTTCAGCAGTGTATTCACCGATGAAATTCTCGATTCTGATGATATTGTCGCCGCTGCTAATAACGTACCTCATCTCACTGCTTCCAGTCCACAGATGTCGGTCACTACCGCCATGGTGGCCGCAGCAGGGAAGCAACTGAAGTCATCAAAAGACTGCGGTCCTGATGGCATTCCTTCGTTTATGCTCAAATGCGGTACAAGGCTCGCGAAGCCTCTAGCAACGGGTTTCAACCTTTCCTTAACGACAGGCATTTTTCCGTCCTGCTGGAAAGATTCGTTTGTTTTTCCTGCAAACGAACAGTTTCAAACTATCGTGGAAATGCAGCGTTGATTGCTACCTCTAAGCTTTTCGAGTTGGTTGTTCTCGATACTCTGTTTCGGAACTATTCACACAGCATCTCCTTGGAACAACATGGTTTCATGCCCAAACGATCAACTACTACTAATTTAGTCACCTTTACGTCATTTCTCATACGTGAGATGGAAAAAGGACATCAAATAGACGCTATCTACACTGATCTCTCGGCAGCTTTTGACAAAATCAACCATGAGATTGCACTGGCGAAGTATGCTAGGATAGGTATCGATAATGGGTTGCTGATCACGTCCGTGAAGATCGGTGACTTCATCTCAACACCATTTCCTGTCACATCCGGTGTCCCTCAAGGCAGCCACCTCGGACCTTTCCTATTTTTACTCTACATGGACGACGTAAATCACAGCTTGACATGCCTCAAACTGCCGTATGCCGGCAACCTCAAGCTCTACTTTGTGATAAAGAAGACCACAGATGCCATATGCTTACAGCAACAACTGGAAGTACTCGGATCCTGGTGCCACTTAAATCGAATGTCTTTGAATGTGGCCAAATGCTCAGCCATCTCTTTTGGCCGTAAACGCTCGCTTTTTCAGCATGCCTATTCGCTATTCGGTACCGAGCTGAAGCGTTAGACAACAGTCAAGGACTTAGGAGTAATGTTAGACTCCAAGCTGTCATTTAAGGATCATGTTTCGTACATTGTTTCCAAAGCCTCCTCCCAGTTGGGCTTTATGTTCCGTTTTGCTAAGAAATTCCGTGATGTGTACTGTCTTAAGGCGCTGTACTGCTCTATAGTGCGCCCAATTCTGGAATATTCAGCAGTGGTTTGGTCCCCCTACTACCAAAACAATACTTTACGAATAGAAGCTATTCAGAAGAAGTTTTTCTACTTCGCATTACGACGACTTCCTTGGAGAGACCCCATCAATTCACCTAGTTATGCCGATCGCTGTAAACTTATGAACCTTGCATTGCTGGAAGCGAGGCGTGACGTCGCTAAAGCTTGCTTTGTTGGTGATCTTCTTCAAGGCCACATTGATTGCTCAGCTCTACTTGGTCTTCTAGACATCAGCTCTAGACGCCGAAATCTCCGATCCCACGCATTCCTGTACATTCGACACTCCAGAACAAATTACGGGCGGAACGAACCGATAAAAAGTATGGGCCGTGTGTTCAACCGTTGTTATTCCGTATTTGATTTTAACGTTAGCCGTAAATGTAATAAGAATAGTTTTAAGAGGTTTTTGTGCTAAGTTTGTAGTATCTTTGTATGTGTCAGTTAGAATTATATTGAACGGTCATTGGGATAAACATCTTACCTGTTGACAAATAAACGAAACTAAACTAAACATTTAAAGCTAGATTTAGGATCCGTTGAACACAAATTTACCTAAATAGATTCGAGTTTAGAAGATTCGCATAAAAAAAAGGACTTCTTTCTTATCTATCCACGAGGTGAAAAACCACTTGAATGCTTACATTCCACCGTGTATCCGGCCTTAGTTTTCACTTGTATCTATTTGCTTCCCTCCATTTTCTAAACGTAAAATTTTCGAGCATTGCAATGTAGGTGTATCTTCGTGTTTGTTTTGATCTCGCTTTATGTACTTGATCCGCTGCGTGGACTTGTGACAAGTTGATGTGAAACTGCGTTGTTCAATCCATTCATTCAGTATTTCTATGATTAAAACAAATAATTCTCAAACAGTTGTAAGAGCGTATCTTTGTTTGTTTGTTTGTTTGTGTGTTCTGTTTTTAAGTGCTGTGTTATAGTTATTGTTTATGAAGTAGATGATTTTTTTTTTTCAAATAACCAAACTTAATGCCGATCGGCTGTTGTTATATTTAACATGTAAGTTAGTTGTGATGCTTAGTTCCAAATCCATGAAAAATAATCTCGAAAAGTAAAACAAAAACTGTGGGAAAAATTCTCTCTATCATTGTAAGGCACTATCGAGAGTCGTTTGGGATGTGTTTGACGTTCCCTTCGTTTTGGGACAATTTTGAAGAGGATCTCAAATCGAACAAATCACATTAATTGGATCAGTTCCTTCTAGAAATAACTTTTATTTTCGTGAAATATTTAGGAAAAACTGCAAAAATGAAAAAAAAAATGTATATCTACAATCAGTGCAATCTCTTAACATCTAAGCTTTTGCATGGCCCGTAAATTTTGGGACGGACGTTTCCTGTTCAATATGCACACACGCACATACAAATAAGACTTCTCCGTTACCTTTTTTTTATTTTTCATTGAGTATCATTCAGATCTATTGCACACATACATGTACACGAATTTGTGGCATTTAGTCGAAAGGATATTTGACGTTAAATGAAAGGAAAATTAAAACAGATATTTTCAATGGATCTTCTCTATTGTGATAACGGCCTGTCAGAGACCTAATTTTCGATTCGAGCGTGTTGAATCAAACGCTCGAGTCGAACATTTTCTTGCGAGTGGAAACCCGCACGGTGGCCCAGTTTCCCCTATAGTCACTAGATTCATAGTCTGGCGGAGACAAAAACGGGAGCCAATTTTGATTGTCACTTGGCGGAGCCAATCGAACATTACACGTGTAATTTATGATAAGGGCCGGAAAGCCATTTGTAAACAATGACTTTCAATTCCGATTTCTCTCAGAACTCAGAACACTCCAACATATTGGAAGCAGCATCTGGTGGAAGAATGTGTGTTCTACCATATAGTGTATCTGAACATCGAAAAATTCTAATGATACGAGAGAAATCAACGTTTAAAATCATTGTTTACAAATGGCTTTCCGGCCCTTATAATTAATTACTCGAGTAATGTTCGATTGGCTCCGCCAAGTGACAGTTCCCGTTTTTGTCTCCGCCAGACTATGAATCTAGTGACTATAGTTTCCCCCCTAAATGATATTTGAGTACACTCAACAAAATCATCAAGTTGTTTCCACGTGAAACGCACGTAATTTTCGTCCACTGCCAATACCAGTAATGAACACGTGGCATTCACGTAAGAGCTACGTGATTTCCACGTATATCCACGTTCTACGTGAAAATCACATATATGTTACGTGATTTTTTACATACAATTCACTGGCACGCAACCCAAGTAACCACAAGCATTATATTATTGCACTTATTCGACCCAAAATCAACATCACTAATGCGAGATCGCATTTATTCGACATCATTAATGCGGGATCGCATCAATTCAACAGTTGTCAAGTAATGAAGCGTTAGATTAGCTTTAAGAATGTAGTGATGCATTACCAATGCAATAATGCTACTTTAGCAATGTCTTATAGCATAACAAAAGATATAGCATTAGTTCGATCTTAGTGGGGCCCTTTTCAGCATTATTCCAACTTCAATGATGCACTAGACGTATATGCATGCTATTATAGCCTCGTGGTTACTTGGGAATGTTCATCAGATTGCTCCATATTTTTATTTTTTCAATATCCTTATATTTCATAAGGCAAATTTATGAAGTTCATTCTGATTTCTTACACGCTCAGAACACCCTCTCTTTCTTTTGTATTACTGTCCCTTCTTTTCTCAAGGAAAAGTTACTCAATTTTCATAGAAACTGGATCTACTCAATTTTTGAGTTGATCCACTTTTTACGAAAATTGAGTAACTTTTCCGTGAGAAAAAAAGGGACAGTAATACAAATGAAAGAGAGGGTGTTTTGAGAGTGTATAGCGAATAATCATAATGCAATCTTATGACTATCGCAAGTTTATTTCGCTGAGTGTATGACAGTTATCCGTGGAACCGCAGTGAGAGTACTCAAAAATTAGTTAACCTAGCTGGTAGTGTGAGGAAATAAACAGTCAACATCGACTTCCGATCCGAACGATGTTGACTAATAGGTCAACTCGTTACTTCCAACCATGTTAACTCACTTTCGAGCTATACTTTCCCACCAATATTTGAGTTGTTTAGAAATACCCTGAATTCGACAAAATGTCCAGAAGCCCGCGGACACAGCAAAGCAGCAATGTTTCAATTTTCGTCTGTCCTAAGCGACTTCGATGCGTACAGTTGTTTTAGAAGAAGAGTCACTTTTGCGGTTATGAAGCAGATAGGCAATCTATGAGGCGTACATTATCTTCTACAACTCCTGTCGGTGCAGGACAATTTAATGCTGAAGCAGAGGCGGTTTAAATTTTTGTTTGTTTTTTTTTTTAATCGGTTAAGTGTGCCCATACTGCCTTTTAGCGTGTGTGTGTGTGTGTGTGTGTTCTTATACTAAGCGATCAAAACTGTAGCTTGTGTGGTTCGAATTTTGTTTCTCAAACATTGTACAAGTGTCGGTCTACTTGATTTATATAATTATTTATATTTACTAGCATAAGGTTTATCATCAATTTTGCACATGTAGTCTTATCGTCTAGAACCTATAGGTTTATGTTAGTTCTCTCTCTGTTTTGAAAATAGTTGATTATGTAGTTCACAAAATAAACAGTGTTTTGATGCGTTAGGATTCTGCTTTCTGCCTGCTGTTTTTTTGATTTAAAAAAAAAAATATCCTGCCAAATTTCAATCTTACAATTTTTAATGTCTTAAAAAAGAATTACTTGGTATCACATCTTTCATGTTGCCTGGTTTTTTTTTCGATTCAATCTTTTCAAAACAAAGTGAAATACATCGCCCTTGCGTTGTGGAAAGGTATTAGGCATTTTCTTGCCCCCATTAAAATTAAAAATTGTGATGATACTAATTGCTTCCTTTTTACGTTAATGAATTAAAGAACAGGGGAATCAAAATGCTAATTCCATCTCCCAACGTTTTTCTTCTTCTTCATTCGCAAGCCGAGGTGGTGTCAGTTTTTAAGGAGAGTTCGTAGGAAATTATGTAGGCCATTTTTGAATTGTAACTTACAGTTAAAACTGGACAGATTATCTTTTCAGCTAAATATAAGTGTAAATATCACTAGAACTGATTGATAAAAGATAGATATAGGAAATAGAAAACACAACTAATAATAATTGCCATATTTATCAGGAATATTTAATGGGGTACACCCCTGGACTTGCTCCTATCATCTTTAGAAGGGTTAAGTAATTTTCTGTGTAGATTTT
This sequence comes from Aedes koreicus, assembly GCA_024533555.2. Classification (NCBI taxonomy): domain Eukaryota; kingdom Metazoa; phylum Arthropoda; class Insecta; order Diptera; family Culicidae; genus Aedes; species Aedes koreicus. The sequence continues at coordinate 117,234 of JAHHFK020005048.1, read as the reverse complement.
TCATAAAATAGAAACATAACAAAGAAATGGGTCTCATCCAACTACTCACACATTAGCTCACTTATACACGCAAACATTCAGTCACCAAGTTCCGTTGTAAAAGTATAGTCGGCTACCTCCAGTCCAGCATCGCCGCCACAGCTTCCCCCGGTTTCGTCCAGTTGGTACAGATAGCTTAGCAGGCGTTCCTCATCGTTGCCAACCAGATTACCGAGCATGCCGAGTGGCCGATGGTACTCGGGATGCTGCGGGTGATGCAGCGGCTGTTGCTGCTGATGATGGTTAGGCTGATTATGCCGTCCTCACATGTGGATCGTGGCGGCCGTATAGCGGGCCTCGCCTCGTCGCCATGACCACTTGTTTGGTCGGTACTGCGGGGAGGGAAGAAAGATGCACATGAATGCTTAGAATGGCGACTGACGTGTGGTTTGATGACGGTTGTGAGTAGATTCAGTGAAAGCACCGACAAAACGGCACGGTTGGCAGTGACACAATTTATCAAGAAATTTCTGCTTAGAAAACACATTTAGATCATGAAAACAGGTGTTTTTTTAATGATAAACTGATTTCATTTTCCATAGAACTTTTGTTTAGGATAAAGAAATTAAGAAAACATTCTGTCGCAAAAATCAATGCTATGTTAATACGAATTTAAATCGACAGTCACTGATTTTTTATGTCTAAAGTAAAGTTTACATTTCATGTCGGTTTGTCGGTGGTGAAAGTTTGGGATGATTAAATTATAAACATGATTTGGAATTCGTGAATATATGGAATTTACGCGTATAAGTAATTTGTTTAAATGTAACCCTGAGGTTTTCCATTAAGCGAAGTTCAGGACAGTTTGGCGGACTGGCTGCTTTTGGCACTTAGTCAACCCCTTGTGCATGATAGAATGATCGCAGCAAGCTCTGCCCACGAACGGGTGGGTTTTTGTGCACTGTCATATTTGTTTCTCCGTTTTGTTTCTTTAAAAGTTGATGAGGTTTTTTTTTTGCTTTTTGAAATTTTGCCAATTCCGTTATATTTTAGTTAATTTCAGTATACTACAGTCAGACACACTGTTCCATTCCAAGTAATCGCAGCAACCACTCACTGCTTTTCATTCCATTTGTAAACGTCAAGCTGAATACAAGCAAACTGAAATTACCCCTCAAGAATCTGAGTTTCATTTTTTTATGCATTTGGAAGACATTTCATTGGCGACGAGGATTATTCTGGAAGTTTCAAGAGCTCCAGAATTGAACCCGAGGAAGGATGGCGACCAATCAAGAACTCCAAGCAGCGATCCTGCAGATGACCCAGCTTCTACAGCGGTTGGCCGTCCGCAAGCAAACAACCCAGAGCAAGTATTGGAGTCACTGTCGACCAACATCAGCGAGTTCTGTTTCGATCCGGAGAACGGCACCACATTCGAAAAGTGGTTCGCCCGGTACACGGATCTTTTCGAAAGCGACGCACGTAGTCTGGACGATGCAGCCAAGGTTCGACTCCTGCTCCGGAAGTTGTACACGTCCTCTCACAGTCGCTACGTCAACTACATCCTTCCGAAGCTGCCGAAGGAAGTCACGTTCGCCGAAACCGTCAAGACGCTGACCAAGATCTTCGGCAGGCAAACCTCCGTTTTCCACAAGCGCTATCAATGCCTGCAACTGATGAAATCGGAGTCGGACGACATCATCACCTATGGTGGCAAGGTCAACAGGGCGTGTGAAGAGTTCGAGTTCAAGGATTTGAAGATCGAGCAATTCAAGTGCTTGATGTTCGTCTGTGGTCTCAAAGCACCACGCTACGCGGATATCCGAGCAAGACTTCTTTCCCGCATCGAAGGTGAGACAGCAGAAGCACCGGTGACCATTCAAACTCTGATCGACGAGTTCCAGCGGCTCGTCAACCTCAAGTCGGACACCACGATGATCGAACAACCATCAAGTTCGAAAAATTCGGTCCACAGCATCTCGGAGAAGAAACCCGGCAACCAGCAACGTCCACCGAAAACGGAAAGTAAGTCCATCCCTCGTACTCCCTGCTGGCAGTGTGGACAAATGCACTATGTTCGCGACTGTCCATTTTCTGACCATCTATGCAAGTCATGCAACCGCACCGGCCACAAAGAAGGCTACTGTGGTTGTGTCAAAAAGTCTTCAAGCGACTCTTCCACTCAACCCCGAGAGAAGAAGCAGTTCAAGAAGAAGGCCAGTTCCAGACCCGAAGCCAAAGGGATTTTCGTGAACCACATCGCCAATAGCTCCAGAAAACGCAAGTATGTGACGATCACCATCAACGACGTCGCTATTTCGCTACAACTGGACTCCGCAAGCGATATCACGGTAATTTCCAAAACAACGTGGCAACAACTGGGACGCCCGAAGCTGACACCATCATCGATTGAAGCATCCAACGCATCCGGTGGACCACTCGCTCTCATCGGCGAATTCCATTGTGAAGTCAGCATGGTCAAGCGTGGCCAGTGTTTCGTGACGTCATCACCGGAACTCAACGTGCTCGGAATTGATTGGATCGACATGTTCAACCTATGGTCGGTTCCATTCGATACGCTCTGCAGTCAAGTCGCAGCAGTACCTGGGCCATGTTTCGAGGAAATCACATCGCAGCTTCAAGCCAACCATCCGGCGGTTTTCAACAATTCGCTGGGACACTGCACAAAGACAAAGGTAAAGCTATTTTTAAAACCTAACGCCAAACCTGTTTTCTGTTCGAAGCGACCAGTTCCATTCAACACCATTTCGCTGGTCGATGACGAATTGACACGTCTCCAGTCGCTGGGAATCATCACGCCGATCGATTTCTCGGAGTGGGCCGCTCCGATCGTCGCAGTACGCAAGCCGAATGGTAAAGTTCGTATTTGTGCGGACTATTCCACTGGACTCAACGAAGCGCTGGAGGCCAATCATTATCCTCTTCCAACCCCGGAGGAGATTTTCGCGCAGCTCAACGGAAGTGCCGTCTTCAGCATCATCGACCTCTCCGATGCGTATCTTCAGCTGGAAGTAGACGATGAATCGAAGAAGCTTCTCACCATAAATACGCACCGGGGTCTCTTCCAATTCAACTACCTCAGTGCCTGGGGCATTCCAAAGACTAGTGAACACAATGATTGCTGACATTCCTGGGGTACGTTCGTTCCTCGACGATGCTATCATCTTCGGACCAACCTGGGAGGCACACAGGGCGTCATTGGACAAGCTACTTCAACGTTTGGAGGAATATGGTTTCCATGTCAAGCTGGAGAAATGCCACTTTTTCCAAACCGAAATCAAGTACTTGGGGCACATCATCGACAGCAAGATACGGCCCGATCCAGAAAAGCTCCAAGCCATCGCCTCTATTCCGGCACCAACCAACGTTTCTGAGCTCCGATCCTTCCTGGGGGCCGTTAATTTCTACGGCCGGTTCGTTCGCAACATCCATGAGCTTCGCCATCCTCTCGACAAACTACTCAAGAAGGATACGAAGTGGCAGTGGAATACCGATTGCCAGCGGTCTTTTGAGCAGTTCAAGCAAGTCCTGCAGTCCGATCTGTTGCTGACGCATTATGATCCCAAGTTACCAATCCATCGGCGGCCTTCCCCACCCCCATCCGTGCAGTTATCTTCCACGAATTTCCCAATGGACACTGGAAGGCAATCCAGCTCACATCGAGAAAAGGAAGCACTTGCGCTAACTTACGGCGTAACAAAGTTCCACAAGTACCTGCTGGATCGGCGATTCACTCTTCTCACGGACCACAAGCCGCTGCTGTCAATCTTTGGTTCAAAGAAGGGTATTCCATTGCATACCGCAAATCGACTTCAGTGTTGATACGACTCAACTACGATTTCGACATCCGTCACGTGTCCACCAACGACTTCGGTTGCGCCAATATGCTGTCCAGACTGATCGACCGTACCAAGCAGCCAGAGGAAGATTACGTCGTGGCAGCGATTTCCCTAGAAGAAGACATGGTGAGCATTGTTCGTGACACTATCGACCAAGTTCCAGATTCCTTTGCAGCAATCCAAGCTGCAACGAAGACTGACAAGGCGCTACAAACGGCGCTGCAGACATCCGTGAGGGCTGGCCAACCGATATACGATCAATCACGAATCCAGACTTTCGTCCCTACTTCAAAAGGCGAGAGTCCCTTACCTATGTCGACGGTTGAATTCTATTCCACGACAGAGTTGTCGTTCCGAGCAAGTTCCGAAGGCAAATCCTGAGGCAATTTCATCGTAGACATCCTGGCATGGTTCGCACGAAGTCCATCGCACGCAGTTTCGTCTTCTGGCCAGGAATCGTCCGGCACTGCACTCCATGCTGCACTGCTGGAAAAGCACCCGTCAAGACAACCCTTGAATCTTGGCCCATTCCTGACAAGCCGTGGTCACGAATTAACGTGGACTATGCTGGACCTGTGGATGGCGTATACTTCCTGGTGGTAGTCGATCCGAACACCAAGTGGCCCAGTTAGTTCCCGATCTTGTCGAATAGATGGTACCACAGTCTATCTTACATTTAAATGACGCTCTGTAGAGTTGCCGTTTTCTGCGAAGTTTCTTAGAATGTAATTTGTCGTCTTTTGATAACATCATATTAGTTTATGATCTTGCTGCAGAGATGGCGTTGCAGTCTATCTTTGTCAAATGAAGTTCTAGAGATTCTCCATCTTCGGCAAAGTTTCTCATTGTGAACATTTGTCGTTTTTCAACGTAATCATATTAGTTCCAGATCTTTCAGCAGAGATGGAGCTGTAGTTTATATTTTTCATTTGAAGCTTGAGAGAGTGGCCTTCTTAGGCATACTTTTTCGGTATGTAATATGTTGTCTTTTGTCATTATCATTATCATGTTATCAGATTTTGCCGCAGAGATGGCGCTGCAGTTTATCTTTGCCAAATGAAGCTCTTGAGGGTAGCCGTTTTCGGCAAAGTATACATATGCAGTCATTTGGCGTTATCAGATTAGTTCCAGATTGTGCCGCAGAGGTTGCGCTGCAGTATATTTTTGTCAAATGAATATTTTTGTCAAATGACATGGCTGTTAAAAAAGGTGTGATACTATCACACTGTGATACTGTGATGTGATACTATCACTGTAAGCTAGATCTTTACTTCTCTCATGCAATTGTTCATCCGAGAAAGCTCAAATAATTCACATCGCCTCTTCAAGCTGCTCAAGTAAGCGACATGAATCAGCGATGAGGCTAAAGAATCCACCGTCTCCAACGCTTTCATTATAAAGTATGAGATTAACCCGACCCTCCCCCGGCAAGGTACCAAAACTAGCCATGGAGAGGGAGTTACCCGCGCGCATTTTCGGTCGATTATTGCGAGAAACGATGGAAGGGAATGGATTCCCAATTAAGAAACTGGACAGCAATCAATTGACCTGACAGTGTGAGTCGTCGCTCGTGCGGAAGGAACTTTCGCGCTACGTGGAACCGGAAATGAAGCAGAAAATTGTAGCCCAAGCAATATGGAACGCAGGAGACGCGAAGGAAAGGATAATCAAAGTCAATCGAATTGATAATCGAAGACAATCAGCACGGACTAACTTCCACAGTTATTAATTGAGAGCTTTCGATGCGAGGTACCATTTTTGAATAAGTATGATTGTGTGACAAGTACAATCATACCCTACGCCCAGGGAGTCGAGAAATTTTTCTTTACGAAAAATTCCTAGACCAGACCGGGAATCGACCCCAGCCACCTCCAGAATGGTGTTGCTTTGTAGCTGCGCCTTTACCAACTGAGCTAAGGGAGGACCCAAACAGTTGACACACGGTGATGATATGGCTGATTTTTATTCGGTATGAACGAGCCGTTCAGCAGTGTAAACAACGCCGGTAAAGGGCTGGATCAGAGCCTCAAGGCCGCGATGATTCTGTGAAGTGTTCCCAGCTTTTTCGTCATACTGACAACTGCCCTCGAAAGTCGTTCCGATGACGAACTCACGCTGGAGTTGGTTAAACGAAAACTGCGTAGAAACAGGGCTCAGCGCAGAAACTTAGCCCCGACAATCAGGCTTAGTGACGTTTAACGCACGCACACGCACAGCGCCATTTAGATCAAAGGAGTGCAAGTAAGACGGAAAATCATTTGGACGAAAACAAACCATCATGTTCCAGAAAAGGAAAGGTGATTAAACGTCAAAAAGCCTAATAGGAAGCAGATTCGAAAGGAAGTTCGAATCGTTTCCGATATCAACCAGACCATTGACGAATGCAGCTTCGAAATACACTCGCAAACGTGTTTGTATTGGTGCAGTTTCTGTGCAATATTGGTGCAGGACATGACAGTAATATGTTGATCATCGAACACTTCTTTAAAGATCAATTTAAATTTTTATTAGTCGCTGTCACTTGCATTTACTCACTATCGCCATCTGTTTGGTGTATCGCCCATTCCTTTGTGCTCAACAGATGGCGGTAGTGTTTTACAACGATGTTTTAAACTGCGAAGAAGTGCAATACGTCACGTCTGTTTGTCAGTGGGTGCAGCATATTAAGAGAAAATTGTTATAAGGTCGCAAGAGTCGAAAGTAAGAATGAGAGGCTCTCTTTGTTTACTTTATGTTTCGTTAATACCTAAATCACCTCTACTTTTTTTTGTACTATTTGCATAAGCAATGTCTTTCGATTTGTACTAGGACTAGGCAACCCTTCGAATAATTTAGTTGTAATTAAAGAAATTCTCGTTTGTATCTCTTGAAAATTGGAAGAATCATAACAATATTCTCGAATTCTAGATCATTGCCTTTCGATCGAATCTTTCGCATGTTTAATATCCTGTCATTCAAAAAGGATGATATTTAGTAGACATATGGCTAGAAAACTTCTTTAAACACTTAAGACGAAGATTAAAAGATTCTTTTTTCTTTAGGGCTACCAATTTTGGTAGCCAAAGGAAAAAGGAAAACAGGAAAAAAACTTCCTATGCGTTGGCAATTTCGAATCGATCAAGCTTATTTAATTCGAGCTAAATCAAATGCTGGAATCTAAAAAAAGTTTATCGATTCCAATACGGCAATCTGAGTCCCGCATTTGCGTAATGAGTTCCAAAACAATTGAAAGGATGAAAAGTGATGATACTCGTGAAGAAATGAAAGCAAAATGATCCAAATCAAAATCAGAACATGATTTTTATATGATCACAAATAGACTTCCCCCGTACCTTTTGCATCTTTATTTAGCATTGTGTCAAAAGAGGATAGAGAGTAGAATTTTTTTTTAATTATTCGTATGAGATTCCAATCGTCAAATCTATAGGCTGATCGCAATACTCACTCTGATCAGCAGCTGACCGCTCTTGGTGTGCGGATTTCGATATGCGTAAAGTACCCAGCATCCGCAGCACAGCAGGATGCTGCAGATGACCATCATCGACACCAATAGGCTACTACTCGATGATTCCTGCTCCATGGCAGCATGGAATGCCGGAACCTTGTCCACTCCGTCCTCGGCAGCCGACGGATGATTTTCCGCTTTGCTTTTGCTGTTTCCATTCTTGGTTGGCTGGATTTCGGTTTCGTGTCGATATGTACCGTTGGTATCGTTACCCTCGGTACTAATCTCTATCGGTTCGCCATAGTTGTTTCCCTTCTGGCCAAGGGCCGGGCAGTGGGAAATCTCCAAGATTTGCGTTTTGTCGCAACCTGGCGGAAATGACGAATGATGTTAATCATAAATAGAAATAAGAGTACACAATTACCTTTCTGAATCCAGTCTTGCCGTTTACGATCAACTCCCGTGGAGCATCGGTTCAGAGAGGGACACCAGATACACTGTAAGAAATTTATCCATTATTATGAGACTCAAATTTCTGGCTTACCACTAAAACAATGCGAACCTTGAACTCAGCACCTTCGTGATTCATACAGGATTGACAGTCCTTAAAGCTGTAACAGGTAGGCTGAGCGTACAGCGTAATCAGGGTATTGTTCAGTACTTTCGAACGCCCAAAGTTGACTCTGTGATACTCGTAGATCGTTTTCTGTTTGGTGCCTAAAAAAACACAACAATTTGCTTGCATTCGCAACAGAAAAGAAACCTGAAAGAATGCCGTTATTGATACTTACGGAAAATGGTCTTATCGATGATGTAAGCGTCCGACAGTCCCACTTTGACCGGATGTTTGTCATCGTAAATTTGCTGGATGTCAATGGGAATCGTCTGATAAGCGAACACAATGTTACCGGATTTGTTCAGCGTAGCGCTGAATGTGAAGGAGCCATTCTCCGGCCGATCTTGCAGGGAAACGTTCTCCCACACCACCGTGAAGGTTTCGCCTATTATTGACAAATGATGTGGTCAAAACGAGTTTATGCTTACTGGAACGATGTCACTTACCATCGTCACGGAATTTGACAAGCGAATTGGTTGAAAGACTAGTATCGAAATTGGCCATCAGTGGAGCGATGTACTGGGTCGAAGCAAGCCACGAGTGCACGTAATCTCCCGTGTAAAGGAAGCCACCGGTCGCGATGGTGATGTTCCGGATGGGATAGCCATAGTATGGGAAATCGAACGACAGCAGGACAGTCTGGAATGGATAAGTGTAAGAGGAATTATTAGATTATCAATCTATATCAGTGCTGTAGACGGTCAAATTAAATTAAACATGTGGAAAGGCAATCATGCATGATCGAAGAGATCTGCTCGGAATTTAATCCGAGCAGTGCCCAAGGTGACATCCACTCAAACGATGTCATCATCCATTTTATAAACTACTAAATTTTTGCTGATTACCTCTTAAGATTCCTACATTTTTTTATCTCTTTTTAAATATTTTGAATACATCCCAGAAGATTCGTCCGAAAAGTTTTCAAATATTCCCAGAGAGTATCGAAGTCTTCAAATCGAAGCAGATCACTATTAAATTCGATTAAATTGTTAATCGACGTTGGGAGTTTACTATACATTGGTGTTTTGTGAATTTCAGCGCCAACATTAGATTAGGGCGAATATGCCTTTGTAAACAATGGCTTTCTTAGTCAATTTCTCTTGAACAAAAGGTCACAAATACAAATTAAGCACTCTGTAAGGAAGAGGAGCTTTATCTCTATCCGCTGATATATTCAATTTGAAGGAATTATATTCAACTTCCGATAAATTATGCGGAAAAGTGCAACAAATTCCGCCTCAACACCTGTCATTTGACATTCCAGAAAACTGCTCCCTCCATCATGCTGAAGATGTACCCTGTTGTCGACTTTATACTGGCGGGATCACCTTCCCAATCCGCGTCGGCATACCTAGTAAACAGCGAGATACAATCTTTGTTGTACATACTCCAGACGGTAATTGATTGCCCCCTTGGTCCTTAATCTTGATTCTTCCAAGCCTAATTTTTTCCAGTCGTTATTTTACAAGCAGGGCAGACATGATTGAAAAAAAGGAGGAAATATTTTTTTTGAGATGTGCTAGGTCGTCCAAACTGTCTTGGAGTTCAGAACTTAAGATCTACTGTTGTAATAGTAGCTTTATCCACTATCCAAAGTTATGATATGTATTCAATATATGTTTAGTCCAGAAAGTTACAGTTACAGCTGTAGATTTTATGTTTTGAACACATCGCTGATCGCTGAACTATAGCATACATAATCGCTGTACTTGCCTGGAAATATGCGCTCCCAATCGCTGTGCCTCGAAAATTGCTGCTCATCAGCTAGTCTTGTAGATTGCGGTGGGAGCATAACGTGCCGCTCATCATCGACGAACTCTTCATCACTGGAATCATCATTTGAAGTGAGAGGATGAGCATCACTGTGCACGCTGGATGGAACTTGGTTTGGTTCAGCATGCTTACTTACCTTACCGTACCAATCAGTACAAGACCAGGATGGCCTCTGCTGTACACAGACGTTGTCTCCATTCATCCCATGGCTGCATTTCACCAGCCTCGCAGTCTACGCAGCCTTCTACCTGATCGGTTCATTTTAACTGGGCTGTCGTCTGACATTTTTAATACATGCCCAGCCCACCGTAGTCGACCGATTTTTGCGGTGTGTACGACTGGAGGTTCTGCCAGTAACTGATGCAATTCGTGGTTCATTTGCCTCCTCCACGTTCCGTCTTCCATCTGCACTCCATCGTAGATCTTACGCAAGACCTTCCATTCAAAGACACCAAGGACACGTTGGTCCTCCACAAGCAGTGTCTATGTTTCGTGGCAGTAGAGGACTACCGGTCTAATTTATATTTTGTAGATGATCAACTTTGTAGTTTGGCGTACTTTGTTCGATATTAGCGTCCTTTGAAATCCACAGTAGGCACGATTGCCAACCATAATGCGCCTTTGTATCTCTCTGTTGGTGTCTTTATCGACGGTCATCAATGGGCCCAGATACACGAATTCGTCTACCGCCTCGATTTCAACTCGTCGATCTGAGCTCGTGGTTGGTTCTTCTTGGGAGCCTCTTCCCTTCATGTATTTTGTTCTCAACGCATTAATCATAAGCCCAATCCTACTTGCTTCAGCCTTAAGTCTGATGTACGTTTCCGCCTTTATCTCAAAGTTACGTGCTACGATATCAACGTCGTCGGCGAAGCCAAAAAGATGGACAGACTTCCTGAAGATCGTGCCACTCGTGTGTATCCCCGCTCTTCGAATTACACCATCCAATGCTATGTTAAATAGCAAACACGACAATCCATCACCTCGGTTCAGCATGCTCGATTCAGCTCCACGAAATCGGTTTCTTCTTGCTATTCGCCAGTCGTCAGAGCTGTTCCTCCGTTGATAATCCTTACGTCACGGCTTATTACGATGCTGCTATCGTTAGGATTGAAAATTCGGTCACATTTCGTCGGCATACCCGACGAAGATTCAGTAGCTTTCTGTCGCTTCTATTTAGGTACACGAATCATCGCCTTGGACACAAAAATATCAACTTGCACCTTGCTTTTTCTACGAGCATTCGATTCATACGCTCGCGGATCGTAGCAAACCATGCTTCGAAACTGACGTGTTTTGTTTTTGCTGCGCTGTTTTCGCGAATCAAACAATAATTTGTAATTTAACTTGAACTAACAGTGAAATCATCAAATCTCCGCGTGCATTGTGTAAGCCGTAGTGAATACAATCGATTCCCCCTCGAAAGGTGTGAGTGTCGGTAGTATTTGCTCGTTTTTATTTTGTTTTTTTTTGTGCTTCGCCTCCGCACCCGCAAGAAAAGTTACATCAGCTTAGTTTTGTTTATTAGTGGTAGTATTGTGACACCCGGACATAAATTATTAATCTAGAGTGTTTTTGCGCTTTATCGTGAGTAAATCGATGATTATTAGAGGTTTTTAAGTTCGATATAGACTATAGAGTCGCCTCATAGCGGGGATTTGCATTATTGGCATTATTGTGAAAAGCTTGCACATAATTCCAGTTGCATTCACCACGTGGTGTACAGAGTTTTGTTATGCAGGTTGCATATCTATCGGGCGGTTTAGCAACGTCAATTTTTGCGCTTATTTAATCGCGAGTGCATAAAATTCATTACGAATTAACGTCGACATTTTTTATTTTTACGAATGAACAAGATAGTGTGATTGAAGACAGTTTGGAAATTTTACATTTCCAAATCTGGAAGTATGTTGCAGTGCCCTCATCCAAATGATATCGGTAATGTTAACATGCGGGGCTTATTGCAGTAGAGCTATCACTTTCTAGCTCCCGGATTAATGCTGCTTCCAATGGTCACTTGAATGATTGTTGTAAACAGATTTCTTCCATAATACCATTGCCAGCCGATGGGTGTTAGATTGGACACACACACATTCGATACATACGCTCGGCTACGCCGTTCTACCAACGACTGTTCCAGAAAGTATAAGCACACCTAATTTTAATTTTTTGGCTGCGTCCTTTTGTTTGCACATTTCTGAATGACATTGCATCAAAAAAGTGCTCAATTTTGTGTTACCTATCAAAATGCGCGGTCTTACTCCGGAACAACGAAAAAGTATCGTGCACAAATGGTGCACTGTGAGCGGACTCTCTTTGAGAAAATTGGCCAAAAAATTGGGTGTAAGCGTCGGAGCGGTACGATCTGCGATTCGAAAATATAGATAACAGTGTACGTTTGAAGATGCGCCGAAGAGTGGTCGGAAATCCGGTCCTGTTAGTCCGGATATCGATAAAAAGATCAGGGATGCCTAAAGGCGAAAACCAGCGACTTCCGTTCGGGATGTTGCGAAAAAACTAGGGACCTCGTCGAGTAACGTCATGCGTGCCAAAGAAAGACTTGGGCTAAAAACATACCGAAAGCAGAAAAAACCCAAAAGGAACCCAAAACAGGCCGCGTCCGTGAAACCACGGGCCCGCAAACTCTACGACTCGTTATTGTGTAGAAATTCTGGGTGCATAATAATGGACGATGAAACGTATGTGAAACTAGATTACAAAACGCTTCCCGGGCAACAATTCTATACTGTATGCGAAGACAAAGACATCCCCGAAACGAAGAAGGCAATTTTCACCGAAAAATTCGGTAAGAAGGTTTTGGTTTGGCAGGCAATAAGCGAGTGTGGTAAAACATCTAGTCCGTACATCACAATGGAGACGATGAACACTCAGAAATACGTTAAGGAATGTCTCCAGAAGCGATTATTGCCGATGATCAGGCAACACGAAGGTCAAGTAGTGTTTTGGCCTAATTTGGCGTCATGTCATTACGCAAAGGACACTTTAGAATGGCAGCAGGGTAAATGCACCCTTCTTTTTGGGGAAATGCTCCTTAAACTTTGGAAAAATGCTCCTTAGTTGCGTTTGCCCGGTATAATGCAATCGGAGGTATTTACCTTCTGGTTAGCGCTTGCCGGTTGTTTTGACGGGTCTTAAGTTTCTTCAAGATTGTATAGCAATTTTTAAGGTAGTTTTGACGGGTTTGAATTTCATTTTGACGAATCTTAATTTCATTTTGAAGAGTCTTAATTTCGTTTTGATGGGTCTTAAATTCAGAAACTTAAAACCCGTCAAAACTATACAATCTTGAAGAAACTGAAGACCCGTCAAAACACCCGGCAAACGCTAACCAGAAGGTTAATACCTCCGATTGCATTATACCGGGCAAACGCATCTAAGGAGCATTTTTCCAAAGTTTAAGGAGCATTTCCCCAAAAAGAAGGGTGCATTTACCTTGCTGCCATTCTAAAGTGTCCTTTGCGTAATGACATGACGCCAAATCAGGCCAAAACACTACTTGACCTTCGTGCTGCCTGATCATCGACAATAATCGCTTCTGGAGACATTCCTTAACGTATTTCTGAGTGTTCATCGTCTCCATTGTGATGTACGGACTAGATGTTTTACCACACTCGCTTATTGCCTGCCAAACCAAAACCTTCTTACCGAATTTTTCGGTGAAAATTGCCTTCTTCGTTTCGGGGATGTCTTTGTCTTCGCATACAGTATAGAATTGTTGCCCGGGAAGCGTTTTGTAATCTAGTTTCACATACGTTTCATCGTCCATTATTATGCACCCAGAATTTCTACACAATAACGAGTCGTAGAGTTTGCGGGCCCGTGGTTTCACGGACGTGGCCTGTTTTGGGTTCCTTTTGGGTTTTTTCTGCTTCCGGTATGTTTTTAGCCCAAGTCTTTCTTTGGCACGCCGTAAATATAACAATATTGAATATCGGCTCCGTAAAGTGTTACACACGCCTGAGCCTAACAAATAAACGAAGTAATTAAAAAAAAAAACATCAACAAAAATCAGCTGTCAAAACAAAACTAAGGGCAGTATCGCCACTGAAATTTGGCGTGTATACCTAAATATGAACGGACTACAAGGCACTATAACCTTTTTTGTAGTAGCATCGCAGCAACACTAGTACGTTTGTCTAATTATGCTTTATGCCATTCCATCCCATTCCACTTGTTTTGGGGTCAACCAACAAGAGAGTGGGTACAAGAATGAAAAGTACCAAAATCAAGGGGAGGTAGAGAGATGGGTTATACTGGATTTGAAAAACTAAAGGGCGATACGGTCAAAATTTGGTCAATATCAACTTGACGTATTTCTTTCAATTTTGCATTTAAAAAACCTGAACACCCCTCATTTTGAAGGTGTGTGTGTGTAGAATGTTGCTCCTATTTTGATTTTGGAATTCACTCTTCAGTTGTCAAAATGCCGTCCAAGCAAGAAGAGCAGCGTATCAAAATTTTGCTCGCGCATCGCGAAAATCCGAGCTACTCGCACGCAAAGTTGGCAAAATCGCTAAAAGTTGCCAAATCAACCGTTACAAATGTAATTAAAGTGTTTGGGGAACGTTTGTCGACAGCCAGGAAGTCTGGATCGGGGGGAAATCGAAAACCGGAAGCCGCTGAGACGACAAAGAGAGTTGCCGGTAGTTTCAAGCGAAACCCTAACCTATCTCTCCGAGATGCCGCAAATAAGCTGGGTGTATCGTCTACAACCGTGCATCGAGCCAAAAAACGAGCCTGACTATCGACTTACAAGAAGGTAGTGACTCCAAATCGCGATGATAAACAAAATACGACGGCCAAAGCGCGATCCCGGAGGCTGTACACGACGATGCAGACGAAGTTTGACTGCGTGGTAATGGACGACGAAACCTACGTCAAAGCCGACTACAAGCAGCTTCCGGGACAGGAGTTTTATACGGCAAAAGGAAGGTGAAAGGTAGCAGATATTTTCAAGCACACGAAACTGTCAAAGTTCGCAAAGAAATATCTGGTTTGGCAAGCCATCTGTACCTGTGTGTGTGTGTGTGTGTGTCCAATCTAACACCCATCGGCCGGCAATGGTATTATGGAAGAAAACTGTTTACAACAATCATTCAGTGACCATTGGAAGCAGCTTTAATCCGGGAGCTAGAAAGTGATAGCTCTACTGCAGATCCAGCAACCCATTTCAGAATGTCTGGAGAGTCACGCCCATTCCGAGGTTACTTTCACATACAATAAGCCCCGCATGTAAACATTACCGATATCATTTGGATAAGGGCACTGCAACACACTTCCAGATTTGGAAATTTTAAATTTCCAAACCAGGCACGTATTTAGTATTTTTTGAAAATAAGATTTTTGTTATACAGTTAGATACATCTCACCCATGTCCGCCTCCTCAATCAAACTATCTTGTTCATTCGTAAAAATAAAAATTTTCGACGTTGATTCGTGATTAATTTCATGCACCCGCGATTAAATATGCGCAAAAATTAACGTTACTAAACCGCCCGCTAGATATGCAACCTGCATAACAAAACTCTGTTTACCCCGTGGGAATGCACCTAAAATTATGTGCAAGCTTTTCACCCGCCCATGCGCGTTTTTTCGTTTGCTGCTTCTGACCAGCAAATGGCCGTTCTCTACACTAGTCTTCTTTTTTTTTCACTCCACACTCTGCCAACAATGCAAATCCCCGTTATGTGGCGACTTTATATCGAGCTTCAATACTGCTAATAATCATCGATTCACTCGCGACAAAGTGCAAAAACCCTCTCAACTAGTAAATCATGCCCGAGTGTCACAATATTACCACTAATAAACAAAACTAAGCTGATTTAACTCTTCTTCCGGGTGCGGGGGCGAAGCACAAAAACAAACAAAAAACGGGGAAATACTACCGACACTCACACATTTCGATAGAGAATCGATTATATTCACTACGGCTGACACAATTTTCTCGGAGATTTTATGATTTCACTGTTAGCTCAAGTTAAATTACGAATTATTGTTTGATTTTTTTTTTCGCGAGAACAACGCAGCAAAAAACAAAACACGTCAGTTTCGAAGCACGGCTTGCTGCGATCCCCCCACCCCCCCCTCCCCGTGGGTGAAAAACAAGCATTTTCCTACCTCCCCGGCCCACCAACCAAAAAATAAAAGAAAAAAAGTATAAAAAAAAAAGACTTCCCCTTCCCCAAAAAAAAAACCGTTTCCCCGTACTTTTTTGGCCGATTTTGCCATTTCGCCAATACAAAAAAAACCCCAGGGAGGGGCCCCCCCCCAACAACGCGCCGGTGGCCCCCAACAACAACACCCCCCCCCCCCCCCCCCCCCCCCCCACAAAAAAAAAACCCCGCGCTATACCCAAGCCCAAACAAAAAAAAACAAAAAAACCCAAGAACGCGCAGCAGCACACCACAAACTCGCTTTCCGCGGCGAAGAAGGTGGACAAGGTGGCTGTACAAAATCTGATGGCAGGGGTCAAGCGTAAGGCCCGGCAATTCGGATTTGGAAAAGCGGAAGCCTAACTGAATATTTTTCCTGAATTTTATACTAATTGAACTTGAAAAAGAAATTTAATTTGATTTTTTAAATAAACGATTTCACCGATTTACACGCGTTTTCCCTTGACCAAATTTTGACCGTATCACCCTTTAATCCTACTACAGACATACGATTGATTTAACCTACCGTTGCCCTTCGGTGCGAATTCGACAGCAGGCTGCTCACGTTCATGTTATCCAACCGCTTCCAGTACTCATCGCTGGCATTCTTCTCGTCTGTCCACACGCTGATGTAGTACGTATGGTAATCCTCCTGAGTTTTGGTAATATTATGATCCTGCAGGGTGGTGTTCAGCTCAGCCTCACTCTGTTCGACCGTATCGATATTGATGGCATCGCTGAGCGGATCTGCCGTAGTTGTTGAAGTGGCATTGGCTGGGTTGTTATTGATCATTTTCGCTATCAGTTTGCTCGTGCCGTCACTTGCAATCGATTCGATCGAAACGTTGCTACTGCTGGAGGCGGACAGCGTTGGAACGGTTGTAGGCTCCGCACCGGGTTTGATGGATACAATCGAGTAATCTTTTCGTTGACCAGTTCCATTGACCCCCAGCATGTGGTCACCTGTGTAGATGGTTCCGTTCAGGCTGGCGGCCAGCTTTTTGCCGGTCAAATTCTCATTCAACAGTTTCTGTTTCGCTGCACTGGTCTTGTTTTCGTTGATCGGAGCTTTCGGGCCAACTGGTTGCGCCGGATCTGCCGGGGGTGATTCGGCTGAGGACTTCTTTGGTGGGTCTGATTGTCGCCTCACGCGGACAGGTGTTACAGCATCTGCAATTAAAAACAAAAGCGACATGAGTTATAATCGCAAGTAATCGGACTGAACAGAGAACAAAATATTTATTCTGGTAGCATAAATCAGCGAAGTCTTATCGGACTGTTTTGGTGGACTGTATTCCCTCTTAAATGCGGGCATGAAGTGAGTAATTACAGCAACTCAACAATCACAACGAATGGCGTCGCGAATTGAGCGCCGGCGCCAGAGCAATCCAATAGGTCAAACGGTCAATCAACAACGACGAACCCTGTCTAGCACTCTCGGTGGTTGCCGTTTGGTGTCTGGAATTACATGTCTATCGAGGATCATTACACGCGTCGCCAACCGTACAAGTCACGCATTTATAAACAAAACCGGCTTCGCTAATGCGGTTCATTATCGCTGCATCTCACAAAACACGCTAGGAATCGCTGTATGGCTCTATGGTTATTTGAAGGGCTGCTGCTGGTTAGACATAATATTCAGTTATCAAATGGTGTGGGAATTGAAAAATGGCCATACAGATATGTATGTATGTATGTAAATATAATTGCAGAAAAGTAATTATGAAACAATAATTTTGATCAATGTTGCGCAAATTTCACCTAATCCGAGATCGATAGATTCAACAATTGCCGAAAAAATAAATCAAATTGCTCAATGCACACACGTACTTCGCTTCATCTGCACATTCACTCTCCGCAAATATTCAGCACAAGGCCACACCACGGCAGCTTTTCCCATCGTTTTCGCGGTCTTTTCTCAATAATAGAAACCTACTTAGCGAGCACAAAGTTTATTACCGCATGGTTTTTGGATCAGTTTTCACGGAATAATTACCGACCATTCCCATACAGCCATTGCAGATGCGCGATTTTGTGTTTGTTTTTTTTTTTTTCGTTGCATCCTACTAAGCACTCGTTTGGCGTGAGATTCCAGCCGGTGTCCATGCAGCGATGCCACAGGTGTTATCACCTGCGAACGTTATGCTGGTAGAAATCCAATCAAACTCACCGTTTGATCGATATCGGCTGATAAAATTGGTGGGGCAGCTGTTCGTTCGCGTCAATCCTTATCGATTATTATGATATATTCGTTTCCATTTGAAGGACAAAGGGTTTCGTGAGATTCGGTTTTATCGAGGTCAAAAGCATCAAATTGTGGGATGACGGCGCTCAAAACAAAACAGATAGCTCAATGGAATTATGAGAAGGAGGGTTCATTACTTTGTCGCAATGTCCCTTTCGTTCAAAGATTGGGATTTTTTGGAAAATACGTGTTATCTGGATTCTGGATCTGGATCACATAAGTATCGTTTGAGATATTTTAACAAAGAAGTTGGAGAGAACCGAGCGTACAAAGATTTGTTTACATGGCCTTTTCACACGTTGCTTTTCAAATCATCAACATCAGGGTCTAAAAATTGCCGATCTCCATAAACAATCGGTGTCAATCTTTTTTAACGTAGGACTACGTTTCTCTTTTCTATATCGGGTGTCATTTCAAAAGTTTAAAAAATGAGAGCGTTACGTAAAAGTGAAAGGTTCTTGAACGTTGATTACTCTCGTTTGACTGAACAGAATGACTTCATTTGTACACAATTTGATCAGAAAAACATTCAAATGTTTTGGATTAGAATTTCAATTATGTTCTATTTGTATAAGTACAGGGTGGCCACACAATCTTAATTTAAAAATTCACGCATTTTTCCCGCATTTCTGCCTAATTTTCCCGACTGGAAAAATGAGTTAATATAAATTGGATTAATGAATATTTTTGAAGTTTTTGAGGAAATTGTTCAATCGGAAATTCTGATTTGTTTCATTTAGGCAAAATGACGGATAGCAGCCGTAAATCGAGCTTCTTGTGTATTGCGTAACCTGCTTTGGTCTCTCGTTTTGCAAACGAGAACAAAAATCGCTCTATTTGTTATCGGTTCAGTTGAAACTCGAATTTATCGACTAGCGACAATCGATTTTACTGTCGATTCATACGTTGTACCTAATGTCGGAAGAAGCGCGTTGTATAGCGCATCAGATACGCTATACACTAAAGTTTTTTTTACGCTGTTTTTTACGCGGTTTTTTTACGCGGTCCGTGGGTGGGTGGAGGTGGGTTATATTAGGGATATAACCACAAGGTTAACGTAGGACCGACTCAAAAAAATCCCCCCAATTACCCCCCCCCAAAAAAACCCCCAACAAACCACAAAAAAAAATATTTTATAATATACAATGGTTGTTTAGGATAAATAACATTTCACTTAAACACGCTCTTTTATTGTAAAATTTAATTGGTTGCCCAGAAATGATGGTTATGATACGCGTTAGAAAGTAATTTATATTAGGTGCGCAACTAAGTTCTCGCTGTTTTCTGGTGAAAAAGGAACTTTATTTTGAAAACAAAGGTTACAAACGAATTATTCAAAGTATTGCCCATCACTAGCTACGACTTTTCCCCATCTTTCTGGTAGAACGTGAATACCATTTCGATAGAACTGTTCGTCTTTTGATGCTATCCAAGATTCAAGCCATTTTGAGATGTCATCATATGAGTGGAATTGCTGACCAGTGAGACCATGTGCCATCGAACGGAACAAGTAATAATCGGACGGTGCAATATCAGGAGAATATGGCGGGTGGGGTAGGACTTCCCATTTGAGCGTTTCTAAGTAGGTTTTCACGGGTTTCGCAACGTGAGGTCGAGCGTTGTCATGCTGAAGAATCACTTTTTCGTGTCTGTGCTCGTATTGTGGCCGTTTTTCGTGCAGTGCTCGGCTCAATCGCATCAATTGAGTTCGATACCGTTCCCCGGTAATGGTTTTGTTTGGTTTCAACAGCTCATAATAAATAACACCAACTTGGTCCCACCAAATACACAGCATATCCTTCGCAGCGTGAATATTCGGCCTAAGCGACGATGTTGAAGCATGCCCGGGCAGTCCCCATGAATGTTTCCGTTTTGGGTTACTGTAATGAATCCATTTTTCGTCACCCGTCACAATGCGATGTAGAAAACTCTTCCTTTTTTGCCGCTGGAGCAGTTGTTCACAGACGAAAAAACGACGCTCAACATCTCTTGGCTTCAAATCGTAAGGAACCCAAGTTCCTTGCTTTTGAATCATTCCCAACGCATGCAATCGCTTAGAAACGGCTTGGCGGGAAACTCCTAATCCTGAACCAAGCTCTTCTTGCGTTTGACACGGATCCTCATCGAGCAATGCCTCCAATTCAGAGTTTTCGAAGTTTTTTGGCCTTCCTTCACGCGGACGATCATCAACACTGAAATCACCGTTTTTGAAGCGACGAAACCAATCACGACACGTTGTTTCACTCAGAGCAGCATCACCGTAAACTTTTTGGAGCTCTCGATGTGCTTCAGCCGCCGTTTTCTTCGAATGAAAGAAGAAAATCAACACTTCCCGCAAATGACGATTATTTGGCACAAAATCAGACATTTTCAAACAACCAAAATATATAACACTAAACCAAAATCACTGATTTGGCAAAGCGGTTTGTTTACCATATGTCTGAGCTTGGTTTATGACGCTTGAGATGTACAACATTCGACCAGCACTTACTACTGGCGCCATCTATTGCTAAACAGCGGTAACTTAGTTGCGCACCTAATATTTTCAGCTTATTTGACCAGCAAGATACCGTCATATGTCGCAGTGAATGGCGGACGGCAAGATACTTGCGATGATTCTAGTAAAGATTGGACTCGGAAAAAATGCGACACTTTGTTTTGGGTGTAATTTTTTATCGCGTGGGTAAAAGTTCATGAAATTTTGAGTAATACTAGTTTAGAGTGTTATGTTTGTGTGTGCGATTTTATTGCGATCTGTCAAGTAGTTTTCAAGATGCATTCGAAACAAGAAGATCTACGCCAGCAAATCTTGGGCGCGATGATCGATAATCCTGGTCAGTCGCACAGATGGATAGGAAAAAGGAATCCACCATTCCACCGTGTCCCGCGTTGTGAAGATGTTCCAGGAGACGAAGACCATCGAGCGGTGCGCTGGAAGAGGCCGAAAACCGAAAACGGAATACCCAGAGAAGGCGCGGAAGATAAGGCAGTACTTTAAGAATAACCCGAACCTTTCCACCCGAGACGTGGCCAAAAAGGGTGAAGTCGTCGAAGTAGTTCGTCCAGCAGACCATGAAGCGGACTGGGCTACGTGTTTTTAAGGTCAGGAAGGCGCCAAACCGGACTGGCAAGCAAAACACGGTGGCCAAATTGCGTGCGTGGAAGCTGTACCGTGAGTGGCTGGTCATGGACGACGAGACATATATCAAGGCGGACACCAAACAAATCCCCGGCCTCGAGTTTTTTGTCGGTACGTCCCGCATGGAGGTTCCGGAAAAGTTTCGGAAGAGAAAGATGGACAAACTCGCGAAGAAGTACCTGTTGTGGCAGGCAATCTGCGAGTGCGGACGGTACAGCAAGCCGTTCGTTACAACCGGCACCATAAACGAGCAGATTTATCGAGAGGAATGCTTGCAGAAGCGCTTGCTGCCCTTCCTCCGCTCTCACCGTGGTCCCACGCTGTTCTGGACGGATCTCGCTTCGTGCCATTACGCCAAGCCTGTAATGGATTGGTAGAAGAAGTTGAAGAAAAGCGGAAAAACATTCAAAACCGATGAAGCTCTGAAGAAAAACTGGGAGAAATTGTGTAAGGAAGATGGACAAAGCCTCGCCCAAGATCTCATGAGCAGTGTTAAGAGAAATGTACGAGCATTCAGCTTGGGGGAGGAAATTCAATAAATAAATTATGCCAAAACATAGCTAATATATAGTTATTTAATCCCTGAAAATTTGAGAAGTATCCGATTTAAAATGAATTTTTGGTTATCATTTTTGTGTGTCTCATTTTTTCCGAGTCCAGTCTTTAATCTAGTTGTCACAAACATCGTTTTCCACTGGGAGGTGCCCAGCTCCGGTATGGTTTCGGAAGCGGATGCCACCCGCGTGGATTATCGATTTTTACGACCCTTTGCCACGGCAATAGGTCGAGCTGGGAAACTTGCAAACCTTTGCAGCACTTCTTTTTGGTTTGTAAATGAGCAAGCGTAGGCAATAATTTGCGAGCCAGACGCGTAACCGCGAGAAAATGGACGAGATAGAAAAAATCTTCGTTACAGGAGAGCGAAAAACACAATTGAACGTGCCGCTTAATCGAACTTGAAAATCCCAATGAAATCATTTTGGTTCGAATCGTGTGCTTTATACTGGCGTTGATAGCATTGTCTACAGAGAAGAGAGGCACGAGAATGCAGTACGAAGCAAATTTCATAAGAGAGGACGGGCTTCAGTTATAAAACCAGACAGCAGAACAAAGCAAAATAAATTCGCAACTGAGAGGGGAGACTATGGCTGTATTAAACATGGAATGAGACCTAATGAAATAAAAAGAAGAAGACAATTTGAACCATTTGTCACCCGTTTTTTGAGCATCCGGAAAGGGAAAACCATATTTTCAACCGGTTCATATGCAGATTTGTATGGGAGCGAAAGTAGGTAATTTTTAAGTAAAAAGTTGAACCACTTATACTAATAGCACTTAATTGAAAATTTAATCAAAAACATTTGTAAGTTTTCCTGATCAAACGGTGTATAAATGAAGTCATTCTGTTCAGTTATTAGCGTTCAAAAACCTTTCACTTTTGCGTAACGCTCTCATTTTTCAAAATTTTGAAATGACACCCGGTATAGAAAAGAGAAACGTAGTCCTACGTTAAAATTATATTTCATATTCATATTGAAAGAACGTGAACACTGTTAGGGAACGTTCATTAATTATGTCACGCAAAAGGTGACTTTTTATAACCCCCCCCCCCCCTTGTCACGTTTTTTGTATGGACCTTCAATTTTTTTTTGTATGGATTGTCACGTTTTCCCAAACCCCCCTCCCCCGTTACTGCGTGACATAATTAATGAACCTTCCCTTAAAACAAACAACTTGGGAGAAAATTTTTTTTTTTTCAAAAAATGGTTTTTCCCAAGGCGGCCCCCCCCCTCCCTTCTTTAAAAAACATTCTTGTCATCCCCCTCCCCCATGGTCAGCTTGAAAATCCCCCCCCCTCTGCGTTGGCATTTCCTCCAAATGCTGTGCTACATAACTAGATTCAAGCGTCAGCCCAAGCCAGTTCCAAAAATGGTATGGAATTAAAACTCAAAATTTCGTATGATTTTTTACAAAGACAGCAAACAATTTTTGTGGACATATAATAAACTGTCAACAACGATTTTGCTTGTTCTAAACAGTATTGTTCAGAGGCTAAATTGGGAAATGTACAATCAACACCAACAATCAAATTTTTTTCACGTCTATTGTGACTTGACTGTTGACTTTTTTAAATAACGCGGTTTTCTTACGTCGTTTTTTGAAATAACGGACCGCGTAAAAAAAAACCACGTGGTAAACTATGAAATGAAGCTTTAGAGAGTTGCCGTTCTCAGTAAAGTTGTTGAGAATGTAAAATATAGTCACTTGACATTATCAGATTAGTTCCAAATTGCACCGCAAATATGGCGCCGCAATCTAAATGGCCAAATCGTGCTCTAGGAAGGTGCTGTCTTTAGCAAAGATGTTAATTGTATCTAATAAAGGCATTCAAAATAATCACGTTAGATCCAGATCGTACCTCAGAGATGGCGCTGCCATATTTGCGGCATAATTTAGAACTAATATGACAATGTCAAAAGACGACGAATGACATACTGAGAAAGTTACCCTAAGACTGCATTTCTCTAGCGCCTCATTTGGAAAAGATAGACTGCAGCGCCATCTCTGCGGCATGATTTGGAACTAATATGATAAAGTCAAAAGACGACGAATGACACACTGAGAAATTTTGCCGAAGACGAAAACTCTCTATAACTACTCTGGACTGTTTTGCTCACACATTGAATTAACAACCTCTATCCATTTGTAGCAGATTCCCGGTGGCCAATGTTACTGGAACCATGTTCTTCCACTACCAATACATTTTTATGACTATATCCTTTCAATATGAATTTGAAATATAATTTTTATTTCCTTGACTTTTTTTACGTCGTTTTTTGAAATAACGCGGTTTTTTACGTCGTTTTTTGAAATAATGCGTTTTTTTTTACGTCGTTTTTTTAAATAACGCGGTTTTTTTACGCGGGTTTTTTTACGAGGTACCATTACCGTCGTAAAAAAAAACTTCAGTGTACAGCGCTCTACTTTTGACAGAAGGTATAACGTACCTTTAAATCGCTATTTTTGTATTGTCGCTAGTTGATAAATTCGGTTTTCAACTGAAACCTTAATAAGTCATTGATCTTTCAAGTTTCTAGATGCATAAACATCAAAGAAGAATTGTAAAGCATTCGAGGTTTTCGAGTGCAAAATGATGCACGTACGTTGCGTGCATATTGTATCAAGGACTTCGTGAACGTCAGTTTCAGTTTAGTTCACCACCAGACACTTTTCCTCGCTCCATCGTCGCATTTTCGTGCGACAGGATGAGCACCATTGGCAGCTCCTTCTTGGGATGACCAATCAGTTCTAGCCAAAATTTGTCCAATTGCTGTTCCTTTCTCTGGAATCCGCCAAGAATCGTCTTTGAAGACGGCATTAAGCATCGCTGCCCAAATTATTTATCTACGAACGTTTCCAGGCACTGCTCCATATGCTTTTAAGATATGTCCTTGATGCGAGTTATAACATTAGGGTTAATACTGATGACGTAACGCGTTAAAGGGTATGTTCATGGAGATTTGGTGAGTAGCTACTTTAGAAAACCACAGTAAAAAGATCGACAGTCGTTGCGGAATGCAAAAATGTCTTTGCCGAAATTTTTTGAAAATTCTCTCGCTTTCTTGATTGCCGATTTGAAGGCAAAACCGAGTTCCACAATAAATTCTGGCAGAAGATTGCTCTCCGTCAATTGTTCAATTAATGATTTTGCTTTGAGTTTTTGCTCCATAGTGGCTCTAACTAGTCCCGTCAAATCGTCAAAAAGAAACGAAGCCAACTTACCGCATCTTCACAACAGCGAACACTTTTGATCGGAATACCGACGGAAAGCTCCGTTCGAAATTCGGATGACTTTCCTTTAGGTTTCTTTCTTCCTGCTTTCTTCCACAAATCTTCTCAAATGGGGCAATATTTGTAGCGCTTTTCTAACAACTTGTTCAATTTCCACCCAACAAACTTCGCAGAATTTAACTGAAAAACGATTTTACATTATTTCAATCTAAAGCTCTCCAAAGGTAATTCTAGTGATCAAAAATATCGTCATGCATAAATTGCAAATGTCTTTGACATTTAAAAAATGCACAACTCATTTTTAAAAAGCATTCGTTCCTAAAAAATATCTGCTGCATTTGGTGTGGTTTGGTGGTGTTTGTTATTGCTGTAAGGTGACTGACAAAATAGGTGCTTGTACACCACAGCGACAAATATTTGTCTATTATACAAATAGACCGAGAATTTATGTGATTTTTTAAATGACAGCAATATAACCACCCCAGGTTGGCGAAACTCGTGTAGCATATAAAAAGAAAAACAATTGTAAAAAAACTTGCAAAGTTAATGTTTGCCCTAAAATTTACAGTAAAACATACAATAGCGATGCTTCAGTCAAAAGGATCAGCTAAGGAGGTTCAGTATACTAAAATCAATACAAACAAACGTAAGTCATGTGCGAAACCTCACCTGTCACAGCCGTGTTGCCAGATCTTCTAAGCGGTACGGTTTTGAACAGACTGAACAAAGCCAGCAGAAAACGATCCACATGCCAATCTGTTAGTCTTAGTCCCTCCTTGAAGGAATTGTATACGACGTGCATGCCGCAACTAACGATATTGAGGACTTCAAAGCCAGGGCAGGGCTCGCAGATCCCTGATTTCTCCAGTCAATTCTTTGAAAGCCTGCCAATTGACATCCGGGCCATCCATAGGGCACAAAGGGTCTTCTTCAGCAATGTTGGATTTACAGAAAAACACTGTTTCATTTCGTTAATGAGATCATTGGACCGAGTAGATGGCAAAAACGCTACTAAAATTTTTTTAAAAAGGTGAGAGCGGTTCCTTCCATATGACAAAAATTCCCGATGGATTTTGAAATTCCCAGAAGTAATCTACACAGAAAAAAATAATGAATATTAACAAGCGCGTAAAATTTCCCCTCGTTTAAATCTAAGCCAAAGGAGGCGTAAACAACGAAATTGTTTGCAATCTTTCATGAGTCATACAACAATGTTTGCAATCTTTCATACAACAAGCTAGATTCAGGCGTTATCTGGCTTAACTTTACTTGAAATATCTCATTATTTTCTGCCAAATATAGCATTCCCTTTATGTGCATTACATAACGCAGAAAATGCAATGTTCCTTTTTATCTGTGTATGCAAATAGATGTAAGAAGTAATCTATGCAAATATTGTACTCGTTCATTGCAAGGTCTTACTTGTCTCACACAAAAAAATAATATTGTGGAGGCGTGAGGTAGGAGCTTGTGAGGACCACAGGTCCGTCGCACCCTCTTTCGAAGTTGTCAACTCACCGTTTGAAGCCCCTTTTTTCTATCCTGTTCATGTTGCAGCAAACCATAGTTGCGTGTTGCTGTTGTGAAATTCGCAGCTGGCAACTTAGTTAGGGCCTTAGTTTAACAATTTGTGATTCGTTACAATTTGTCTGTTGAGTACCTTTGGAATATTAAGCTAGGTATAAACAAAAGCTGGATAGCTTAGATTGAGCGTGTGCATTTAGTAGTTGCCACGTTTCTCACTTATAGCACCACAAGCGCAAAAAAGGGTCGCCTGAAAAAATGCGAAGTGACTTATATTGATAATATAGTATATTTGGAAAGACTGAGCAATGGCTCAGTATGTAGAAAATTTCATAAGAAGAGACGGGTCAAAGCAAAATAATAAAAAACATTTTAATATTACCCAACCATAATTAGATGATACCATTGTTACTATATACCAAAGCGGTCCTACGTGAACCTCGCGGTTATATCCCTGATATAGCCCACCTCGAATTTGTTGTGTTGGATTACATATGAGGGAGAAAAATGGAAAAACTAAAATTGTGAGTCACGAAAAGTGATCAGTCAGTTTTGAACGTCAATAATTCATTTATTTCTAGTTAGATTTTTGTTTTATTTTTGTATGTCAATCGATATATTTCTGACAATAATTGAAGTGTAGAAATTTAAAAAAAAATATGAAGTCATGTCTTATAATTTTGAAAATTGATGACTGCTTTTGACAAAGACTTCACTACTAACGAGTAGCAACTAAAATTTTGGAACAACAACAAACGAGCTCGGAGAGAAATGAGAGTGTGTCTGTGTTAGCTCTTTCTCTTTCTCTCTCTCTCTCTCTCTCTCTCTCTCTCTCTCTCTCTCTCGATGTCCTCTTTCTGCTAGTATTTCAGTTTTGCTCAAAATGCCGTCGTAACAAGAAGCATTTCGCGGGCGCGTTGTACACTTCAACGAACCGCACAGACATCGCGACAACAAGTATACGGTACAACATTTTAAAAGTGAAAATGTCGCGGCTTCGGCTGTTTACCATGTCCTAAGATCCCCAACAACTACTCGCAAGCAAGGTAGCGAAAGACCAGCCAAAATTATGGACGCAAAAGGACTTCGCTCTCTTTCTCGTGCCTTCAACAAAAAGGATTCACTGAGTAAATGGGATGCCGCAAAAAAGTTCAACTGTTATCACCAGTACAACTGCAAAACATTGAAAAGAGCTGGAATAAAGTGCCGAAAGAAGCCAAGAACCCCGGAATACACTGAGAAACAGATTTTGACGCTGAAATTCCAATGCCGCTGGTTGATGGAAAATTATTCCGGAAAATGTTTTATTTTGGACCACGAAAGTAACTTCCCTCTTTCAAAGACGTACATTCCCGGAAACGGTCGATACTATTCCATGGATAGTTTTACTGCCTCTCCGAACATAAAACATAAGTTTGAACACATCATGACGTAGCAAAATCATTCGGAATTCCTCGGTCAATCGGGATCGGCTGATGGTTGATCGGAAACCAGGATCCGGCGGTAAGCGAACCGATAACTTCAAATTGCAGCGATGTCCAGTGGTAAGAGATATTAAGCGGAATCTGAACCTTTCTATCCGCGTAACCAGAAAAGTCAAAATGTCACAAAAATTGAAGAGACCAGCAAAATATAGGTCTTTCAAGATAATTAAAACCAGGAGGCGGAACGAGAGGCAGAAAAGCAGTGAAAATACACGAGCACAGCTCCCTCTTTGTTTCAGTCTACATATTTAAAGCGCCCTCAACGCATTCCAGGAACATGAAATGTGAGTAAAGGGTGTCCCACATCAAATTGCATCACGGAAAAAACGCTGTAGAAAATTACCTAGTTGACCGATCCTTTTCAAACTTTCAGACAATAAAATATAACCCATAAGTAAGCTTTTGCCATATTTATTTCATTCAACTATCCGTATCCACCATAACTACCATATCCGTACGATCGCACCTTACGCTTAACTCCACTTATTAGGTTCAGTACAACATCTGGCGGCAGCTTCTTCTGTACGGAAACACACTTTTTCTTCATGTCTTCTTCAGATTTGACCTTCCGTAGTGCCTGCTTCATAAAATCGTTCTAGTCTTTTTCGATGGGTCTTAGTTCCGGCGGTGAAGAACAGTAGCCCCGGAAGCTGCCGGATGTCCGCCTTGACGTAAGTCTCATCATCCATGATGAGACAATGAGGCTTCGTCAGCATCTGGGTGTACAGTTTCCGGGCCCGTGACTTTGCCACCGTATTTTACCGTTCGTCACGATTTGGAGCCTTCTGCACTTTGTACATAAAGACTGTATTCGATGAAATTTGGACACACGCAATTGTTCGTAACTTTTTAGCGTGTGGGTAAAAATTATTGAAATTTTAACTGAATGTATTTCATTGTGTTGTGTCAATTGTGTAATGAGTTTCGTGAAAATCGGTCGAGTGATTTCAGTGATGGCTTCGAATGAAGAAATAGTGCGCCAACAAATTTTGGGCACTCACTTCGAAAACCCAAACGCTTCTCATCGATGGATCGGAAAACAGCTCGGAATCGCACATTCAACCGTATCTCATGTGATCAAAACGTTCAAGGACCGTAAGACAACCAAGCGGAAAAATGGTAGTGGCAAAAAACGTGGCACACCAAATCCGGAGAAGGCCAGGATGGTATTGAACCAATTTAAGCGTTATCCCAACATTTCGATCAGGGATGTTGCGAAAAAGGCGAAAGTTTCAGTTTGTTTTGTGCAGAAAACAATGAAACGTTCTGGATTACATGTGTACAAGGTCCAGAAGGCATCGAACCGGAGCGATAAACAGAACTCGGTGGCCAAAACTCGTGCAAGAAAACTGTACAGGGAGTGGCTCACAAAACCGTTCTGCATTGTGATGGACGATGAGACCTACATTAAAGCCGACACCAAACAAATGCCAGGACAGGAACACTACGTCGCCACCATTAAGTTGGCCGTTCCGGAGAGTGTACGGAAGAAGAAACTGTCGAAATTCGCCAAAAAATTCCTGGTCTGGCAAGCGATCTGCGGATGTGGCAAAATGAGTCAGCCCTTTATCACCTCTGGGACCGTCAACGGACAAATCTACAAGGACGAATGCCTCCAAAAACGACTTCTGCCCTACTTGAGATCTCACGATGGCCCGACACTGTTTTGGCCGGATTTGGCATCTTGCCACTATTCCCGGCCCGTCTTAGACTGGTACAAAGATAATAATGTAGTTTTTGTACCAAAAGACGTCAACCCTCCAAACACTCCGGAACTTCGCCCAATTGAAAAATTTTGGGCAATCATGAAGGCAAAGCTCGTTAAAACTCCAAAACTGATAGAAAATGAACTTGAACTAAAAAAAGTGTGGTTAAAAGTAAGTAAGCAAGTCGGTCCTATCATTGCCCAAAATTTGATGAAAGGGGTCAAGGCAAAGGTGCGGGCATTTGGGTTGGGAGAAGAGGTTCAATAAACCAATGATGTCAAAACTTAACCATTTAGTAGTACTTTATTTCCAGAAAGTTTGAAAAGAATCGGGCTCAAGGAAAATTTTTGGTGACCTATTTTGTGTGTCCAAATTTCATCGAATACAGTCTTTATGCAGTTCCTCCTGGTCCTTGGCTCTCTATCTCTCATATCTCCAGAACCTGTTGACTGATTTCAAGCAAACGAGATTAATGGTTCTCCTTTTATTTGATGGTTAAAGGGTGTACCGTTTGAAATCCACACACACTCAAATTGCTCTAACTTTTGATCCGTGGGTAAAATTAATTGAAAATTTGCTTCGACATAGTTTAATGAGTATTGTTTACACTCTGTAAGCAGATTTCATCAGGTGCGCAAAAGTTTTCAAAATGGCGACGAAGGAACAGTGCGTGCGTGACAAAGTTTTGCACGAGTACTTTGAGGATCTGTCACATCGTGCCATCGGAAAAAAAAAGTTGGGAATCGCGAATTCCACGGTGTCTGGTATAATAAAACGGTTCGAAGAACGTCTGACTGTTGATCGGAAGCGAAGATCCTGAAAAAAAGCTGTCAGGTCAACCAGAACGATCACAAACGCGTGGTTGGGGCCTTTAAACGGAACGCCTCAGTTCGAGATGTGGCTAAAAAGTTGCATGAGAAGAAGACTTTCGTGTAAAATATCAAAACTCGAGCAGGACTACGTACGTTCAAAGTTCAGAAGTCTCCAAACCGTGACGAGAAACAGAATACGGTCGCAAAAAGCCGTGCCCGGAAGTTGTACGACCAGAAGTAAACGAAACTACACTGCTGCGTAATGGATGAAGAAACACATGTGAAGGCGGACATCAACCAGATTCCAGGAAACCTGTATGTGGCTGCCAAGGAAAGTGTGAAGTTCCAGAAAACCTCCAGATACAGAAGATGTCGAAGTTCGCCAAGAAGTTCTTAATTTGGCAAGCGATTTGTACTTGCGAAAAGCGGAGTACACCTTCCGTTACCGCAAGCACCATGAATGGACAGGTGTATTTGGAAGAATGTCTCTAAAAGCAACTTCTCCCTCTCCTGAAGGCTCACGACGGTCCGACGATCTTCTGGCCGGATTTGGCATCATGCCACTACACGAAGGACGTGCCGGAGGCGTATTCGGATATAAAGGCGAAATAAATTAAATGGATGATGCCAAAACTAACTTTATTGTTTCTTTATACTTCCTTGTAAATTTGGTGATAATGGTATAAAAACTCCAATTTTGCGAATGAATTTTGTGTGTGCGGATTTTAAACGGTACACCCTTTGTTGTGTGCAATGATGATGATGATGTAATACTACCATCTATTGCAGCAAGGAAACTTTCCATAGCAGTGGAATAATCTGAGAAACGATTTGATCAGGATTCTATTATTGTTTGTGATCATCAAGCTCCTGTATGAAGGGCCAAAAACGTTTGGGCGAGCCCGTAAGCAGAGACACTTACGCGAAACCCGCGAATATAGGGAAGAGAATCTCCTTCCAAAAGCAAGTTCACACTCACAGCACTAGAATCGAGCCCTCGATTGACAGAATAAACCCAATAGATGGGGTCGAAGAGCCCGCCCTCGTTCCACGAAATGTTAACAATAGGAAGGAGGCAGTCCCATGCTCCCTATCCAAATCGTTTCACTTGGGTGCCCTGATGGTCCCTCCCTTTCCCCGTTATATGTTATTTAATATTTAGTATATTTTGTACACAAGAAATTTGAGATATCATTTTAGACAAACATGATAATTTATTCAAATTTCAAACTTGAATGGATTGTTACTGAAAAATAAAAAAAAGTTAGATATGTATCAATATCCTACTAGTCCTGGGAAAGCTGAAAACAGAATAGATCATTCGAAATATAAAAGATAAAATTTCAATAAAAGATATTATTTTATAAAACATAGTAATATTTGTAATATTTTTCTTTATACTGTTCTAGCAACATTTCAAAGATAGAGTGAACGAAGAGTCCGGTGGGATAATTTCTGAAAGAAATGGCTTATCTTACCATAATACCACAAACACAACATTAAAATATAATCCTACATTACGTATAAGCACATGCCAGCCTTTTATGAATATAATAGTTGAAGTTCAGAAGTGCAATTTTAAATAAAATGGTATGCTGAAATGCTGAGATACAAATTCCGCCTTTGATGCCTGGCATGTTGCTCCCGGCTCTTACATAGTTTTGGAATGCAAAGATGATTCCAAAGCGTGCTGAAATTATTAGTAAAATGAGAATAGAAAATATAGAATATGATTTAAAAGTATAAGATCTTCGGTCGCACCCCCTCACTTCGCTATTGTCAGATTGACAACATTGCCCAGGCTACGCCAACCAGCGTCTCCATGTTTCAGCTGGCAGTCTTTTGTGATCATATGACTCGTGGAGGCGTGAGGTAGGAACTTGTGAGGACGAGAGGTCGGTCGCACCCTCCTTCGAAGTTGTCAACTCACCATTTGAAGCCCACACCCTTTGTTGTGTGCAATGCGGTTAAAACTAAATGCGGCTTATTAATTTTTAATTTTACCCCACATAATTACTCCAATTACATATGTTTTCAACCTAATCTTTTTGACTTCTAAATTTCCCCGATCGTGGAAAGTATCGAAAGTTATTCCTATACCCAAAAAAACCTAGAAATAATGCATTGAACAACCTGCGTCCGATTAGCATACTCTGTTCATTGTCCAAAGCTTTCGAAAAGATTGCTAAAAAAAAACAAGTTAATAGTTTATTAACTCCTTCAACCTGCTTGCTCCGTATCAATCAGGCTTTAGAGCTGGTCATAGCACAACTTCAGCATTGTTGAAAGTGCATGATGACGTCATGATGCATGATATGTGGACAAAAAAGGCGTAGCTTTTCTGCCTTTCATCGATTTTTCTAATGCTTTTGATATTGTCTCACACCAAATTATTGAGAAAACTTTCAAACCAGTTTTTATTTTCTCGGGAGACAGTTTACCGTATTGAGTCATACCTAAGTCATTGCACTCGAGTTGTTGAAAC
Source organism: Aedes koreicus (assembly GCA_024533555.2). Taxonomy (NCBI): domain Eukaryota; kingdom Metazoa; phylum Arthropoda; class Insecta; order Diptera; family Culicidae; genus Aedes; species Aedes koreicus. The sequence continues at coordinate 84,201 of JAHHFK020005048.1, read as the reverse complement.
TCAAGGAACTCTGTCAAGATCGGTCAACATTCTATCAGCTGTACCACAAGGGTCAGTGCTTGGGCCATTGCTTTTCTCATTATTTATAAATGATTTTCCAACTGTTCTCAAATATTGTATGAAACACATATTTGCTTTTGACGTTCAGCTATACTTTTGCTCTCTCGATACTGCTGTTGATGAAATGACTCGGCTAATAAACTCTGATCTTGAAAATATCTGTCGGTGGTCAGAACGAAACCTGCTCCCTATAAATGCTTCCAAAACAAAAGTAATGTTTATGAGTAGACGTCAGAGACCCTCTTCATTGCCAAATATAATCTTCAATCAAGAAGTTTTAGAGTATGTCGAGAAGGTAGCACATTTTGGAGTAATATTTCAAGATAATCTAGAATGGGATGCTCACATTAATTCGCAGATTTGAGACTTACTGCAAGCATGCTGCCTGCTCCGGTCAAAATAAGATTATTTAAATCTCTTCTACTTCCCCATTTCACTTACGGCTTGGAATTAACATCAAATGCCTCTGTAGCTGCTTTTGATAGATTGAGGACTGCGCTCAATGGGTGTGTCCGTTGGATATTCAATATTAGTCGATTTTCGCGAGTTTCTCATCTTCATAGTCAGTTACTTGGATGCTCTTTTCATGTCTTTTTTAAAATGCGACACATTTCTACTATGTTTAGAATAATCCACAATGGTCCTAGTTATCTGTTTGAAAAACTCAGAACTTTTAGATGAAGCTTTGTTTTGCCACACTTTAATACTTCTCGTTATTGAAACACATTTTTTGTGCGAGCAATTATTTTGTGGAATCAGCTTCCAGCTGAATTAAAAACCATTTAATTCGCGGTTCAATCGCGAATGATTAGATTGGCTAGAAGGAAGGAATTCGATATGTAATAAGTAAAGAAGTTCATCAATTAATTTAGATCTAGAATTTAAGATGTGGTTGCATAAAATCCGATTGTAGAATTTTAGAAGGAGAAGCTCTTACTCTACAAGTATATTTTGAATAAATAAATAAATATAATTAAATGGTAGCCGACAAATACAACCTTGTTTTTGTAATCTGTGCTTTTCGCTAAATCTTCGGAATATTACGGAACCAGTTGACCGATTAAAAAAAAGAGTACAAAACCATTCTTTGGAACCCAGTATCTCCAGATCAAAATCGATCGGGTACTGTACTTTCGATCCAACTTTGTAAAATCAAATTTAGATTCTCGCGCAAGCATAGAGCTTCCACCCATCTCAATAAACATTAATTTTCTCGCAAGGAAATTTCTACACAACGAGCTCAATTCACTACAATTTTTCAACACTTTTTCGTCAAATTAAGCAAGAGATTTGGGTTAAACATAATATCTTAAACCCGAGACGGCAATGCAAACGATATAAAACCCATTTCTAATTTGTAGAGCAAATTCATAAAGTTTACCATCTGCTTCCTGGCGGGCACAATTCTACGCTCACAGTTCGCAGTCTAGCAACTTTCGCATCTTCATCATTGCGGCGTTTACATTTGCTGAAACAATGAATCTCCCTTCCCTCCTTGCCTTCCATCTATCGTTTCTATAGAAAATAGGCAGTTTGCTGACTTGTGTCCGTGCCTAACGCTGTTGTTGAGGTGAAGGTGGGAAATCGCGTGCGAATGTGGAATTGTGCCAGTCACCGAAGTGCAGTTTACAGCTGATATCGGAACAATATAACTTTCCCCTAGATTATCAAATGTGCAATGAGCGCGGTCTCGTGATCATCTTTTGTTCCCTGGTTAATTTATTTTTTATTTTCTGGAGGTTCGGTATAGTTGTATCATTTTTCGAACACTTCGACCAAACGCATTGTGTTTAGAAGATCATGATTCGCTCAATCCAAAACTGCCTCTGATTTTTTTTGTAACACGTGTAGGTTTTGCTGCGATTGGTGAGATCTCACCATTCTTAGTTAATGTCAGTGAGCTGGTCCTTCTTCTTCTTCTTTATCATTTCAAGCTTATTGAAATTCACAATTCTCTCAACTTAGTGTTCTAAATGCACTTCCACAGTTATTAATTAAGAGCTTTCGATGCCAAGTACCATTTTTGCATTAGTATGATTGTGTGGCAAGTATAATCATACCCTATGCCCAGGGAGTCGAGAAATTTTCCTTAACGAAAAATGCCTGGACCAGACCGGGAATCGACCCCAGCCACCTCCAGCATGGTGTTGCTTTGTAGCTGCCCCTTTACCGACTGAGCTAAGGGAGGACCCGAGCTGGTCCATTTATGATGAATTTTGGATTGGTTGTCCTTTTCACCAAATTGTTGTTGAATCCTTATGTTTTTTAATGTGCCGCTTGATCGGTTTTAGACCAAGTTAGAAACTGGAACCTCCCCGTGGGCTACCCGCAACATGCTTGGATATGGCCAAACTTGTCATGAGCACTATCACTGTTATTGGTTTTCTCAATGAATGCTTATATGAGTTGAGGCACCTCATGTAAGGTTCAACGTGATAAAGGCCAATTATATACTTTCCCACATCAGAGTTGCCACTCAAGTTAAGGATTATAATCTCCGGATTTTCCCGGTTCCCTGAGCAACGACAAAACCTTGAAAATTGCATGACTGCAGCCAGGTGTGATGGGGTGGACCGAGTTAACAGCATAGCATTATCCGACCATACACTCTTCTGGATTGGCTGTTGTAGAGACGATGAAAGCGCCAGAAGAGCCGTGTTGGGTGTGACAGGCTATTCATCCATCGTTCTCTTAGCTCAACACCTGGTTAAGACCTTATGATCAGCAGGGATGAGAGGGAAGAGTTGATAAGATGTCTACTTAAGATGATGCCGTGAACTCATGCTATCTTCATAGACATCTGGAAATTAGAAAGAATGCACTCCTTTGTTGTCCGCATTTCTGAGCTGGAACACAATCGTTTCCTACTTGTATCCAGGCTCCAAAGCCTTTTCTTGCGTGAGAGCTTGTTTGTCGGTTGGGACATGAGCACTAACTCTTGCCCTAGCCTTTTGTGGATTATGGTTCCTCGCTGGTGGTCGTTACTCGCTTTCTGGAAAGAGAAGAAGGACTTGCCACCCTCACACACATAGTCCACCGTTAGATAGTTGCTGCCGGACTGCTGTTGTGACTCTTCACCTGTCGAGGCCGCCTAGATTTCGGTGGGTCACCCGAAATACGAAGCATTACTTTAACCCGAAATCATAGTCGAGGATCCAATAGAAAATACCTTTATGATCCAGATTTGAGACTTTACAACCAGTTCTGTTTATACACAGCTACTTGTAAGGTATGCTGCTGGGTGGCGCAGCGCAACAGTGCAAACCAAACGTTAGCACAAGCGACGAAACACTAAGACACGCAGTTTCATAACGTTGTCACATTCCGCACATAACCACTGTCCATTTCAAGACGACATAATAAATTTTATAATAAAAGAGTTTGCGTTCAAGCGAAATATTCGTGATTAAACATAAACAATCACTGCATACTATCAAAACAGTACAATTTGGATTGTTTGAGGCATTCAGTCCAGTATGGTGAAGTCGACAGAGATCATTAGGGCCGGCCGAACTGAAAAACGTAAGCAATGGCTTTTTCCGCAAATGTCTCGACATTTAAATCTTATTTCATTGATCCACCACATCATATTAAAGAAAAAAAAGTCCACCTATCCGAATGAATTGGTGGCTTACATGGGTACACTTTGTGTCACGAGATATTTACGGGAAGAGTCACTGTTTACGTTTGTCAGTTAGGTCCCAATGGAAAATCTTTGTCAAATGTTTATCAATGTTTGTCATTGAATGCATTGGATATGGTCAGTTTAAAGCTGCATATAGGATGCCTGAAGCGATGACAGACACACGACTAGACTGCGTTGGGGTGGTCCAAAAAATTTACTTTTTTCATAAATGCTTCTTTTTCAAAAATATCATAACTTTTGAACCACCAAATTAAAAATTCAAATGAAAGGTATTTAAACAGACTTTTTGGGAAAAATAAAAAAATACCTCCTTTACTGGAATATTGATTATGAAAACATGGATTCTTTTAGTTTTTTAAGGTTTTCATGGTCTCGGGACCAAAGAGCTTCCTTGTTTTTATATTGTTTCTTGAAAGATTGGACATTTTTACATGACATGTCAAAAAATTGGCGATGTATGTATTTTAGTTTTTGAGATAAGTTTTTTCAAATATACTATGTTTTTAGGTTTTGCTGACTGTTCTAAGGCTTGCTTCATTTAGAATTGGAACAAACTTTTGCTCATATTGTGGCGCTCCTGGTGGACGGATTTGGAAGTTCTTGGCGCCCACGTGTCGGGAATTTTGTCAGCTTCACGTATGTAGTTTTGACATTCCGCAAATCGACTGTACATTGTAAACAATCAACATGGAAGCCGAAAGAAGGGAAAAAATTGTGCACAGTTATTTGGAAAATCCATTGTGGTCTGCATCTAGGCTAGCTAAACAGCTGAAATTGCCCAGAAATACCGTATGGCGCGTTATCAAACGGTATAAGGAAACATTGACGACGATTCGGAAGCCTCAAGGCAATCGTCGGAGTGGAACTGTCGACCGGAAACTGCGTGGTAAGATTTTGAAGACGATTAAGAGGAATCCCAATCTGTCGGACCGTGATTTGGCCAGAAAATTCGGTGCTGCCCATAGTACCGTGAGGAGAACTCGACTCCGGGAAGGAATCAAGTCGTATCGAGCTAGCAAACAGCCAAATCGGACCATAAAACAGAATAGTGTGGCCAAAATCCGTGCTCGGAAGCTATACGACCAGGTGTTGACCAAGTTCGACGGGTGTCTTCTGATGGACGATGAAACCTTTGTCAAGGCTGACTTCGGGCAAATCCCAGGTCAAAAATGTTACTTGGCAACGGCTCGGGGGGATGTTCCAGCCAAATTTAAATTTGTTTTTGCCGACAAATTTGCACGAAAATTCATGATTTGGCAGGGCATTTGCAGCTGTGGCAAAAAAACGAAAGTTTTCGTTACAAATAAGACAATGACGTCGGAACTATACCAAAAAGAGTGTCTCCAAACACGAATTTTGCCGTTCATTCGATCCCACGACCATCCCGTAATGTTTTGGCCAGATTTGGCAAGCTGTCATTACAGCAAAGTCGTTCAAGAAAGGTATGCAGAGAAAGGGGTCCAGGTTGTTCCGAAAAACCTTAACCCACCCAACTGCCCCCAGTTCCGCCCTATTGAGAAATACTGGGCAATCATGAAGAGGAGACTCAAGGCAAAGGGAAAGGTTGTCAAAGACATCAATCAGATGAAGACCTGGTGGAATAAGATAGCTAAAACGATGGACGAAGAAGGTGTGCGCCGCCTAATGAGCCGTGTTACAGGAAAAATTCGAGAATTTGTATAAAAAAAGATCTTGACATCGCTACATTTGTATAAAAAAAGATCTTGAATTCAATAATAAATAACTGAAATACAGGCAATTGTTTTTGTTCCAATTCTATCTGAAGCAAGCTTTATGCCCATTTAGAATCCGGAACAATAAAATAAAATATGTATCTTGGTAACGGATTGGTCGTACAAATAAGTACGACTGCGGGCAGTTGGGTGGATTTATATTTTTATCGATGAAATCTACGTTATTATCGCGGTACCACTGGATGACTTCCCGGCTGTAGTGGCAACTCGCCAAATCTGGCCAAAACTTCACGGGTCCTTTATGGGCTTTAATGAAAGGTAGTACGCGGTTTTTGAGGCATTCTTCCTTGTACAGCTTCAAGTCCATCGTCTTATTTGCCACGAACACTTTGATCTTTGCTCCGCATATCCCTTGCCAAATCATCCGTTTTTTGGCAAATTTGTCCATAAAAGCAAACTTAAACTTCGCAGGAACATCTCCTCGTGCCGTCGCCATGTAGAATTTTTGGCCAGGAAGCTGTCCGAAATCCATTTTGACGTAGGTTTCATCGTCGATGAGCAGGCATCCTTGATACTTTGTCAAAACCTGCTGGTACAATTTCCGAGCTCGAGTTTTGGTGACGAAACTTTGCTTAAATGTTCTGTTTGGTTGCTTGCTGGCTCGACAAGAACGATATCCTGCTCACAAACGAATTCTTCGAACGTTACTACGAGCAGCAGCGTATTTTTGTGCGATTTCATTATCTGATAGTCCAGGGTTTGCTCTGACGGTTCTCAACACCTTCTGGTTCAGCTTCCGGTCATATGTTCCACTACGACGCTTACCTTGAGGCACTTGATCCACGCTCTCTCGCTCCCTGAAACGTTTCAACACACCATACACGGTTGATTTGGCGATTTACAACGTTTTTGCGATTTTTATTGCGAACCACGTTGGATTATCAACGTGGGTGTGCAGAATCCTCTCGGCTTTCATCTGGAATAACTTTTGACTCACTGCAAGAAACACCGTGGGCACCTAGGTAAACAAACAGCTGTAAATGAATTCTTGCAGCGGTCACTTTACTTGCCGCTGCAACACAATAAGTGATTCCGGATTCTAACTGGACAGAACTTTATATTGCAAGGATGATTCTTCAGATTTAAAATTCACAAGCTTTATAGTTATAGCTGAATTCACAAAACACAACCATGTTGCCGTTCGTTTATTTATAACAGATTGTGTCAAATACATGAAAAACAAGTTGCCTGGTCTAAAAAGAAATCCCTTATTCTCTGATCCATCAGGAAGCTAATACAAAAATAAAATGACAGCTTTTTATTTATGCCAAATGCAAAAAGATTTCGGTTTTAATGCGGAATGGATTTTTTTTTCGCAACATGTCATGGAAAAGGTCCATGCGAAGCGTTGGGAGGTGTTCGGAATAGCGGGGTTACCCTGTACCGCCGAGCATAACTACGACCCTGTGGAAGATACGAAAAGTACCGACTCCGGTCATGAGTGACATATGTCAGGTTAGGTTCAGCGGAACCGTACGTAGCATTAAAGAAAGAAGAAAACAAAGAAAAAAAAACGGATTTTGCACAATGCGTTTCTAAATCTAAAGAAAAAGTTCATAGAACGTTATCATTAATTGTATCCCTAAACTAAAGAATAGTGAGTTGTGACTGCTGACATGTAAAGTTGGTTGCGGTAGTCGTGAAGTACTTATTATTAATATTACCTATGTTCATTTAATCTAGATTTCTATTTACAAGTTGATACCTACAATTTGTCAACCTACATATAATCTTAGGCGAAACTGAAAGCGCTGCCGGAAGTTGATAGTCCCTAATTTGTTAACTAGTAAGTAGCTCATTCTACTAGATTTGCTTGCTTAACAAAATAGTAATCTCTTAAATCCTAATGTAGCGAAATATTTCGATCCGTCGGTAGAGTGACGGAAAGTAGAATAGGACCGCAAATTTCCCTCTGGCTGCCAAACAAGGGTGAAGAAAAACTTATGTAAGTCGTTTATATTAGTATACTGTAAACCTATCCGTTAATTACTCTAATAATAATACCTATTCCAGATTCAAGCTGTCTAAACGAGACTGCTCTGACGACGTTTTTTTTTATTAATCCGAACAGGAGGAGTATTGAAACGCAATGCAGCAAAAACAAGTTTACAAGGCCATCCCATAACTGCGGCAAATGAACTACATATATGGGCCACATCTAAGAAAGATTCCAAAATACAGTACGACTATTATTCAGAGCATGACTATTATTCAGAGCAATAATCGTAATAAATAATTTATGTATTAATTGTGAATAATAAAAACAAATTTGGAAACAAATGCATTATTTTGAATTCCACTTCACGATGTAAAACAGCTAAACGAACTTATAAAAATAAAATAATGTATAAAAATAACTTCTGCTTGATGGGGACGCATGATTGGCAAGTTCCTTCAAGTAATGAAAACGCGTAGTAGAATAGTCAGCAAAAGCTAAAAACTTAGCATTTAAAAAAAAATTATCTCAAAAACTAAAATACGTACATCGTCAATTTTTTGATACGTTATGTAAAAATGTTCAATATTTCAAGAGAGAATATGAAAACGAGGGGGCTCTTTGGTCCCAAAACCTGAAAACCCATGAAAACCTAAAAAAAAACTAAAAGAATCCATGTTTTCCTAATCAAAGTTGCATTAAAAGAGGTATTTTATGTTTCCTAAAAAGCCTGTTTAGTTACCTTTCATTCGCGATTTAAATTGCTAAAATCGGCCAAGTGGTTCGAACGTTTTGGTTTGTTTTTTAAAACAGCATTTTTGAAAAAAGTCAAGTTTTTGGACCACCCTAACGCAGAAACGGCCACCCTAATGAAAAAATTAAAAAATACGGGTCAAATATTTTTCAATAAAGAGCAAAAGTACCAATTATTATGAAATTCTGAGAGATCCTATATTTTTTTTTCCATGGAATTGCTGTATATTTTATAATATTGTTTTATTGATTTTACTTTATAGATGATTTAAACATTACTTATTGTTTTGTATGTCCATATATCTTTAGCTCCCTTTCAATAACATCTTCCCTGCTTTCCTAACTCAGGGGCAATAACTATTAGGACAGCAAAAATAAAAGCGGATTGCTGTTATAAAATTAGCATCAAGCAGCAAATAGTGATCATGGCAACAGTAAATTAAAATGTATAAATGTAAGTTTTGTGAAATTTCAATAGATCTAACAAACTCAAATCAAGATTTTGGTGAATTGCTGCTATCGATGAAAACGAACGAAAACGTGCTTAAGTGCCGAACCACAGAACTCTACACTTTAACACTTTACAACATTTCTTGCTTTTCAGGATTAACCGAATGAAGATCATATATAATAGATACGAATGCTTGTAGTATTTTTCATTTACATAAATACATACACTATTGTATAACTATTTCATGGGAATGGGAGGGACCATCAGGGCACCCGATTGAAGCACTCTGGATGGGGAGAGTGGGAATGCCAACTCCCTATTGCTAACAGTTTGTGAATAGAGGGCGGGCTCTTCTCCTCGCCCATTGGGGTATCCTCATGTTAGATAATTATTTTTATCCCTGTGGAAACGTATAAGTGATGTTGCCTATCGCTCCACCCAACCCGTTTTTGACCCTTCAAAAAAATGGATAATCAGTGGTTATTAAAGCTTGATCAAGTTTAACAGAGAGGAGAGCCCATTGCTGTCGGACTTAGTTTCCGTGCTACAATGGGTGGTACTACATATCATGCTTCATATACTGTAGATTTTTCAAGCGATCTCTATATGTACCCATTTCTGTTCGAAGGCTAAAAAACGGTAAGTGAATCTTGCCTCTCCCACTTGGGTGTACCCGTCGACCGCAGAGAACCGATAAGAAGGTCGACCCTCCCGTGGTGCTGCTATGGAAATTTGCACCGTCGTCGGCTTTTATTGATTCCGTATGACGTCTCCCGATCAGTGCTTTTGGTGGTGTGGTGTTGCATTTAAATGCATGAAGTCATTCCCTCCGTACGTCAAACCTCTACCAGTGTCAACGTCCATGCAAAAGAGATAGGATGCTACGGTTGTCCCCTTCTGCCTATCAGTTGGCTTTCACGTTGACCCCGTCAAATGTGGTGTCTGACGTGTTGCAGCAATCGCACGTGGTTTTACGGCTGCCGCAATTTCCAACAGAGCGAATAACCTATCTACTGCAATTGATATTGGATGACGATTGCACCGTCGATCATCTGTTATGTAATTTCGTCGCGATCGCGTTCGGGATGGTACATGAACTGTATCGTTTGGGAAAACCACACACACACTGAAGATTAGGCTCTAACAGCAATTTGATAAAATTGAGTATCTCACTGAAAGTGCAAATGATTTTATACTTTTAAACCGACTAAGAATGTATGTCCACATAATTGAATTGACGAACGTACCAACTGTAAATCACCCAACTTGTGTGACATGTCACACCAATTAAAAATGCACGAGTTCTGACCTAACCAGTATTATTTGTATAAATGTCATTTTGATTTCGGTAACTGGATTGATCCTAATCCACCGACTGCTTTTCACACTTGCGAAATTCTCAAAAAAGCCCCTCGAAATACAGTCGCCAATGACATCACATTTCCGCAACTTCAGGTGATGGCTCCAATTTCCTTTTCTTTCTTCGTTTGTTGCCGAATAAAAAAAAAACCGAATAAACTAATCAAGTAACCAATCACAGTCGGTCATTAGGGGGGAGGCACCGTGAGGTGTGCTGCAGAGATTATTAAGATGTGGGTTTTTACCACGAATAGCTCGTAGCAGCACACACTCGATTCATCCTTTCGAGAAATGTTGTTTCAAAGATTCGGTGGAAGAGAACAAGCAATCGGGAAGCCGGTTGGTTCATACACGACACTGGCTGATGCGTCATGATGGCAACCTTGGATGGCATTTGGAGAAAACCGACCAGCTCGGGGCCCAGTCAGCAGCGAGGGTCGACATTATTGCCGTCAACTCGTCTTGCCGCGGCGGCCGTGAAGAGATTGTTAATTGAAGAGGTCACAGGTCCGTTCCGCTTTAATTGCTCTAGGAGAGCATAGCGTCGCAAACATTTGTCGCGAACAAAGAAACGCGCAAGGTTTTAATGGAACTTCCTGCTATTGCGTGAGAGGGATGAGATACGAGTATTTTTCATAAACTCCATTTTTGCGGACGATAACAAATCGGCTTCTTCTTTGTGCAATGAGAAGGAGAAGGATATATTGAGCAAATTATACTAGATTCTACGAGTATTGTTTCATCTTTATGAAATTTTGAAAACAACCAAAACACCAACCCCAACAACAATAAAAAAACCACCCCCCCCCCCCCCCCCTTCGCCGCAGAAAGCCAGTTTGCCTTGAACTGCTGCTCGTCCTTAGCAGTTTTTTTCTGTCTTCTTTAGGTTCCGCTTGACAATAGCCCAGTATTTCTCAATTGGGCGGAGCTCTGGCGTGTTGGGAGGGTTCTTGTCCTTGGGAACCACCTGCACGTTGTTGGCGGCGTACCACTCCATGGCCTTTTTACCGTAATGGCAAGATGCCAAATCCGGCCAAAACAGTACGGAACAACCGTGTTTCTTCAGGAAAGGCAGCAGACGTTTATTCAAACACTCTTTCACGTAAATTTCTTGGTTGACAGTCCCGGAAGCTATGAAAATGCTTAGCTTTTCAAGCCACAGGTACAGATGGCTTGCCAAACCAGATATTTTTTTGCGAACTTTGACAGTTTCGTGTGCTTGAAAATATCTGCTACCTTTCCCCTTCCTTTTGCCGTATAAAACTCCTGTCCCGGAAGCTGCTTGTAGTCGGCTTTGACGTAGGTTTCGTCGTCCATTACCACGCAGTCAAACTTCGTCAGCATCGTCGTGTGCAGCCTCCGGGATCGCGCTTTGGCCGTCGTATTTTGTTTATCATCGCGATTTGGAGTCACTACCTTCTTGTAAGTCGATAGTCCGGCTCGTTTTTTGGCTCGATGCACGGTTGTAGACGATACACCCAGCTTAATTGCGGCATCTCGGAGAGATAGGTTAGGGTTTCGCTTGAAACTACCGGCAACTCTCTTTGTCGTCTCAGTGGCTTCCGGTTTTCGATTTCCCCCCGATCCAGACTTCCTGGCTGTCGACAAACGTTCCCCAAACACTTTAATTACATTTGTAACGGTTGATTTGGCAACTTTTAGCGATTTTGCCAACTTTGCGTGCGAGTAGCTCGGATTTTCGCGATGCGCGAGCAACATTTTGATACGCTGCTCTTCTTGCTTGGACGGCATTTTGACAACTGAAGAGTGAATTCCAAAATCAAAATAGGAGCAACATTCTACACACACACCCCTTCAAAATGAGGGGTGTTCAGGTTATGCCCAGATTTTATATCGCCCCCCTCTCCCCTTCTCGCCCGTTCCTGCCCCCCTCCCCTTCCCTCCCCTCCCTCTTTCCTTTCTTTTTTTCCTTTTCCTCTCCCCCCCCCCCTTTCTCTTTCTCGCCTTCTTTTTTGTTTTTTTGGTTTTTTTGGCCCCGTTTGCCTCTTTTCCTTTTTCCCTCCCCCTTCGCTCCCCCAACACGCCCTGTCTGCTTCGATAAAAGTATCCTCTGCTTCCCTTTTTTTCGTACTTCCTACTTTCGGCCACTTTCCACAAAAGATTGGGATTTTTCTCAATAATGGCTACCACCTTCTTGTCCATTTTTCGGGGGAATACTTTTCGATTTGTTCCACAGTCAAGCAATCCACTGATCAAATGATTTGCAAACACAAAACACGGTACTTTTCGGTAGTCTTAGTTTCTTGGCAAGATCGCGTACCGATAAATTCGGATTTTGCTGCCGTTCGTACAAAATGCGTTTGAGCACTTCCACTTGATTCGACGCCATTTTACTGAATGTAACAAGAATGTAAACATGTTGTACCACGAAATAAAGTGAAGAGTTTCAGCTATCATATGAGTGAAAAGTTTCAGCGATCCGTGAAATAATTACGTGGACAGGCTTTAATTCCGGCCAAAATTGTGGTTTTTCATGTTGCTGCTCCAAAAATGACAAAATTCGGTCTTGTAAATTTCATCATTGATGGTGCCTATTGTCTCGAAATTTTCACTTCGCTTTCCACAGTTGCAATTAGCCTTCCAAATTTTGGATCGATCATCCACTTCAAATTTATCTTTTCCGGTGTAAGCCTCTTGTCCTGGCATTTTTCCGAGGTCAGCTTTGACGTATGTTTCGTCATCCATCAAACAGCAACTGTATCTGGTCAACATCTCCGTGTAGAGCTTCCGAGCACGGATCTTGAGTTATGTCCAGTGGGAAAAAAAAAAGTTACATCCAGTTGTAAGTGTTCGCCCTTTAGTTAGAAGTGTTCACATTCGCACACATATTTAGCTGTCAGGCCAACTGAGAAACGTTTCATCGTATGCCTTATATGTTTGTCGAATATTCGATAGCAATTTTAAGTTAAAGACTGGACTCGGAAAAAATGACACACAAAAATGATCACCAAAAATTCATTTTAAATCGGATACTTCTCAAATTTTCAGGGATTAAATAACTATATATTAGCTATGTTTTGGCATAAATTATTTATTGAATTTCCTCCCCCAAGCTTAATGCTCGTACATTTCTCTTAACACTGCTCATGAGATCTTGGGCGAGGCTTTGTCCATCTTCCTTACACAATTTCTCCCAGTTTTTCTTCAAAGCTTCATCGGTTTTCGGGACCACATTAACGCCCTTCGCTTCGTACCAATCCATTACAGGCTTAGCGTAATGGCACGAAGCGAGATCCGGCCAGAACAGCGTGGGACCACGGTGAGAGCGGAGGTGCCGGTTGTAACGAACGGCTTGCTGTACCGTCCGAACTCGCAGATTGCCTGCCACAACAGGTACTTCTTCGCGAATTTGTGCATCTTTCTCTTCCGGAACTTTTCCGGAACCTCCATGCGGGACGTACCGACAAAAAACTCGAGGCCGGGGATTTGTTTGGTGTCCGCCTTGATATATGTCTCGTCGTCCATGACCAGCCACTCACGGTACAGCTTCCACGCATGCAATTTGGCCACCGTGTTTTGCTTGTCAGTCCGGTTTGGCGCCTTCCTGACCTTAAAAACACGTAGCCCAGCCCGCTTCATGGTCTGCTGGACGAACCACTTCCACGAATTGACCTTTTTGGCCACGTCTCGGGTGGAAAGGTTCGGGTTATTCTTAAAGTACTGCCTTATCTTCCGCGCCTTCTCTGGGTATTCCGTTTTCGGGTTTCGGCCGCTTCCAGCGCGCCGCTCGATGGTCTTCATCTCCTAGAACATCTTCACAACGCGGGACACGGTGGAATGGTGGATTCCAAGCCTTTTGCCGATCCATCTGTGCGGCTGACCAGGATTATCGATCACCGCGCCCAAGATTTTTGTTTCGAATGCATCTTGAAAACTACTTGACAAATCGCGATTTTGCACACATAACACTCTAAACTAGTATTACCCATAAACATAACGCTCTAAACTAGTATTACCCAAAATTTCATTAATTTTTACTCACGCGATAAAGAGTTACACCCAAAACAAAGTGTCGCATTTTTTACGAGTCCAATCTTTATTCAAATTTTTTTTTTCAAAAAGCTTACTTATTGAAGAAAGCAAACTGATTGGTCGGTAGTTAGAAGCTTCAGCCGGATTTTTGTCTGGCTTCAAAATAGGTACGACTTTTGCATTTTTCCATTTATCTGGAAAGTATGCTAGATGAAAACATCTGTTAAATAGTTTTACCATAAACGAGGATATAGAAAATTCCATCATCACCTGGTGCTTTCATATTTTGAAATTTTGAAATAATTTGAGGTCTTACGAAAGAAAAGCGAAAATCGATTGTGACCAAGTACTACACTGAAAAGGGATTGTCGCTAAGAAAATTAGCAAAAGAGGAAGGTGTTAGTGTCTGTGCGGTCCAAAATGCGATCAACCGGTTTGTTATGCATAACACATTGAAGGACTTACCCGGTCGTGATAGAAAAACAGGTGCGTCAAACCCAAATTTGGACAAACAAATTTGAAAAGTTTGTGATGGAGGTATCCATCAGAGATTGCGCAAAAAAAGTGTGGAACGACGAATGGTCCAACGCGCAAAGGAGCGAAGACGTACCGGAAACAAAAATGTCCGAAACGCAGGCGGATTCCGTGAAAACTCGGGCTCGGAAGCTGTACGACAACGTTTTGAGCAAAAATGGCATGTGCATTATCATGGATGACGAGACGTACGTCAAATTGGACTATAGGGCACTTCCAGGGGCACAGTTTTACACCGTGAAGCGTGGAATGGATGTCCCAAATTCGGAGAAATCGTTTTTTTTTGTGAAAAAATTGGAAAAAAAAGGTGTTTCTTTGGCAAGCAATTTGCCAGTGCGGTATGAAATCGACACCTTTTTTCACTACCGCAAATATGAACGCCGAAATGTACCGGAAGGAATGCCTGCAGAGACGAATTCTGCCACTAATCCTGCCACTTTGGACTGGTATGAAGAGAACAATGTCCAATTTGTGGAAAGAGCGATGAATCCTCCAAATTGTCCGTAAATAAGGCCCACTGAGAAATTTTGGGCTTTGATGAAAGGAAAGCTGCGGAAGAAGGCTAGAGGAGCAGATGACATCATCTAATTAAAAAACGTAAACGTAAACGTAAGCAGAACCATCGACGGAACGGTTGTGCAAAACCTCATGAGGAATATCAAGAAGAAGGTGCGAGAGCTGGCCAGATCTATGAAAAATTTAATGAATACTGATGTAATGGGCTTTTATGATGGTCAATAAACAATGAAAATGAATTTGAGTTGCAACATAAATAAATCACATTTAAATACAGTAAGTTTTAGGTGTACTCATAATTAACGACACAGTCCATACTTTTTCAAACAGACGTATCTGATTTTGTAAACAAAGAGGGGAAGTAAGGTTCAAACGTAAATTTCTCAAATCTCTCAGCGCCCTCACAGAAAGTAGCATCACCATCATGTTACGGAAATGTTATTCCTTGTGTTGGTGGACCTAGTTTGCATGAAAGTGCTAAGAGTTTCAAGAATTGAACGTTTGAATCTTACTTCCCTTCTTTGTTTACAAAATCAGATACGTCTGTTTGAAAAATAACTCGAGATTTGTTGCATTAGCGCAGGAGTTGTGAACACAACATGGATCGCATGAAAGCAACATAAATATCAGCAATATCATTTATCATTTCATAAAATGGTTGATTATTGTTTTCGATGCTACAATTACTTTATCTGATGGCATTGATTCTAGTCTTAAAAATAATAAATACCTCAGAAATGAAATTCAAGCACGTATTGCATGAATTTCAATTGTCCTGCTTCATACTAGTTTGACACCGAAGGCTAAAATAATCACCGATGAATGGAAAGCTAAGTCGAAAATGTTTGTTTGAAGATTGTATTGCTGAAGCTGACTAAGAAGTGGCTGTCAAAAGAAGATAAGGTGTTTCAATTGAAAGGGATGAATGTTAAGTTCATCGTCCCACGACGATTTTCAATTGAAATTGAAATTGTATGACCCTGTTTCTAAATACTGTTGAAATTACATTACACCAACCATGTTTTAAAAAACATGTTTTCTTGCTCATGAAGATAAATTTTTCGTGCAAGATTCTAGTTTCACTGTCAACGGGAAACATATCATAGATACTCAGAATTGGCTTTTTAACAATCGGAGTTGGCTTAGCAAAGAAGCTACAAACCTGTCACGCCAAGGACTAGTGTTCAAATCCCACGCATGACGATGTTATATTTTTATATGAGATGATTTTTTTCTTAATTTTATGTTATGTAAGGCTTCACTTTTTGCGCTTTTTACGTCATATTAAAGTATGAAATAAAGTATTATACACTTATATTGATTACCTGTATTTGTCATTTGACAGAGCTTTCAACTTGTTTATTACGGTGTTGCTTGGGAAAATTGTGTATGAATGAAGCCATTCTGTTCAGGCAAACGAGAGTTATTAGCGTTCAAAAACCTTTCAGTTCAGCGTAACGCTCTAATTTTCCAAAATTTTTAAATGACAACCTGTATAGAAAAGAGAAACGTAGTCCTACGTTGAAAATGCACTGTTTTTATTATTCATATTGTAAACATATTGACGCGAAACACTAACTGTCCTCCAGGTCCTTCGCTGTTGTAAACAAAACAAAAGATTTTGCACCATTGCTAAATAAGCCAAGCCAACATTTATCTTCTGAATGAGCATAGTCTAATAACGTGTCGATTTACGATGGACACATTAGATCATCTGATTTTGTACAGGCATGCCAAAAATAAGTCCAACCTAACCAACAACGTTAATATGTACATCCAGTTGTTTACGAAATGGGTAAAAACTACGTCATAACGCAAGTTTCATCTATCGGAGCACAACGAGCGCCGCAATAATCTGATGCCGATTTCCATCGGGGTTAATTGAGCAAGCGAACCAAACGAGAGAGTGGAGCATTGTTTTTGTTGCCGCTGACGGATAGGCCGGTGATGACATCAGTGGAGGCGTATGCGCCGCATCACGAATACAACAGCAAACTCAACAAACTGCGAATCTGTCGTCTGTGTGCACCATCAAACGTAAACAAAGACACCAGCTGTCCGAGTAGGCACACAAGAAGTTAAACAAAAATGCCAAGCTTGAAAGAAATCTTTTAATTGATTCGGGGAAGCTTAATTAGCTACTCGTTGCCGCTGCAACACTGCAATGATGCACACAGAAGCAGAAACCATTGCCATTACGATAGCGTATGATGAATGTACCCGACCAGACATGATGAGGAAGAAAGTAAAAGCCAGTTTGGAAGGGATGCATGGCACTCACGGCCGATGAATTTACCTTCAACTCGGGTGACGTTGACTCAAGTTCTCGAAAAAATGTGTCCAGGAAAATGAATAACTTTGAAAGCCCATTCGGGTAAATGGTATTGAACTTTGAGCTAGTTACAACGACCGTGCTGCGAAGTGAGCATGAAATGGTAATGAGATGGAACTGGAAACGACGATTTCACGGTTGTGGCTACTATGGGAGGATGGAACAATACACATAGTGTAAACAATAGACCGAAATGTGGTAGTAACTTCCTCGAGATTTTTATTGGCGTCTCGAATGCATGCGGTTGAAACTTCAAATAAATGCAGCAGCGTGTCGGGAAAAATGTGCATACAAACTGGCGGAAGTTTTTTTTTTCCAGGGGTTGGTGTTGATATGTTATCGTTTTTAATGGGTGCAGATAATAACAGAGAGCCAATAAATTTTGTTCATTCACAGTGCGATTGACGTAACAAGTTTTGTCATTATAACGCAATACGAGTGCATTTTGGAAAAGGCGAGTCATGGGCGAGTTGAAGCTTTTTAATTGCAATGAGTGTTTTGAATAATCTTGGGGAGCGTAACTTCACCGGAGCATCACATGCGTCTGTTGAACCAAAAATAGACGCAGCGGCTAATAAGCAAGACCGTGATTGATGACGGATTCCCGACCCAAATTCAAGAAAATTTTGAACCTCCAACCTTATGCAGATAAATCCAGCCGTTTTCCACAAACTACAACTTTTCAGTTTTCATGTTTTGTTAAAAACTAAAACACAATACTTCAGTTCTCGGTTGAGTGAACGTCTTAATCAGACTATGCAACATCCCCTATGCCAACAGTAACGGCGACAGCCGGTTTCAATGTTGATGTGTCAACGAAAGCTACACATATCTGGCGCCAACTGAGATTCAAATGAACGCAAGACAGAAAACCGCCAGCTTGAATCCATTAGCATCTGATCGGTGGCTTTCGATAGAAGTACACAGTCCTCATCCTCATCATCATCATCATCATCATCACAGGTACGTCGTACTGCTCAGCTCAGCTCACTAAGATGACTATCATCGCACCCGCTACTTTACGCTCTGCGATGGCGATGATGGTGGTGGTGCTGTTGATGGTATTTGTATGGAAGAGGTATCATTTTATTATTCATGAGAAAAAGACTTCACAAATCAGTCTAGGTACGGTGCGGCAAGGTCTATAGCATATCTGGAATACGAACGTGCAATCGGATAAGCAGCAGCAGCAGCAGCAGCAGCAGCAGTTAATGAGAAAATCTCAAGTTTAGTCGCTTGTTCGAAATAATGTATGTACAGTCTCGTACAATAAGTGCGATGAACAGAGCTCATGATAAGCTGGATGATATCTTCATCTGTTAGTTGATACAAGGCACGCAATTTAAGATTCTAGGAATTTGCTCTAGCCACACAGAGTGCAGACGACAAACAGTAATCTTCCGAATCATTTAGCACAGTCCTGTTAATTGTGGTCGGCTTATTTGCCGAAGACAATCGTTTGCCTTGGTGATGTTCAAAAACGGTAGAAATCATGGTTAAGAAGTTAGGATTATGGGGCGTTAATAAATAATTGATATACGAATGTACCTCACCTAAAACTAAAGGGTGTTCCGATCAAAATTTGGTCAAACAGCAATGTGTGTGAGTCGATCAAAGGTTTTATTAATAAGTCAAATTCTTTTTCTTTTTCAAGTTCAGTTATTACAGAATACAGGAGAAATATTCAGCTAAGCTTCCTTTTTACCGAATGCGAATTGCCGGGTCTTTCGTTTAACACCTGCCATTAGATTTTCTACAGTCTCCTTGTCCACTTTATTCGCCACAGAACTCCAGTTTGCCTTGAACTGTTTCTCGCTCACAACAGCTGTTTGAGTCTTCTTAAGGCTCCGCTTGACGATGGCCCAATATTGTTCGATTGGGCGGAGCTCTGGCGTGTTGGGAGGGTTCTTGTCCTTGGGCACCACTTCAACGTTGTTGGCAGCATACCACTCCATGGCCTTTTTTCCGTAATGGCAAGATGCCAAATCCGGCCAAAATGGAACGGAACAATTGTGTCGCTTCAGGAAAGGCAGTAGACGTTTTTTTAGACACTCGCTCAGATAAATTTCCTGGTTGACGGTTCCGGTCACAATGTAAACGTTGCTCTACAAGCTACAGGTAAAGATGGCCTGCCACATATATTTCTTCGCGAACTTTGACAGTTTAATGTGCTTGAAAATATCTGCCAATTTTCCCCGTTCGGTTGCCGTATTAAATTCCTATCCTGGAAGCTGTTTAAAGTCTGCCATGACGTAAGTTTCATCGTCCTGTACCACGCAATCAAACTTCGTCAGCATCGTCGTGTACAACTTTCGCGATCGTGCTTTGGCCGACAAGTTTTGTTTATCGTCGCGATTTGTAGTCACTACTTTCTTGTAAGTCGACAGTCCAGCTCGTTTTTTAGCTCTATCCACGGTTGAAGGCGCCACTCCCAGCTTCTTTGCGACATCTCGGACGGAGAGGTTGGTGTTCCGCTCGAAACAGCGGGAAACTCTGTTTGTCATCGCTGTGGCCTCCGGCTTTCGATTTCCCCCCGATCCAGCTTTCCTGGCTGTCGACAAACGTTCACCGAACACTTAATACGTTGGTAACAGTGGATTTAGCCACATTCAACAATTTCGCCAACTTGGCGTGAGAGTAGTTTGGAAACTCGCCACGCACGTGCAAAATTTTGATGCGTTGTTTCTCTTCCTTAGACGACATTTTGAAAACTGAAGTGCTAATCTCAAAATCAAATAGAGGCATGAGGCTACACGCACACATCTTCAAAAAGAGGAATGTGCAAAAAATTTTAATGCACGATGAAAGGAAATGCGTCAAGTATAAGTCGACCAAATTTTGATCGAAACACCCTTTAGTATTAGCGTAACTAATCGTCCTTCAAATAGGACAGATTCTTAACACTTTCAACGCTCTATAAATATGACATAGATATCTGGAGTTAACCATCCTATATCGAGAAACAGTATTTAGTGAAGTTCTTCCCTATATCTATACCTGAATTCACGCGCCAGATGGCGTATAAAAATAGCATAGCAAGTAGATTCGTGGCTAAAGCTATGTCCATTTAGAATCCGGAATAATAAAATCATCTGTATCTCGGTAACGGATTGACGTACAAATAAGCTTAATACATCAAACCAAAGGTAATTCACTGTACTTTAAGCAATAAATATCAATACAAATCATTTCTCTTCGTTTCTAATGAAAATTCGCCCTTTCTTCTTCATTCCTCCCATCAAACGCTGCACACGTCCGGAGTCAACTTCCTTGGCACATTTGTTCCACATTTTGGTCATCTGAGTCGCGTCCCGAGCCGTTTTTCCCCTTTTCTTAAGCTTCCGCTTCATTATTGCCCAAAATTTCTCGATGGGCCGGAACTGCGGGCAGTTGGGTGGATTTATGTTTTTATCGATGAAATCTACGTTATTATCGCGGTACCACTGGATGACTTCCCGGCTGTAGTGGCAACTCGCCAAATCTGGCCAAAACTTCACGGGTCCTCTATGGGCTTTAATGAAAGGTAGTACGCGGGTTTTGGGGCATTTTTACTTGTACAGCTTCGAGTCCATCGTCTTATTCGTCACGAACACTTTGGTCTTTGCTCCGCAGCTGCATATCCCTTACCAAATCATCAGTTTTTTGGCAAATTTGTCCATAAAAGCAAACTTAAACTTCGCAGGAACATCTCCTCGTGCCGTCGCCATGTAGAATTTTCTGGCCAGGAAGCTGTCCGAAATCCATTTTGACGTAGGTTTCATCGTCGATGAGCAGGCATCCTTGGTACTTCGTCAAAACCTGCTGGTACAATTTCCGAGCTCGAGTTTTGGTGACGAAACTTTGCTTCAACGTTCTGTTTGGTTGCTTGCTGGCTCGATAAGAACGATATCCTGCTCGCAAACGAATTCTTCGAACGGTACTGCGAGCAGCAGCGTATTTTTGTGCGATTTCATTATCTGATAGTCCAGGGTTTGCTCTGACGGTCCTCAACACCTTCTGGTTCAGCTTCCGGTCATATGTTCCACTACGACGCTTACCTTGAGGAACTCGATCTACGCTATTTTGCTCCCTGAATCGTTTGAGCACATCATACTCGGTTGATTTGGCGATTTTCAACGTTTTTGCGATTTTTATTGCGGACCACGTTGGATTATCAACGTGGGTGTGCAGAATTTTTTCCCTCCTCTCAGCTTCCATCTGGAATAACTTTTGACTCACTGCACGAAACACCGTGAAATTTATACCACAGAAAGTGGGCGCCTAGGTTAACAAACCGCTGTAAAAGAATTTTTGCAGCGGTCACTTTCCGTGCCGCTGCAACACAATAAGTTATTCCGGATTCTAACTGGACAGAACTTTAGTTATCAGGTCAGCTTCATTGAAGGACGGTCTACAACGGACCATGAATGTAGATGCGAAAGGTGCTGGAAAGGTTGATCCTCAACAGGCTGTCAAAGTACACGGAGGATACAGACGGCCTGTACAACAACCAGTATGGCTTCCGCAAAGAGGGGAGTCAACGGTGGATGCCATCAGGTCCGTCACCAAGACGGCAGAGTTGGCACTCCAACGTAAGAGGCCGGGAGTCCGCTACCGTGCAGTAGTCACCCTGGATGTGAGAAATGCGTTCAATAGCGCCAGTTGGGAGACTATTGCCAACTCGTTTCAACGTCTCCGGGTTCCTGGGTACCTGTACAGGATTTTGGGAAACTATTCAGGGGGGTCAGGAACATGTTCAAGGAGTTCCGCAAGGTTCAATCCTTGGCCCGGCGCTCTGGAACACGCTGCATGACGAAGTTTTGGGATTGAAGTTCCCTAACGCGGTAAAGATTGTCGGCTTCGCGGACTACATCACCTTAGAGGTCTATGGAGAGTCCATAGAAGAGGTGGAGTTAATGGCCACACACTCCATCGACATAGTCGAGGGATGGATGCGCTCCAGAAAACTGGAGTTGGCCCATCACAAAACAGAGATTACTACGGTCAACAACAGAAAATCGGATCAAAGGGCGACCATCACCTCAAAGCGGTCCCTGAGGTGGGGGTTATGATAGACGATAAGCTGTCCTTTATCCGTCACGTCGACCATGCCTGCAAAGAAGCCTCTATGACTGTATCGGCATCATCCCGCATGATGTCGAATATCTCAACGGTACAAGGGAGCAAACGAAAACCCCTGGCCAGCGTTGCTCTGTCCATGCTTAGGTATGCCGGGACGACGTGGGTCACCGCCCTGAGTACTAAGACCTACTTCGGTAAACTCGAGAGTACTCATAGGCTAATGTGCCTATCGGCATCATCATAAAAGAGGACGTAGAGTGTTTCGAACAACGAGGTACGAGAGGTATCCGTAAGAACACTAGAGCCGCTTACGTAGCCGCAAAAAAGACTATTGGTCTTTGCGAACGCATTTTCCCAAGCTTTTTAACGAAAGATGAATGGCTTTCTAACTCACCTGATTTGAATCCGATGGACTATTCGGCAAGGTCCATCTTGGAGTCAAGAGCCTGCAGTAAACCACATAAATCACTAGAACATCTAAAATCGTCTCTTTTAAAGGTTTGGGAACAAATATTTGTTGAAGAACTCGCGGACATCGTGGATAACTTCCCGAAACGTTTGAAGGCGTGCATATCTGCATGAGGCGGCCATTTTGAAACGAACAAATAACTTGCAATTTGCAAACATATTGCTATAACAAACAATACATATTGATTTTTTAATCCAACAATAAAAGATAGTTTTAACACCATTTTGTTTATTTATTATTTTATTTTCGTCAACAGATAAAAATGTTCATCCCAATGACCCTTTAAAAAATTAAATTACATACGAAAATTAACAAAACTTAACAAAGACATATACGGAAACAACGCTTATTAACATCACGGGATACATTAAAATCAAACACATTATAGCAGCTGTTGAAAACGCGGCACATGGTTTGCACAGGTTCGAGTTTTCCGTAGTTGGTCCATGAGTGCAGGAACACGAAGAACTGTTGTAAACGGAGATTTCGTCGTCGAGTGTTGATGGTCAAGAGATCCAGTAGAACGGAACAATCAACATTTCCTTGAAGCAGATCACCAATGAAACACGCTTTGGCTACTATACGCCTACCTTCCAACAGTTCCAGGTTGATGAGCTTGCACCGACTTTCATAACTTGGCTTGCCAGCGAAGATGTCGCAAAGCAAAGCGTATAAACCTTCTCTGAACAGCTTCGATCCTCTGGACTGCGTTTTGGTAGAAAGGGGACCAAACGATGGCACAGTATTCCAAGAAAGGGCGAACCAAAGAGCAGTATAATGCCTTCAGACAGTAAACGTCCTTGATGTTTTTTGCGAAGCGGAACATAAATCCTAGCTGCGAAGAGGCCTTGGAAACAATATACGAAATGTGAACCTTGAACGACAGTTTGGAGTCCAGCATTACTCCCAGATCCTTGACCGTTGTTTCTCGTTTCAAGCGCGTACCTCGAAGGATGTAGTCGTGAAGATACATCGCACGTTTTCGGCCGAAGGAGATAATTGAGCATTTGGATACATTTAAGGACATTCTGTTGATTCGGCACCAGTTATCGAACACTTGCAGTTCCTGCTGAAGAAAGTGGGCGTCTTCCGGACATTTTATAACGTAGTACAGCTTCAGGTCATCCGCGTAGGATAATTTCAGGCATTTGAGGACCAAGTTCACGTCGTTCATATATAGCAGGAAAAGGAATGGGCCGAGGTGGCTACCTTGAGGAACGCCGGATGCTATCGGAAAGCTAGATGAGGCGTAATCGGCAATCTTCACGGACATAGTTCTACCAGTCAAGTATGAACGGAGCCAGTTCAACAACTGATCGTGAACCCCCATATTGCCGTATTTAGAAACACCATTTTGTTGTACGGATAATATTCGGAAACCGTGTAGATGTTGACTGAAATGAGCTTTAGATATATTTTATAACTATGAAATGGTCTCAACAAATTAAGCAGTTCGATGAAACTATTTGCTTTAAGAAGATCTCAAGATCTTCTTGAGCCGATACGGAACACCTAAACAATAAAATCAGCGCCAACATTAGATTAGGGCGAATCTGTTTTTGTAAACAATGGCTTTTGTAGTCATTTTCTCTTGAACAAAAAGTCACAAATACAAATTAAGCACTCTTTAAGGAAGATGAGCTTTATCTCTATCCGCCGATATATTCAATTTGAAGGAATTGTACTCAACTTCCGATAAATTAGCAGACAAAATGTTTGTTTACAAAAGCAGATTCGCCCTAATGAAATGTTGGCGCTGAAATATCTATTCCGTGTGGTGTTTGCGTTAGTTGAAAATTTCGAAAACGAATTGAAAAGCAAGAGTTCTTGAAAGAAAAAAATGCCACTTCGTGAGTTATCACTTTGCGGACCGTTTTTGGATTTTATCGAAAGTAATCTTTTTAAGCATTAAACTTTTTTTGAACTTTTTACGACCACGAGGCGCCTTTGAGTGCTCCTTAGATCTTCTAAAGAAGATGCTGAGAACTTCTGTCCGGGCTTCCAAGCTTAAAGGATATAGCGCCTTTAGCCGCAGCTCAGCTCTGTAACAGCCAGAATGACACGAAAATCTCCTTTTCGTTACTCATGAATCACAATTGGTTGCGTTATAACACTTAAATAAGCAACAGAAGATCTTAACACTTTTATCAATGGCACTGAAAATTTCGTTGATGATGATGATGATGATGATGGTGGTGATGCAATTTAAATATTCAAGCATGATTTCAAAATACACATAGAGCAGATGTTCCGACTCTCATCACTTCGCAGTTCATCCTACTCGAAAACAAAGGATTCAAGCACGGGTTGGTTTGTGATGGGATTAAACCAATCTATTTACTCTCCAATCTTTTGACATAGTGTAGAATGAATATAGGAACAATGAGATGAATTTTTGGAACAGTTGCCCTACACCGTGCAGAGAAATGTTGATAACATATGGATATTTAATTCGCGACCCACCGAACGGTTTGCAACCCATACATTGAGAAACGTTGACCTATAGTATACTAATCCAGTCTAATGTTTGTTTGTTTGTTTGTTTATTTACGACACTTTACACATTTGTGTGCATTCGTGTCGGAAAAGCGGAGTCTAATCCAGTCTAATGTCATCACCTTCAAAACCTTTCTTCATCTGTCATTCTCCGTTTCAGTCACATCATCCGGTGCACGGCGACACGACTGCTCAACAACTCAACTGAGCGCACTCGACCGACGACGGGCGGAAGATTATTACATCACAACTTTTGTGTAACACATTTACTGCCCATTACTACCCCCTCTCTCACGGCCCTGCACTGGTACTATGTGTCCGATCGTGCATCAGTTCGTCATTCATTTCGTTAAGTGTCGAGGTTTTTTCTTCTACCCAACTGAACCACTACCACCGCGCCGACCGACTCGCCTTTTGGAGATTGTCTTCTGCAGTGAGATCATGCACCACCGTACCTTCGTGGTCTTTCTTTTGTTTTTAGTGATTGGCTTTCTTATGGCAAGCTAGGTTACCGTCAAACGGGGACGAATCGATCACGGAAGTTTTAATTTTTGAAATATATTTTAATCGATTTAATTAACAAATTGAACAAATTGGTAATTTTTTTTTTGATGATTCTACACGTATCGGACCCTTATGTAGCTTATGTTAGATAAATGCACAGCTCCAACAAGCCGCAAGCCGGAGACGGGTGGTTCGATTCCCGATCCATTCTAGGAGATCATTCATATGCAGGGCTGGTAGCGGATTTATGCATAAATAATAGTGACTTTAGTGACTAAAATAATAAAAATAGTGACCAAATAATGAGCATGAGCATGAGCATGATTGACCGCCCGAGGTTGCTACTCCGTTGTTGCCAGATCAGCTGTTATTACACAAGTGACCAAATAGTGACCAAATAATGACTAAAAAGTGGTTACCAAATTTTAGTATTTTTAAATCTTTTATACATTTGTTGTATAATTACAGTAAAAATGAGCTTAGTGATCACCCCCGTTTGCCAAAATGTACTCAAGGTCAGCCCCTAGCATTTTAACTAGTTCCATTCGTCAATAAGAAGATCATAGTTGACCTGCATAGGAAGTAACTTGGCGATTATCACAACATACTTGGAGCTTTCACTGGATACAACGGCAGGTGAGTTGAGGCATTTTATAAACGAGTTCTGCAAACCAGACTTTTGACGTAGGACTACTTCTTTGTTTAGATAAGTATAGAAAAGTATAGATACTGGGGAACAATTTAAAAAAAATCACATTGCGACCGTCACGTTTTGAGCATTAATATCTCGGTAATTTACCATAAGATTTTCAAATTTTTAAACCAACCGATCGAAAGTATTTGTACGCATCAATTTCAATAGAGAACATTATTGATTTCGGGCCACATACTATTGACAAATTGCCTTAAAAAGTATATTATCTCCTTCAGGCCTAAGGGGTCAAATATGACCCCAAAAGGATAATGGCTGTATAAAATCACACAGACTGAATAAAAGTGTACACTATCTACGGAAAATTTGTTTTCCGTCAATTTTTCTATCTGGAAAATATTAAAAAAAAAAAACATATAAGTTTAAGGCCTAATTGACGACCTAGAACATCCTGAATATGAAGAAGTTCAGGAAGAAAGCATAAATGCCTTATTAATAGTGTAAAGCGTTGTTTTAGAATATTGTACATATGCATACGTATTATTAAATTCTCGTTGATAAAAGTTTAATATTTTTGGGATGTTCTAGGTCATCCAAAATGTACTTGAGTTCAGAACTTCAGATCTACAGTTGTAACAGTAGCTTTCAGGGCTATATAAGGTTACGATATGTATTCAAACATATTTAATGAACCTTTTCGTAGGTCAACAGTCATTATTTGATAACTTTATGATGTTCTAGGTCATCCTAACTGTCCTTGAGTTCAGAACTTAAGATCTACAGTAGTAACTATAGATTTTTGGGCTATATAAAGTTATGCTACGTATTCAACCATATTCAGTGAACATTTTCGAACGTAAAAAAACATCATGAGATAGACGGGGATGATCTAGGTTGTAACAGCAGGTGTTTGGAGTGTGCAAAGGGACAATATCTATTTAAAAATATTGATTGAATAGTGTGGAAGGCCAACATACATAAGATCTACAGTTGTTACAGTAGTTTTTGTGCTATATATGATGACCATATGTATTCAAACATATCCAATGAATCTTTTGGAAGGTCAACAGTCATTATTTTATAACTTTGAGATCCTCTAGGTAATCCAAACCGGCCTGGAGTTCAGAACTTGAAATCTACGGTATTAACAGTAGGTTTTTGGGCTATACATCGTTACGTCACGTATTCAAGTATATTCAGTGAATATTTTCGAACGTAAAAATACACAAGAAGATCTTATGTTTTGAAGGATGGTTTGGTTTAGATTTTCCAAACTGTCTTGGCGTTCAAAACCTAAGATTTACAGTTGTAACAGTCAATTTTAGGCAATACAAAGTAACAATAAATATTCAAACATATTCAATTAACATTCTTAAAGTCAAAAAACATTATAAAGCAATATGACATGTTCTACAGGGTGGCCACTCAATTTTCATTTTCAAATTCCCGGTTTTCTCGGACCAAATGTTAAAAAGTTTAAGACTGATTTACAGGTCGAGAAAAGCGTGCCGTGGCGTGAATTAAGTCTACACAAAAATACAGTTTTCTTTAAGTGTAAACCCAACCACGGGATTTAGATTTGGAAAATAAAATTCATCTCTAGACACTACTTCTTCGGCGGTAACAAAACATTTCCATTTGTCTTCGTGCGGATTTTGCAAGTGTGAATTCGAATAAAAAATAAAATAAAAATGCCAAAAGGAGAGCCGAATTCCGAAACAGTTGTTTTTTTTTTCGATATTGATGTGCTCAAAGATTTGATGGTTTTGACAGTCAGTATGAACAGCTAACAAAGGAAGAGAACTCCTGCCCAAAAATTTAAAAAAATAAAAGAAACGCGTAGCCAAAACGACAAAACGGGATAAGGAGATTGACACTTGCGCTTTGCGAAGAAATTTCGGTTATTGTGGTAATGCTACACTGGTATAGCGCTTATTATAATAAAAAAAAGGCTGTCGAAATACGATGAGTGTTAATTCGCAAATAAAATTGTTGGAATTGGAATATAAGCTCAGTATCACCAACAAAGCCCAAAAGAGAACGAGAGAGATTAAACATTAATATTAGGTTTTCTGGTGTCTAATCCCCTTTCTTTCAAACGCATAGGACGAATATATTTTGTTTCCATAGGGAAACGTTTAACTGACAGCAAGTCCTATACTTTCTATGCGCTTGAAAGAGAAAAGAGATTAGACGTTGCTACACACTAGACGAATGAGCCAAGATATTTATAGAAGGTAAATCAATTGACACATTCTAAAATCCACCCCCCATCACTTACCTCGCTCTCATCACTCAACCAAATTACCTTAGGATAATCATAAGTTTAACCTTATGAAATATAGAAGAACGATCAATTTTCATTTTCATTAAGTATCTTATGAAATTTGGATGCACTATTATGAGATTCATTCAAGCACCTTATAAATTTCATAGAAGTTACGTGCGAGTAATTTTCATAAGATATGAGTTATGTTTTTTGTCACTAGTTTTGATGTGAAAAACTCATTAGGCACACCTTATGAATTCAGAGCTGGCTCTCATCGCAGTAGCATTATCGAATACGCCAGCTGAAAGTAAATAATTATGTTCATCAACACTACGGTGCATAGCACACAGTCACTATTCTTCAGTAGTAAAAATCGGTTTGTCACGAAAGTATCCAAAAGGCCGAAAAAAAGAAACCGCGAAAAACACGGCTGGAACAGGTAAGTTCTCGTTTGGCGAGAGTGTTTTATTTGATAACAATTTTGTCGATTCAATCATCTAACATACAGGCCCGACAACAATCAAAACAGCTGGTGGCGAAAGTAGCACAGAAGGAACTGGCGAATGTGGGTAAGCTGAAGCAAGCGAAGTAGAAAAACTTGAAGCAGAAGTAGCTAAGGGAATTGCAAGCAGACTACCGGAATACACACATTGCCTCCAGGATGTTGGTGAAGCTCATAAAAATGCGGAAGCATCAGAACAATGCGTAAAAAAAGAAAAAGAGCTGCTCTCATTTCCCACAAGCATTCCATTCTGGAATCGCCCCGAAAACCGGCGGTAAAGTTGGTGGATCAACCAAGAAGACTCCTCAAATAAACTCAGCCGAAAGGCAGCCCTTCAAAGCAGTCGATTACGATTCCAAGTTCTGTAAACAGTCGAACAGATCCGGGAACATCCAAGGTACAGTACTACAACTACAATACCAAGCACCGAAAGGAATACGACCTACCGATTTCGTTTGTTTTGCGTAAAGATATAATAAAGGAATGATAAATGGATGCAATTCAAGAAGTTGCTCGGTTGGAGAGACTTCAGAACGATATGTTGCTTGCAAGGAGGTAAGAACTATAAGTCATTTCAGATCGCAGGAGTTTTTCCTCAACTCTGTCCAATTTCAGACACACTTCCGCAGGATCGGATCGAGGTCAAGTCGCTTTGGAAAAGCTATAGATTTGTATAGACTACCAGAACCGGAAACCAGCCCAATCAGATCCACCACCCGTCTACCGACAGCTACCGAACAAAATCGACAATCGCATTGGTCAACTGTTGAAACATCTAACTCAATCGAATGTTTCTAAAATCATAAACCTACCGCCACCAACACATCGTGCGAAATATTGAATATTGAGTAGTTTAAATAATTGATAAGACGTGTTAAGACCTTTAGGTCATATATGTTTAGGTGATCAATTACATTTTTTTAATGCATATATAATAAATCCTATGTCCTATTTGCAAAATGCTTCAGAAATCATTATCCCGAGCCCGTGAGGGAGCACAAGCTACATAAAATTCATATTGAACGATGTATGATTTTCTTATGTGAACGCATATGCTTTTCATAAGGATAACCTACGAATTTCTCCATGGTCTTTGCGTTTTTCATAAGGTTGGTTGTTGAAATTCATTCAGGTTCAAACAGCAAATAAATCATAAGATAATCGAGGAAAGATTACAAAGAGTTCTTATAGCAAAAAATCATAAGGTATTATTATGGTTTTTGTTATATTTCTTGGCTCAGTGTACGATAAGTATTCAAACATATTCAATGAATATTCTGAAACGTCCACAAACATCAAGGATAATTTTGTTAGTTTCAGGTCATTCAAACTGTCCTTCAAAACATAAGATCTACAATTGTAACAATAGCTTTATGGGCTATACAAAGTTAAGTTAGTTAGTTTGGCATAGAATATGCCCAGATTATCTCATAATGTCAGTTGGTCTTCCAGGAAATACATTGAATATGTTTGAACACATATCATAACATTGTACACGGATACAGATTTCGTCCATTTAAATTAAAAATATCGATGTTCAACAAGAAACATAAAAATTGTTCAAAGTAAATAGAAAGCCTGTTTCGAAGTAAAATAACAATTTTTGAATCAAATTCAAGGCATTGTTATTTCAAAAATACATTCATCAGGTAGGTGAATTTGAGCGTGTACATCCCTCTCCAGAACTTGAGGCCTAGGCAAGTTTCGACGCTTGCAACATGAGCCAATCGTCACATTTATTGGTAGGTTATTTACTCGATTCCAGTAGTGGAGAGGAGCAAACTCCTTGAACCTGGAATCTGTTAGCATTCAAGCCAAATCCAGAATTAAGATAACCAAGATCCATAGAATAAATAAAATAAATTTAGAACGCAACCAATAAAATCCAAAATTTGTAAGTTTGTTCTTATAATTAATAAACATAACATGATTTTTATTTCAAACATCGATGTCACTTGATTTTAAACATAGAATATGCAAGTTTATTTTTGCGGCCAGAATAAACTACGTTTATGTTTGGATTTACCTGGGATATGTTTGTTATGACGGTATTTTTTCTGCGTGTATAGCGGATAAAGCTACTGTTACAACTGTAGATCTTAATTTCTGACCTCCTGGGCAGTTTAGGCGACCCACACATCTCAATAAAATATTTCCTTCTTTTTTCAATCATTTCTATGTTATTGAGCACCAAATCAATCAGAATTCACCAAATTGCTTGTATAAATAAGGCCTGAAAGGGTTAATTAAAAGAACACTGCATTGTACCATCTAAATGGCTTACATTTAGTATAGCAGTCCTACGTGATCATTTCGAACGACCCAATGGGGCTGAACCACGTAGTTTTTGATTACGTGCTTACCAGCAGCAACGCAATGCTTATTTGCATTGTTGAAAGTGTGGAGTTTGTCGATCTACTTTAATTTGACCAGCCCTGTCAATGCTTCATCCAAAACATAAACTTTTTCCGCAGGTAGCAAGTTCTCAATATTGTCCAAAATGTCCTCTGGAAGTTAAATATTCGCGGGCCACACATTGGGCTCACAAACTCGACCGACGATGGTTCGCACCAACCTTTCTAGATCAGCGTACATTAGATGTATGAGTGGTTCTTCCCTCTAGAAGAAACCATAGAAAATAGCATTGAAATAGATCAGTATGCTTATCAATAGCTCATAAATATTATCAAAATGTTCAAGATCAAATTCTACTTAACAAGTTTTACAGCTTTGCCAAAACATATTCGATTTAACAGCAGTCAAGCAAAGTCACAATAAACTTAAATAATTGATGAATTATGATTTTTTCTAAAACAACTGTATTTATGATACTAAGAATAAGAATTGCCTCATACTAAGAATAATAATTTGTCTCAGAAATTTCCTAGAAAAAATATAAAATTTTCAATGTACGAGTTTTAATAGAACATTGAAAACATACACCCGATTTAACCTATAATCGAATTGAGTTCGCTTGACTAGATCTAGATTCAGACTTACTAAGTGAGTAACCGAAAATAAGTCCTTTATCTGATTTACAATTCGTATCAAAAGAGTAGTACGCTTTTGAAAAAACTGAATCTAACAAAATCTTTTTGAAAAAAAGTGAGTGTACATCACAAATGATTTGATTAATATATGTAGTTTCTTCAATGGACATTCGATTTGCATATTGGATAAACTTTTTAAGTGTTTTACTCCTATACAGTTCGATTCGTCATGGGGTTCACTGGGTTTATATAATAGAAATATGAAAAATTATTATGAAATAGCTGGAAAATTGTAAAAATAATGAAAGATGAGTAATGTAGGACCACGTGCGTCGCACTCAAGCTCTTCCAGAGTGCTGTGACCGACCAGCGCGCTCCATTCAACTTAACTCCTTTCTACGGTACCTACTTTACTAGACTGCAATAAACATGCACCGGTAAGAGATTGTGCTGCTTCATCATCACAATTGCGATTCGGGTCTTGCTCACTTTGCTGGAGGTGGTTGGTGGCGTGGCGATCCGTTGGGTTTCCCATGAAGAGATAAAAGCACTTGCTTTTCCACCACGCAACGTACCTTTACTCTTCTTACTTTTATGTTTTTGCTTTCACTAATTGCCACTTCGCACAACATTTGCAAGGAACCAAAGTGATTTATTGACTGCAAATTGCAAAATCACAAAAATGTGTGTTTGTTTGGTAAGTAAACTAGAGACAAGTTGAACTACAAATGTAGAACTCTTACCCTACCCGGGCTGTAACGTAGATCGCATATTCGTTGTTGGGGCAGCCTTTTTTTTCTGTACGGAAAGGAAAATCACCATCCAGACTCCTGGGTGTGGGGTTGACCCACTAAAAACCTTCCCGCGCTTCTAGCATTGATACCGCCCCCCCCCCCCAACCACAACTTCTTTTCGGTAAAACTTCGGGGAGGAGGCTATTGTACATTAAGCACCCGCTTAAAGGGTGTACGGAATCAAATTGCGACACACACAAATATTCGGCAAAATTCGCCCGTTCAACTAATCATCTTCAAACTTCCAGGGAGTCAAATTTAACATGTTATGAATATTTTCCCATGTTTGTTTTATTCAATTTCAATTCCATATCCAAATGCACGAACCTTCTTCTTTACACTACTCATAAGGTCCTGTACAACATTTGGACCAACTTTTTTTTTTGCGTGGCAATCCATTTTTTCTTCATATTTTCCTCCGATTTCACTTCCTTAGAATGCTTCCGAAGAGCCTGCTTTATGATGGCCCAGCACTTTTCAATTGGCCGCAGTTCCGGTGCGTTCGGAGGGTTGAGATGCTTCGGCACGAAATTTACCTCCTTAGCCTTGAACCACTCCAAAACCTCTTTCGAGTAATTGCACGAGGCCAAATCCGGCCAGAAAATCGTAGGACTATCGTGTGACCTTAGAAGAGGAAGTAGACACTTTTGGAGGCATTCCATTAGGTACACCTGCCCATTGACCGTTCCAGTTGTCACGAATGGTGTGCTCCGCTTTCCACACGAGCTTGCCAATTGCTTGCCAAATCATCTTTTTTTTTTGGCAAACTTTGACATCTTCTGCTTTCTAACGTCCTCAGGGACATCGAATTTATGATAAGCAGTGAAAAACAGTGGAAGCTGCCGGAAGTCTGCTTTTACATACGTCTCATCATCCATAACGAGGAAATGTGGTTTCGTCAATATCTGGGTGCAGAGCATCCGGGCACGTGTTTTATCTACAGTATTCTGCCGTTCATCGCGATAAGGCGCCTTTTGGACTTTGTACGTGTGTAGTCCTTCGCGTTTTTTCGTTTTTTCGTGTAGTCCTTCACGTTTTTTTTCGAAAGTTTTGATTAGATTCAGTTTCGTCGCCACATCCCTAACTGAACTGTCCAGGGATTCCTCTTGAAAGCTTGAACTACCCGCTTGCGACCCTTAACACGGAGATCCATTTTTGCCACTTTTTTCTTTCCGATCGATGGTCAAACGTTCGTGGTACCGACTTAAAACACGAGACACCGTAGAATGTACCATTCCCAGCTTCCTGCTGTATTTTCGAGGTACGTGCGCATTTCTTTGCGCCGCTGCTGTTCTTCCGACTCCATCTTCGCAACGATTGCACATCTGCTAGTGAAACTTACACAGCGTAAACAAATACACAATGAACTAATTCCACCCAAAATTTCAACAGAAAATACCCAACGGGTTCAAATTTACAGCCATTTCAAAGTGGTGCAATTTGATTCCGTACAACCTTTATGTCTAATTACTTAGGACTTTAGTAGTTAGGTGGTCCCTCTGAACTGCCGCTGGTCATTTTGCCATCTGCCCTGGAGCTCTAGGACAATCTGAGAGGCCGCCGTGCTTACAGCGTCCCAGATATCCCGGCCTTGACACATCCATACCGACCGCTCACGGCCATCAAACCGTTTCTCGCGTCATCGAGGCGACTACACGGGAAGAACACATATTCTGCGGTTTCCTCGGCATCCAAGTAATCGGGACACACGGAGGATTCAGCGTGTCCGTACTTGTGCAGATACTGTGTAAAGCAACCATGACCTGACAGGATCGGCGTCAATCTGAAGGTAACATCACCTTGTCACCGATCGACCTATCCGGATATATCCGAGATTAGTCGGCGGGTCCACCGACCTTTGGTGGAGTTATTCCATTCCCTCTGCCACTTGACCATTGATGCGGGTCTAGTAGTCTTACGGTTACCTCTTATGCCTCGTTGATCGAAACACTCTTCGTCCTCTTTTATGATGATGCCGATGGGTATCATCCCCGGAAAGACGCAGACCCCGTAGCGTGACACTGTGCGGAATGCGCTGACCACTCTTAGACACATTAGCCTATGCGTACTCTCGAGCTTACCAAGGTAGCTCTTAGTACTCAAGGCGGTGGCCCACGCCGGCCCGCCATACCTAAGTATGGACAGAGCTATGCTGCCAAGGAGCTTTCGTTTGCTTCCTTGTACCGCTGAGCTATTTCGACATCATGCGGGATAATGCCGATAAAGCTATTGAGGCTTTCTTGCAGGCGTGGTCGACGTGGCTCATAAAGGACAACTTATCGTCGATCATAACCCCTACGTAACTCAGGGACCGCTTTGAGGTGATGTTGCAGTTACCTACACTAATCGTCGCCCTATGTTCCGGTTTTCTGTTATTGACCACAGTGACCTCCACCTTATGATGGGCTAACTCCAGTTTTCTGGAGCGCATCCTTCCCTCCACTATGTCAATGGAGTGTGTGACCGTTAACTCCACCTCTTCTATGGACTCCCCATAGACCTATAGGGAGATATCGTCCGCGAAATCGACAATATTTACTCCGTTAGGGAACTTCGATCGCAACACTTCGTCATGCATCGTGTTCCAGAGCGCCGGGCCCAGGATTGAACCTTGCGGAGCTCCTGCGGTGCCTTGAACACGTTCTTGACCCGCCTCAGTGTTGTATACCAGTACCCGATTCTGGAAGTAATTTCCCAGAATCCTGTGCAGGTACCCAGGAACCCGGAGGCGTTGGAGCGAGTTGGCAATAGCTTCCCAACTGGCGCTATAGAACGCATTTCTCACATCTAGCGTGAACACTGCACAGTAGCGAACTCCCCGCCTGTTACGTTGGAGTGCGTTGGAGCGTCTGTTCTCCATGTTAGAAGCGGTTGAGCTACCATCCTGTTAGTGCGCCCTGGACTCTAAATACAAAAGCCGTAAGTCCTGGTGGTGCTCGGTTTAAACATTTAAACAACAGCATCAGTAAGGTTGGTTGTAGGCCCTGCGAGCCGACACCAACTCGGGACGAGGAGCTCAATTTCATTGGAAATCTTCGCATGCTTTCGGACGAATTGAAGAACCGCAAGTTCGACATCGTAGTGCTGCAGGAGGCGTGCTTTCGGTCTGTCCATCAAGACTTAAGACAACGTAAACTAGGAGTAGACTGATTACTCGTGGCTTATTGGGGCAACAATTTTAAATTGAATGATTAGAAGAGGAGCATGCTTTCATTTTACAGCCAAATTTCAGAGTTTAGCTTCAGCTCTCCATACTTACCTTACCAATCAGACTAAGGCCGGTATGGCCTCTGCTGTACACAGAAGTTGTTTCCATTGTAATCGGTCCATGGCTGTACCTTGCCAGCCTCGCTGTCTGCGGAGGGTCCGCAGGTCGCCTTCTACTTGATCAATCCACCTTGCTCGTTGCGCGCCTCTTCTTCTCGTACCTGTCGGTTCGTTTTCGAGAACCATTTTCACAGGGCTGTCGTCCGACATTCTTACGACATGCCCAGCCCATCGTAGTCGACCGATTTTTGCGATGTGTACGATGGGAGGTTCTCCCAGCAACTGGTGCAATTCGTGGTTCATTCGCCTCCTCCACGTTCCGTCTTCCATCTGCACTCCACCGTAGATCGTACGCAGCACCTTCCGTTCAAAGACTCCAAGGGCGCGTTGGTCCTCCACTAGCAATGTCCATGTTTCGTGGCCGTAGAGAACTACCGGTCTAATTAATGTCTTGTAGATGGTCAACTTTGTGGTTCGGCGAACTTTGTTCGATCTTAGCGTCCTTCGGAGTCCAAAGTAGGCACGATTGCCAGCCATAATGCGCCTTTGTATTTCTCTGCTGGTGTCGTTATCGGCGGTCACCAATGAGCCCAGATACACGAATTCGTCTACTATCTCGATTTCATCACCGTCGATCTGAACTCGTGCTAGGAGGCTAACATTGTCTTCTCGTGAGCCTCTTCCCTTCATGTATTTTGTTTTCAACGCATTAATCACAAGCCCAATCCTACCAGCTTCAGCCTTAAGTCTGATGTACGTTTCCGCCATCGTCTCAAAGTTACGTGCTACGATATCAACGTCGTCGGCGAAGCCAAATAGTTGGACAGACTTCCTGAAGATCGTGCCACTCGTGTCTATCCCAGCTCTTCGAATCACATCCTCCAATGCAATGTTAAACAACAAACACGACAATCCATCACCTTGCCGTAACCCTCTCCGAGATTCGAAGGGACTCGAGAGCGTCCCTGATACTCGGACGACACACATCACTCGATCCATCGTTGCTTTGATCAACCGCGTCAGTTTTTCCGGAAATCCATATTCGTGCATGATTTGCCATAGCTGGTCTCGATCGATTGTATCATACGCTGATTTGAAGTCAATGAAAAGATGATGTGTGGGCACGTTGTATTCGCGACATTTCTGCAGTACTTGCCGAATCGCGAAAATCTGGTCCGTAGTAGCGCGGGCATCCATGAATCCCGCTTGGTATTGCCCCACGAACTCCTTTGCAATCCTGCTCTCCATATTAGAATTAAATACCATTCACATTTTCAAAGAGCTGAAGGAATACTGGAACGCGTCAACAGCTTATAAGATTTCCGAAAAAAAATAGGTTTAACATTTTCAGAGGGAAAATAGTTCTAAAAGAAGTAAAATTACATCGAGAAGTACAACTTTGTGAGACCATTCCAAATATTGAAAACATGTCCGAGCTAATTTCTGTCTTCGGCTTTGTTGGCAAACCTTAAATGGTGCTTTCTGCACAGTATATGTCAAGGAAAACTTAGACGTTTTGTCCGGATGGTTAGAGGAAACTTTTGAGTGAATTATCTAGAATCTGGATCCGAATAATCTGGAAATGTTGAAGGTGATGTTTTGTCTATTTTTTCAGAATATTAAACTTTCATGAGGCAACTGACTACCTGTTCGATGAACAGAAAGCTGGATGCTTTCTTAAGTCTATGTGAAAAAGCCAAATAAGCTGTTGTAAACAATTCCTTGTATGAACGTATCTCGCTTACTGAAGGTCATTCATACGATTCAAGAATGTCAAAATTCAAATCTTCAAATCGTCCAGGTATGCATATCGCTTTTGCTTTTTTATTGGTTTATTTATCACAAATTGCTTGTTGTCGTCTTTTACCTAAGCGCTCTAGATGCAATTCCACCGTTATTAATTTCGCGTGTCAGATTTTCCAATGTCTGTGAATCAGCTTTGGAGATGATCTACTCTATCATATCCAATATAATACCGTTTATCACCATCCAGGGTTAAGAACAGGTCAATTCATTTTTCACCATGACTGCTATTAGCAGACCTTATGGAGTGGCACATGTTTACTCAACTGGAAACCGTTTGCTTCAAATGTGCCGTTCCGGTAGCTATAAACAACAATTCTTTGCGGTGTTCCCCGACGATTCCATTGCATTCGTGTTCATTCGTGCGAAAAGTACAATTTCTTATCTTTTTCATTAGAAGTGTGTCGGTAGATGATTCCATTCAATGTTCTGTCCGTTGTTGTTGTTTTTTTATACTAGGCTGTAAATGACAACAGTTAAACAATCTTCGATACACAGATTTAACCTTCTTATTTTCATTTCCAATCTGTGTCACTTCACAACAAAGTATCCGGTTACGGTGCGATATATTTCCACAGTGTATGAGTTAATTCAGTTCAATTTGTGTTCATCGTCAGTCTGATTGGTTCTACTTTTAACGAAACTAAAAGCGAGGAACTCATACTGTGCAAAAGTACCTAATTCACTAGGTTACTCTTTGTGACCCTACGATGATTTTTGCTACAAGTGAGAGGTTTGCCATTTTTATAGCGATAAACAGCTACGTCTTGAAGCTTCGCAGCAGCTAAACACAACTCGGTGCAGATACTCGAAAGCATATTCATATTGTCATCAAACGAGCTATCTTGGATTTTAAATCTGGCAAGCGATCCATTAAGCAGTTATGCGGACA
This sequence comes from Aedes koreicus, assembly GCA_024533555.2. Lineage (NCBI taxonomy): Eukaryota > Metazoa > Arthropoda > Insecta > Diptera > Culicidae > Aedes > Aedes koreicus. Next base: position 45,168 of record JAHHFK020005048.1, on the reverse strand, counting down.
TAGTTGCTCATTGCCTGAGAAATGTGCCCTGGAAGGCGTTGTTGCACACGTAGGTATATCAATCTGGAGTAGAGTGGATACCCGTGGCATAGGCTGCCTGCCACCGACGCGTTCACTGGCTGAGGTCTGTCAAACACCTAGCTATTTGCCGATACAGTGATGGTATGCGGTAGCACCAGGTCGATGGTGTACGCGAGTCAGTAAGTGTGGTGGTACCGCAACTATTTCGCATGGTGTATGGCGGACCGTATAGAAGGCTCGTTCAACTTCTAGTTCTGTCTCGCTTTATCGCTTTTATACTTCAATATCCATCTGTTTGACTCCTCTCTTTCGGCAAACAACGAAAGCAGCAACAATAGCAAAAACAACACCAGCCAGAAACTGGTGCAAAGAAGGCAAAAAAAATCTTCCTATTCTTATATTTTAAGAACAATTTCACCACGCAAAAAGAGGAGAAAAACCATGGGTCTGACAAAAAAAAAAGCAGAAGATCGAACTGCACTTGCACTGCTTTTCATTTCCGGAACTGGAGGAGAAGGGGTTGCCCCGTTCGACAAAATTTTGTGTAACTCACCTTCCGCATTGTTCACGCGACAATCGGCCAGCAAAATCAGCAAGAAGAGTGCACTTTTGAACACAACACCATGAACATTCGCCATCATTTTCAATCACACACGGACAGACGGGAAAACTGACATCCAACTTTTTTTTTCCTCCTTCCACTGTGCTTTATCCACAGAGTCGTCACTACTTTTGCTGCACTTATTCCTTTTTTACGGGCACTTTTCCACTTCGAAACACTATTTGGTCACCACACGGCACTGGAAATCCTCAAAAAACTATTCCAAATACGCAGAACGGCTCCCAACACCTTTGATCTAGATACCGACGAAGACGGCGACGACAACGACGACGGTATTCAGGTATAGATACTGACTGTTCAGTAAACCAGAACTAGCATGAGACGCATGAGGACGGGGTTACCTCTTCGCACACAACGCAGAAAGAAACGTCTTAACTTCGTTTCGACGATGATACCGAATCCGTTTCGTATACTTGGACACCTTCGCGACTACTAACCTAATCGACTAGACGACAGACATCAGAAGTTGCCCAGCTCGCCGTCATTTGGTTCGCGTTGGTAGTTGTGCTATCATGTTGCTGGTTGTGTTTTGACGTAAACTTTGACGTTTCCGAATGGTGTTCGGGGCTGATGCTGTAAGAATGATGTGTGCATGGAGCTGATCAAATACACGCTTAGAAAAAAGTTTCCAATGGAGTACACGCTCATTCGATACAACAACAAAAATGAGTAACTTTTACTCATTTTCATAAAACAGGCTGAAACCAAATCTAGGGTTTTTTTTTTGCAATACAAGAATTCTCCCCCCTCGCCCTCTTTCACTCACACACCGCCACAAAAACTCCGAGGGATTCTTTACTACACACCGAAACACACCACCCCCCCCCACCCCCCCCACACCAAAAAAAAAAAAACAAAAAGGACCAGAATAAAAAAAAAAGAGAGCGCCCCCAGAGAGTCTCTCAATTATAGATTCGCCCTAATGAATAAAAACCCTAGAAATGTACTAAACTCAACCAAATTACCTCAGGATAATCATAATTTTAACCTAATGAAATATAGAAGAATGATCAAGTTTCATTTTCATTAAGTATCTTAGGAAATTTGCTGGGGGTGCGACACATCTAAATCCAGATTCAAAGTGATCGAAAAATCTCACGCTAGCGAATCGATCTCTGAATAATCTTGTTTTAGTTTGTGAATCTTATCGCCTTCCTTTTCTCCTCCATCCCATCTTCTCTCTCCCCCTACCACAAAACCAAAAAAAAAAACAAACCCCCCACCAGCGCACCCCCCCCCCCATTAACAAAAATACCCCCCCCCCCCCCCCCCACTCAACCTTTACTAATATTTATTATGAGACCATCCCAACCACCCTCTCCCCCACCCAAACCTTCACCCCAAAAACGACCGGCCCCAAACACCACACCCCACACACAACACCACCCCGCACGGATTTTCTCGTGTCACGGTGTTTTTTATAACAATTTTTTCACTTCACCCCCCTCCCCACACCCCCCCCACCCCCCACAACACCCCCCGCGAATCCCCCGAAACCCAACCAGCCCCCACAAACCAACCAGCCAAATTGGTAAACCAGAAGCAGGCGAAGTTGAAAAAGTTGATGCAGAGGCACATAACGGAATTGCGGCCCCGGTTATATTTTCTACGATGCTTGAGAGGGCCACTATCTTTAACGCGTAGAAGATATTTATGGATTTGTTGGTTCATTGGTTGTTCAACGCGCTTTGCCATTTACTCCGGGCGTTACGCGGCGTTTAAAGCAATGTCATGTTCAGCCGGGGCGCGGTAATCGAAATTTCAAACAACACAAGAGAAAAATTCATCCAAACGAACTCTTCAGTTGGCAAATTGATTTGGTCATCCTGAAAAGGACGGATTTAGTTGACGGGGGAGAAACAGTTCGCGATTGAACTTGGACTTTCTTTCCTGGTTCATCTCCTCTTCATTACGGGTGGCCATCTGCAGGTGACGTGGGATGATTGATTCTTGTCTCGTTGTCACGAGTGGCTTTTTCCCGCCATCTCGTAGGCTTCAGCAGCCATGTTTCTCGCAGCGAGGTTGACGGGAGCGTCGGCAACAACAGCCAACTGCACCAACGCCTCTCCGAGCAACGACTGCTCGCCAGTACACCCTCCATGGTGCTTGCTGCCGCCTACTGCGATCCTACAGCCACCATCTACTGCACAGCTTAACGACTGTCGTAAGACTGAATCAAAAAGTTTTGCTAAGAGCTATTAGGTAATGGCGTCGGATGCTAGTGCACGAAAGAAGGCGGTACCAACGAAGGCAATGTGATACAAATTGCATCAAAGGGGACGAACTTCAATAATTGCGCAACAATAATTAGTTTTAATTATTACACGCTAGACGGATGATTTTCTGAATCGAAACATTCCTAATTTATTTGCCATCGCCTGCAACTAATCCGCTATGCTTCACTAGGAACTACAACGAACTCAACCACATGGTCGGTCTGAAGTGTCGCAGTTCGGTTCGAATTATCCGTTATAGAATTTCGTTCGTTGGTTGTTCCACGTTTTTTGCCATTTACTCCGAGACGCGGCGTTTAATTAATGCTATGTTCAGCCGGGGCGCGGTAATTGAAATTAATTTGAAAAAGCACAAGAGAAAATTTTAACCAAATAAACTCTTTAGTTGGAAAATTGATTTGATCATCCTGAAAAGGACGGATATTGTTGACGGGGGATAAACATGGTTCGCGATTGAACTTGGGCTTTCTTCTTGGTCTTCTTGGTTCAGTTCCTCGTCGTTGTGGGTGGCCATCTGCAGGTGACGTGGGATAGTGGATTCTTGTCTCGTTGTCACGAGCGGCTTTCCCGCTAACTCGCAGGCTTCAGCAGCGAGGTTGACGGGAGCAACTGTTCGTCAGTGCACCCTCCAGGGTGCTTGTTGCTGCCGATTGCGTTTCTACGGCAGATTTATGCACAGCTTCACGACTGCCGTAAGACTCAATGAAATGCGAAGGTGTACCCCTTAAATAACATTCATGACTGCCTAGGAGACGTTCCTTACTTTAATATGAAGTCTGTGCTTGGATTATACTGTGCATTTGGTAAATTTACTCTGAAAAATAGACATTATAAGACATCACCTTGTATTTACGTTATTTTCAATAGCCTTATTTTGAAAATCAATCAATTCCAATTTTAAAATTGATGCGTGGAAATATCCCAGATATATTGGTGAAAAGATTTTGAAAATCGGTCATGAAATGAATTATTTATTAACGTTCAAAACCTAAGCATATTTCGTGACGCTCCAAATTTTTGTACTCGCAACGTGTACCCCTGTATTAAAAACAAAGACGTAGTCCTACGTCAAAAGGCTGCTCTCATTTCTAGCAAGCACACTGGAATCACCCCGAAAACCCATAGTAAATTTGGTGGATCAACCAAGGAGACTTCCCAATTAAACTCAGCCGAAAGGCAGTCCTTAAAGGCAGTCGATTACGTTTCTTTGTGGATACCATAATGTTTACCAGCAGCACTGGCGGTTATCCTTGCCACACGTCGCTGATTGATCCTACCTTACATGAGCCTGTGCACGCCGCTATAATTGTTTTGTCTCTTTGACTTTTACTGTGAGCCGTGTTTTTGTGTTGTCTCACTTACTCTCACAGGACGCTTGAAAACATGGCTCACAGTAAAAGTCAAATTTTTATAGCGTGCACAGGCTCATAGATACCTCGATTATGGCGATTATCGGATCTACCCAAATTTGAGTAAAGCTAACCCAAAAGCATAATAATTGGAACTACTCAAAATTGGATAACCGGGTCTATACCCAAATTTGGGTAAATCCACTATTTATTTGATTTTGGGTTAGTTTTACTCAATATTATAGAATTTGGTTTTTATGGAAATTGGGTAAAATATTAAAATGAAAAAATACCCTTGGATGCTATTGATAAGCTTTTTAATTTTTATTCCTTTCATATAAATCGACTACTATACACACTTAGAAAATTTAACAGTATTCGGTAATTTTTTACCGAACTTTCAACAGCTGAACGTTCGGTAATCCGATATAACGGATTTCGGTAAAATTTGACAAGTTCCGGTAATTTTTTACCGGAATACTGTAAAATTTCACCGAAATCCGGTAAATCGGATTACCGAACGTTCAGCTGTTGAAAGTTCGGTAAAAAATTACCGAATACTGTAAATCTTGCTAAGTGTGTACATTAATGATATTTATACATACAGCGAGCGAGTTGGCCAGATAGGAGCTCAATCCTTGCACGGCACCCACCGCGAGATCAATGAAGAGTAGCTCTCCATCAGTAGTTCATTCTTGGGAACACTCATCATGGTTTCCAGAACCCGGTGCTGGTGCACAACGCTTACACATTCCGGGAATTCTTCAACCATCAGTCCGATCAGTTCTCTGTTGGAAGCGGTTGGTTGGCTTTCGTTGATCTAACACCCTCACCATGTCGCCCATCAGCTGCGACATGTCAAAATTTTCATCCTGGCACCTGTAAACGAATAGGTCCTGGATTACGGCCATGGCCAATACGCACTCCCGGTTACTTACCGACGACGACTGCACACGATGGATGCATTCACAAACGATCTTTTCGATGTGGTTTCGAACGAGTTGAGTCCAGAACAAAGCGAAAATCTTTACATTAATTTTCCGGAAGCCTTCGGAAGCTTCGATGCTGTTCACTGTGATCATTGTTTTTCCTGTAAAACTATGAATATGTGTCCATTGTACAAACAGTAGACATACACCCGATTTATGAATAATAGAGTGAGATTTACCCACTTTCATAAATCGCCTTACCCATGGTTTGACGTTACAGCCTGTTTTATGAAAATGGGTAAAAGATACGTGGTAGGCAGGGTTGCCACATGCACAGATTTATCTAGATTGACACAGATTTTTTTTCATTTTATTCATACAGATATCTGTATGTAAAGATTACAGATTTTTGAGATAAACCAAGATTTTTAAGTTGTTTGGCAATTCCTTGTCCACTCAAAAACCTCAAACTTAAAAAATGAGTACATTTTATGATCCAACTTTTTACCAATTCTACTTTCAGTGAGTTTTTCATTAGGGCCTAACTGACAAACGCAAACAATGCCTATTCCACGAATTTTTCGTCATTGAAAACTCGCCTAATCAATCTACTACGATAATTCGAGAAGGAAGAGTTCATCTATCCGATAGAATTGGAGACATACATGGGTAGCCTTTGTTCTTCGGGAAATTTACGGAAGAATCCATTGTTTACGATGGTCAGTTAGGCCCTAAGTTCTTTGAAAGCCGTGAGCAAATAGGCTATCAAAAATGAGTTTCGTGAGCTGAGGACGGCAATCATCTGCAAGGACATCGAGGTGAAAGAATCGGATGACTTGGAAACTGGTTTGAGAAAACTGTTGTGTTCCAAACGAGCAGTTGGGAAGCTGGCTCCTCCCTTTCCAAGTGAGTTTTCTCGGAATACAATCTAAACAAGACCAAAATTCGGAACCGCCTGAGTACGGACACCATGGATGCCATCCTACGATCCTTGTATTACATGAAAGGGAAAGGAGGAGTCAGCTAACATTAACATCACAAGTAAAATCTAAATTCAACAAATGTATGTACACACATAATAACTATGGTTGATTGTTAGTTCCGTTTCGATTTTGTTCACCTATCCTTGAACTTTTAGTATTCAAAACAAACACTTATGATTCATTATCATGTCATTACTGGCCTGTCAGAAGAGCTTAAGTGCAATGATCGATTTCCCCCGAGAACATGAATCCTTCGTATACTGATCCGTTTTCCTGTAGCAAGAAGATCCTTTTTTGCTGTAGTGTGATGTGGGGAAACCGATAAGCCCTATTGAAAAGACCGTTTTTTATCGGAAAATCAAAACAAATGTGTTTTGATGAGTGTATATCTGTTTAATTTTGTATTCAACTCAATATCAATTATAAAAAATAAGTGCATTGGCATTCAGGCACCTGAAAGTTTTCATTCTGCTTTAACAACACAAAGTTTGAAGTAAAAATGTTTGCCAAGATTTTTTGAAGTTAAACACAGATAAAACAGATTTTTTTTTAGCAACAATTAAAGACGAGAGCGAAACATAATGTGGCAACCCTGGTGGTAGGCCGCGTCTCGTCCTCTTTCGTGTTCCAACCGCAGCAGAGATAAGATGTGTTTTCTAGTCACAGAGCGGAAAAGTTGATTCCTTGCAATCCTGACATTCACATTGGTGATCCGTGCAAGGCTGCTGACATGTTCAGCTGCATGAAGCGCATCCAATTGTTTAATCTATCAAGGAGTCAGCCATATCGTAATAATAATAAAAAAAAAGCATCCAACGCGAAGATTCCAAATCGATTGTATTAAGAACATAATTCTTCAAACATTTTTTTTTGGAATGGTGGTGGACAAAGTGGGGCAGTATGGCGGTCATTCTCGTTGAAGCAATTGAAATACGTGCAGTCAGTGTATAATACAAAATGGTCGGAGCTTGTGTTTCAAAACCGCGTTTGGTTCCATTGGAAGCGGCTCAAGACGACCGCGTTTGTTTGATTTGGTAGCGGATCGGGACAACCGCATTCGACAAAACTGGGGTAGCGGCTCGAGACGACTGCATGTATTTGACCAGGTAGCGGGCCAGGTTGACCGCGTTTGATAGAAATGGAAACAGCTCGAGACGACCGCGTATGATGAAATTGGTAACGGTTCAAGACGTATGTGGTTTTGATCTGTCGATGATGGTGTTTAAAATAAATGAAAATTTTGTTAAAATTAATTTCAGCAGCAAACAGTAGCTTGACTATTAGAACCAATTTTTTTGCGCTCTATTGCATACAAAATTTCACCTCCAATTGAAACCTTCGGACGCTTAGATAGATTGTCGGTTTGCCGACAATCCCAGTAAACTTTTCTCTGTTACATGTGCGTTCAGGACTAAAATCGAAGTGATAGGGTGTCACAAATCTTTGATCGAGGCTCAGTTTTTAGTTATTTACAAAGGTACCCGTTCACTGCTGGGCCGATCCACAGCAAGCGACTTGAAGCTGTTGAAAGGTGGTGTTACAGTCAACAACTGCGACACAGCGAACCGGATTTCAAAGTTTCCTAAGTACCTAGTGTTTGTGTTAAGTTCAGCGTTGAGAAGACCGTACCCCCCGTACTACAATGTACCAGCGGCGTATAGAGAAAGCGCGAGAGCTAGGCTTACGGAAATGGTGAACCGTGACATCATAGAGCGTGTAATAACAGCTCCAGACTGGATTAGCGGCATGTCTGCGGTGGCCAAAGGAAAAGGTCACTTGCACTTGGTGGTAAACATGCGGTCGTCAAATCGTAATTGGGTGTAAATTATCGGTTGCCGTTACTCGGTAAAATGAAAATTAAGCTCAACGGGGTGGCATATTTTTCAAATCTTGATTTGACAAACGCGTTCTATCATTTGGAGTTACATGAGTCGTCGAGGGATCTAACGACCTTCTTGTCTGATAATGGTATGTTCCGGTTTACGCGTTTAACATTCGGGGTAAACTGCTATTCGGATGTTCAGGCAGCCGAGAACCCTTTCCGAGCTTCGAAGCTTCACGAAGTATCACGAGACCATTATGGGAACTTACTAGCTGTAATGTCTGGACCTACGGCGCAGAGCACGTGGAAGGTTTTGAGCAATTGAAAAACTAAATTTCCCACTGTACGATAACTCTTGGGTTCTTCTCTGGAACAGACAGAACTATTCTGTACACAGACGCTTCACCGCAAGATCTAGGTGCTGTCCTTATTCAGGATCAGAGATCGAAATTCTCACTCAGCTGGGTGAAAACCATTCTCTCTCTCAAGCAGGTTGTCGATGAGTAGCAAACCATTCACATTTTCATCTCTCCTTTTTCGCCGATAATTCATTATGCTCTCTCTTGCATACCTTGTGATCAAAAAGTTCCGGTAATTTGAAAAAAAAAACGCATTTATTTCAATTTTTAATTGATATCTTCATTATCGCCTTCAAAGTACTCGCCATTAGAGGCAACACACATATGCCAGCGCTTTATCCAATCATCCATACATTTTTTATAGGCCGATGAATGTATGGCTTTCAGTTCTTCCAGCGAATTCTTTTTTATCGCATCAATCGATTCAAAACGCCTACCTCTGAGCGGAATTTTCAGTTTTGGGAAGAGAAAGAAGTCGCACGGGGCAAGGTCTGGTGAATATGGTGCTTGTTTGATGGTATTGGTGGAGTTCTTGGCCAAAAATTCACAAATAGTGAGCGCGGTGTGTGATGGAGCGTTATCGTGGTGTAAAATCCACGAATTATTGCGCCACAATTCTGGCCTCTTCTTTCGAATTGCCTCACGCAAACGTCTCATAACTTGTAAATAATACTCTTTGTTAACCGTTCGACCTTCTGGAAGGAATTCAGAATGGACGACACCGCGAAAATCAAAGAAAACGGTCAGTAAAACTTTAATTTTGGAGCGACTTTGTCGTGATTTTTTTGGTTTCGGCTCATCTTCGGCGCGCCATTCGGACGATTGTTGACTTGTGAGCATATCAAATTCATATACCCACGTTTCATCACCAGTTATGATGCGTTCCATGAATGTGGGATCGCTATCTGCGTTCGCAATCATCTGTTTAGCGACCTCAACTCGATGCGGTTTTTGTAAAAAATTCAGCTCTTTTGGAACAAGTCGTGCTTCAATGCGTTTCATGCCCAGAATTTCCGTCAAAATGTGTTCGGTCGATCCAAATGAGATATCAAGGAGTGCAGCTATCTCCCGAATGCTAATTGAGCGGTTTTCCATAACTAAATTCTTCACGGAAGCGATGTTTTCATCGGTAGTTGAGGTCGATGGTCGTCCAGAACGCGGCATGTCACTCACGCTTTCACGGCCTTCTTTAAAGTCTTTGTGCCAAACAAATGTACGATTTTGTGACATAGAGTCCTCACCAATTTTTTCGCTTCCTGCGGCCCCCCCCCCGGCCTCCCTCACCCCACACAACCCCACCCCCGTGTTTTTTTTTTTTTTCCTTCCTCAACCCCCGCGGCTTTTTTTCCCCCCCCAACAAAAGCAGTCCACAAAACAAAAAAAATATTTTTTTCCCCCACACTTCCACACAATATCACAAATTGTGTTGCCACCTTACACAAAAAAAATTACACCAAAAAAAAAAAAGGGGCTTTTTAAATTAAAAATTACCGGAACTTTTTGATCACAAGGTATGCGAAAATATCGCTCTCCAAAATTCAACGAAAATATTTTCTCATGTCACATTTTTCACTGAAAACATGCTACCTAGATCGTATACGAGGAGCAAAACCCGAAAATAAGGCCAAGCCGGTGCACACTGGTACCGCCATGGACCATAAATGAAAAACTGGTGCATGGACCATAAATGATAAATGAAGACTGGTACATTTTCAGGTGTCAAAAAGAAAGTGAAAAATAATTATCGGCATCAAGGATTCACTGAAAAAGAAACGATTTATCAGCTACTCATGCTCTCCGAAAATTATAAATCGCCGTTGCTTTTCTCGCGAAAACTGCTGTGAGCGTATAATAGTCGCTCGCTTCTCACATTGTCATCTGTTTCTCCAAGCGGGTGAAAAAGGACGTTTCTCTTCTCAAGTAGGCGAAAATTTCGGTCTCTGTGAAAAAAAAAACCCCCCCCCCCCCAACCCCCAACAAAAAAAAAAAAACCCCCAACAAAAAGACGGTGGGCGGGAGCCCCAATTATTGGAGGCTTTAACCCCCAACCCCCGCATCCCTACGGCCGCGGGCCCCCACCCGGGTTTTAAACCGTGTGGATGGTTGGGCTCTGAGGCTTAGCCCATATAGTGTTGAGGTTGAATACGTGCGAGGAAGGGAAAACATAGCGGATCCGTCGTCAAGGCTGTATGTAGGTGCCGATTGCCCATTCGAGGAAGATATCAGTTCTTGGGAAATCGCATCCTTTGAGGTGGATCAAATCCGATTCTTAACGGAGGGTGATATCAAGCGTGCAACAGCGGTGGATAGGCAGCTTTTGGAGGTGACTGATGCCCTTGAAACGGGTGTTTGGCCAAACGAACTGAAGAGATTCGAAGCGCTCGGTGGAGACTTGACCATACGTGATGGCATTCTGGTTAAAACTGGTAGCGCACTTATACCAGAGAATCTTCGTCAGGAAGCGCTAGCCATTGCACACGAGGGCCACCCGCCAATTGCTAAATTCAAAAGCATATTAAGAGAACATGGTGGCCCGGCATGGCAACCCAACAAACATCGGTGCTGAATTAGAGCTTGTTCAAGCAAATTTAGAGAAGCTATTCAGCTGTTTCTTCTAGAATAGCTGAATAGCTTCTCCAAATTTGTTTGAACAAGCTCTAATTCAACACCGATGTTTGTTGGGAATGGATGCAGAGACATGGGTTAACTCATGTGTGGTATGTGCAACCAACGGAAGACCTGAGAAGCCCAGATATGTCATTGCTAAAGAAATAAAGAAAATGTTTGATTCAATTAATTGTTTTTGAAATACAAACTTTAAAACAAAAGTGAGTTTTTATTCCTCGAAACTCTTATCGCAAGGTGTCTGTTTTTTTTTTTGACTGGAGGGGAGATGTGTGGATGTCATAATGTTTACCAGTAGCACTGGCGGTTATCCTTGACACACCTCGCTGATTGATCCTACACTCAAAAGACAATGCACCTTATAGGTGCATGGATGTTATTTTTTCATAAAAAGTTTAGTATTGGATTTTTTGTACTTTTCATGTAATAAAACGAGATGTGTGAATAAAAGAGATTTTATTTGTACCATCATAAACACTTCATCACTTTTTGAAGCTATCTCGTTCAGCAGCTCTTCTGCGGGAATGGCAAAAATGCTCGGCAGATCTGAAATATTCACAATAAACACCGTTAACATGGCAAAGAAGAACATCTTAATAATTTATTACCTTCAAAAAAATCAGTGACTTCCGCTGGCAAACCAAGTACCTCAACCACCACACGGTAAACTTCACTTTGCTTCTCCATTTTGCAGTTTTTTTTTTCTTCTAGAACGATAAAGCAGCTGATTGTTTTTCGCGCACGGTTTTTTATTTCGTTTTAAGTGCGAAGATGGATAAAATAGGGCATAGTGAGAACACACTTGAATGACATTTCTCGCTCCATTGAAAATTATATGCGGACCATATCAGTCTCATTGGAAACGAACCTGTGTATTAAGTGACGGGTGTTAAAAATTATGTGCGGCAAATGAAAATCATACTGGCTCACATGATTTCAATTCAAAGCAAAAATTGACCGATTTAAGTGCCAATTTTAGTAATGAAAATTATTGATTGATTTTCAGTGTACCTTACATAGATACCTCGATCCCAAGTAGCACACAAAACATCTTTAATATTCATCACTTGGTTTTCAAGTTTCATTTAAGTAAATCTGCAGTAACAAAAAGCATATTTTGTTACAGCAGAGTTTATTTCACGTATACGATATACTAGATATTTCATTAATGTTGCTCAAATGGTTTGCCAAGACCATTCAAAACAAACATTGGAGTTAGTCCAGACCTGTTTGTCTTTTTAAACTTGCAGCTAAGTAAACTGAATCATGACGTTGCATGTTTAATATTTTCCAGTGCATGTGATATTTATTATGAAGTAATTTTTACCTACAGTGCAACATAACAAATAATTTACACTCATGTTCCAATGAAGCGTTCTGATACTTAATGTTTTCAAAATGCGTTTTTTGAGCCACATGCGCAACGTAATGAGAACGCAATATAAAGTCAATGAATAACCTTACGTTCTTTAACGTTCAATTGCACATTACCACAACAGTGATGACGATTGAAATGTATCCGAATGAAATGTACACTACCGACCACATGTGTTTTGATATGAATGAAAAAATAATCAATTCATAATCCGATCAAATTAGGTAAGGGTTGATTTCTAGAGGTTGTACAGTGACATATAGGTCTAAAAAAGAACATGACTTAAAGTGTTTGAACATAAACTGTTATGTTTTCTGAATAAATTCTCCCAAATGTTTACATAAAAGCAAAATCAATGATTTCACAAGAAACCCGTGGACCCAATTTAAAGAACAATTTGCTATGTTCCCTACTATAACCTAATGTATTCATCACATAGTAAAGCTTTGGTATTGGTAAAATTTCCAATGTATGAGTACTTGATTGTATTTTCAAATAGATTATCTGAATCAAAACCCAAGCAACAATATCTGTTAAGTAGGGATTATAATGTTTTGAATATGGAATAATCGATTGATCATAAGCGAAAATAATCATAATAAGGTTGTTCAATAAATTTGATACCTGAAGTTTTTGAAAGTAACAGTAAAATAATCTTAATGCAACAATAAAAATAAACTTTATCGAGATTGGTTTTAACGACCAACTTAAATGATGAGACGAAGTGTTTGTCTATTATAAGTAAGTTATTTAACTTCTCGTGGCTCAGAACAGGAGACGAATTATTAAGCTCCTTTAAGCAAACATATGATTGAATGATTAAGGCTAGTGGTTTTTCGTCATAAACAATGCAATTAAATAATTGCAATTAATTGCACTATAAATTCTACATGTTAAGAACAGTTTGATATTTTCCACCAACACGCTTAGAAAATTTTACAGTATTCGGTAAATTTTTACCGAACTTTCAACAGCTGAACGTTCGGTAATCCGATTTAACGTATTTCGGTAAAATTTGACAAGTTCCGGTAATTTTTTTACTGGAATACTGTAAAATTTCACCGAAGTCCGGGAAATCGGATTACCGAACGTTCAGCTGTTGAAAGTTCGGTAAAAAATTACCGAATACTGTTAAATTTTCTATGTATGTTTGCTAAGATAACTTCACCTAGAAACAGTTGCGTCTAAAGTAATAGAAATAAAACATTTTGTTTTATGTTATAATACCATTAGAAACTTTTTTGTGTGACCTAGACCAAAATTACGGATAATCATATTGCGAGTAATCCAGACTTCGAATTCATGGAAGAATTAAGAATACTAGGATTTTATTTAATTATTCCGATTGAACCTCTTAACGAAATCCCCACTCAATTGCTCTTCAGTTTTTTAAGTAGAAAAATATGGTGTAGCATCTGAATTATTCTAATTCTTTGTCCAATGAATTGAACACTTTTGTTGAAGGCGTATAGAACATTATTGTTTTAAGTGTATTGTCAGTCAAACATCATCTTTTCAGTACGTTATGTTTATCCTTTGAAAAAATAAGCAGCTATTAGTTTAGTGTAATATTAAATTTATCAATAGTACAGTAGTTTTTAATTCTAGGTAAATCAGGTATACACAAACAAAGAAAACTCACTATCAAACTACCAGATAGCTATAATTTTAAGATGTCTGCATAAATAAATATCATAGAAGTACTTCACGTGTTAAGATTGGATTCATGATTATTTTAACCGGTAGTGTATTTGGTTTGTAAGCAGTCGCCATATACCAAAATTTTGCAATACAAAATGAGATTTTTAAATTTCACTCATTTCTCCACTGTTTGAACCTAACATGAACCTGTAACGATTTATAATTCTTCGAATGAATCAGAAATCTGATTCTTCCAGATGTAAACATAATTTTACACAAATTGTTCTTTTCCAAGTTCTGAAGCAATGCTCTATTCTCGAGGATTTATTCTATGGCGTTTATATTTTTCGTAGTAGAACAGAATATTGATCCATAAATCCGAAAGCGTTTAAAAAATAAACTTATTCCAACACGATTTTCAGCTCATTTTACTTATCAATATTTTTATCAGGAATGTTTGGTTGATAATGATATCCATTAAAAAAAGTTATCCTCGCATTCATTTAAACATTGGCATCATTTCACTTTCCTGCAACGCAATTTACAATATATAAAAGTTTTACAAAATGCTATTGCAACTCTGTAGAAACAGCGTCAAGTTGCAAATAGGCTCCACCCTTGCGCTTTTTGCGTTGCTGTTGTGTATGATTTTGCGGTACATAGCCAAACAAAACTATCCCTAATTTGTTTCAAGAGAGATTTTTATGCTCTATTGAAACAAGTTGTGCTATACCACCAAACCCCCTCCCCTCCCCCCCCCCCCCCCCCCCCCCCGGGCCCCCCCCCCTTTCTTTTTTTTTTTCCCACACAGCGCACCGCCTCCTTCCCACTCCCCCCCCCCCATTCCAAAATCTTTTAACAATCGAACAAACCCGGAACACATCCCCTTTCCCCCCATTTTCAATACTTCTATTCTATTTCCAACCTACCGTACACTGACGGAACTTTCAACACTTTCTCTTCATATCTTTCATTCTAGCAAACATTACTGTCCAATCTTGGTGCCTCATGACGATGAGCGAACATCTCCTTTTACATCATAATCGTTACTCCACGCACGGAGAATACAAAACATAACAATTAGAGTATGCAATAGATGATGTTTGGGACTAACATACGTCCTCAATGTGTAAAAACTGGTGACCCATTATGAAGCAATACCAGTACCGGCCGTGCCCGAATGCTGGTCAAGTAGGGAATGGGAAGGAACGTGTTGATGTGATACTCGCTTTTAAGGACGCCGAGAAATCCTCTGCACTTCCACGAGAAATCACTGGGATGTTGGATAGTTGGGAGAATCTCAGTAGCAAGGTTCGTTTTGGTTAACGATACGCTGAAATTATGTAACTAGCACTATCCGCCAAAAGCATCGGGCTGCTCCTTCAAGCAATAGAACATCGAACGCAAGTTGCACCGCACCCCGAATAGTCCGGCATGACCTAATCACTGTAAACTCGTAAATAATGGTGATCGCTTTTTCTGCCTGTGTAAGTAATAATTAGGCATGAGCAGCGGCATGCCCTACTTTCGGTAGATATCCTGCAAATAGAGATAAGACAAGTTGGACCGCCCCTCCGATTGGTGGCCCATCAAACCATTAGTAACTGATATTGATTCTATTGATTCCTACGCTCATTAATTCGGTACCAACCGGGGTAGACTTGGCCCTATACCCAATGCTTTCCTTATCTCTAATCCGTTCAACTACTCGCAATATTTGTGACATAGTGGGCGGAATATAACAATTTGAGATAATTCAAGGTTTACCAAAATTAGGCAGATCGACAGGCAATCGGTGGAGACCCACCTGGTACCGCATAGCAAAATGCTAGGAAGCGGACAGGAAGTGTAAATGAGCAAACTCCTAAACACCCAAATCAGCAATCTGTCAAATTTACCGAAAAACTCGGTTGACAAAAATAAATCCTATCAGCAATAACCGAGTGTATAACTTCAAATTGAGGAATACAATCTCAACTGCTTCAGAATAAATCGATTATCATGATAGCATCATAATTTTGTCAATTCGACAAAGATTTTGCATTAGGGCCTAACTGACAAACGTAAACAATGGCTTCTTCCTTGAATTTGTCGACCCTGGAAGCTTGCCTCATTAATCTACCACAGCCATTTCGAAGAACAAGAGTCCTTCTATTCGATAGGATTGGAAGCTTACATGGGTAGATTTAGTATTACACGAGAAATTTGCGGAAGAAGCCATTGTTTACGTTTGTCAGTTAGGCCCTAACGAAAACTTTTTGTCGAATTAATGCTGAATTTATGACATATTGGTTACATAAACCGAATGAAGGAGCTAGGCTGACATTACATCCTGTTACCCTATTCCTTTCATTTCAGAAATCATCGAACCGGGATCTTCGATCACTAATATTGCTATCTTTGAAATGTAACTTAAATATTACCTAGAAAACATTTCCTGTAGAATAATCTGTTGCTGTTCTAGAAGAAAAATCATACTTTTTTGATGACCATGATGATGTAATACTACATGTCGATTGGGTTGAAGTTCTTCGAGACGTAGATAACCTCGCTGCAACAACGATATCATGCATCCTATCATACGCTATCGACCAGTTCGTTCCCGTCAAGTTTAGTCGTGACCCACCTAAGCCAGCCTGGTCTAATGCCGATCTCAAACACCTCAAAAGAATGAAGCAAGCTGCTCTCCGGCGACACAGTAAGTATCCCAAGTAACATTGCCAGTTTTATTAAGGTTTTATCAAAGCCACTAGAAATCAATTTGGTTTTATTATGACACCAAGAGGTTCATATTTAGTCAGGTTTATGAGAACCTACACAGCTTGTTTACAACGATCTTAAAACCTTGTTTCTCAAATTCCTTTTACTCCTATCAAAGGTTTTATTTCGACTTTATGAACTCGTAAAATGCTGTATTGAAATGCCGTTTTAGGACTCATTGATTTTATCTTATGATGGTCAGTTGAAAAAGCATATTAAACCATTTTGCGCCATAAGACCAAATAGTTTTATAATAGTCATTGGGAAGAAAAATTGGCTTTATGGCAAAACTATGATTTTATTCCAATCGCCATATTGAAATATAAGAAATAATTGAAATGTGGAAAAATAAATGCATAAAATTTTCAAAGGTTTACAAATAAACTGTAGATCAGAGACTAATGTTGGCACTTTTCAGGGAATTCATGATTAATTTATCGAATATATTTGTTTTAATTTGATTTATGTTGTTGTAAATTCGCATAATGTCCGAGGCGCATTAATTTTTGGCTCTTATCGTGCCAATATTCACCATAAAAATAATTGCGCATATAATTTGGAGCATAATACGCTGTAGAAAACACAATTTGTTTTGGTTATTTTGCTATCAAACAAAATTTCCCACTACACTAGACCTTTGTTTTTACTGCTAAATAAACCAGAAGATCAGAGAATCGAATAAAGCAGAACAACAAAAATCATCCTCGATTTCGCAGTGAAGTTTGACAGCTGTGGCCATTTAGCCACATTCTGGTTTTAATGGCAGCCAAGAGGTTTTATGAAGGTTCTCAAATGGTCATAACATATTTCACTAGAACATTTTCAAAATCTCTATGTTCTTATAAAGGTTTTATTAACTTGTCTTCATAACCGTCTATAGAGTGGGCCATTTTGTACAAATTTCGGCTTTAAAGAAGCATAAAGGAGGTGTTGGTAGACAAAACAGTTTTGAATGTAGTTTTATCAACAAAGCCGGAGGAGTGCTATACGGCTAGAATAAAACTAAAATTGTTACTTGGGATCGTACTGACTCTATGAGAGCGATATATATGAAGTTGAACACCGAGTACAAGCAACTCAACAATCATTTTGTTGGTGATTAACCAACTAGTCAGAAATAGAAGAACAAGTTTGTCTTCCAAGTTTCCAATTTATTGTAGTGAATAAATTAAAAAACTTCCTGCAAAGAGCATATAATAGTATGTGCATTGATATTGTATGGTAAGTAGCTTTTTTTTTAACTTACGTTTAGTATTTTTGCTTTCTTTCTTTTTTTTTTTTTTTCTCTCTCCCCCCCTCTCTTATATATTTTTTTCTTTCTATAATAATTATTTTTTTTTTTTTTTTTTTTTTTTTTTTCCTGCCCCTACCCCCCCACCAGCCACTTTTCAACAAAGAAACTATACCCGCCAATGTAATCGATCGCGAGCAGACTGAAACCCGCTATTTTTACCAGCCAGAAATTAGGTTAGCCTATGGAAATTTTATTTTTATGATTTTATTTTACTTTTTTTTAAAAGATTAACAGTTACCTTAAGCCTTTTTTTTTTTGTGTAATTCATTTCACGGCTAAACTATATGTCTAGCTATTTCACTTAGTTGTAGGATCACTAGTTTTAAGAATTCTAGGGTTTTTTTCATTAGGGCGAATCTACAATTGAGAGATTCTCTCCGGGCTCACTCTCTTTCATTCATAAACCAATCACCTTTACGTTTTTCATTCTAATATTTGTAGAGTATGCTAGCCAGCACTGTTGTGTTTCGATCTGCACAAAAGAATCCCTCTAAAGTTTTAAAATGACGCTGTAATGAATGAAAGAGAGCGAGCCCGGAGAGAATCTCTCAAGTGTAGATTCGCCCTAATGAAAAAAAAACCCTAGAATTAAAAAAAAAAAAAAAAAAAAAAAAAACTTCTTTTTTTTTTTTTTTCCCCCCTTCTTTCCCCCTTTTTTTTAAAAACCCCCGGGGCCCCGTTTCCCCCCGAGCCCCCGCCCC
Source organism: Aedes koreicus (assembly GCA_024533555.2). Taxonomy (NCBI): domain Eukaryota; kingdom Metazoa; phylum Arthropoda; class Insecta; order Diptera; family Culicidae; genus Aedes; species Aedes koreicus. The sequence goes on along the minus strand of JAHHFK020005048.1, from coordinate 26,453 downwards.
CTTTTTCCCCCCCGCCAAAACACCCCCCCCTTGTTGAGGGGGGCCCCGCCCCCCCCGACCTTTTTTCGCCCCCCCCCAAACCCCCACAAACCCCCCAAAAAAAAACCAAAAAGTTTTAGGCGCTACGTGAATGACCAACGAACGGAATCCGGACTACCCTCTACGATGATCAACGGTCTGATTGAAGCCGACTCCATACCGGATATCGCAAATATGTTTCGCTCTCAATTCAACAACGTTTTCACCAGTGAACATCTCAATCTCCAGGATGTAAACGCAACCACCTAAAACGTTCCTCGGCTTACCGGCTCTTTGTCCCAGTTCATTGTCATCGATGACATGGTTATTTCCGCTGGAAAGGAACTGAAATCCTCCTCTGGATATGGCCCAGACGGCTCTAGTGTTAAAACGTTGTTTGGATGCACTGGCAAAACCGCTAGCGTCTGTATTCTCGTCATCCCTTGCGTCTGGTGTATTTCCGAACTGCTGGAAACAGTCATATGTTTTTTTCCAGTATTTAAGAAGGGCTGCTAGAGAAATGTTGCGAAATACCGAGAAATAGCTGCGCTGAGCTCTACTTCCAAGCTGTTTGAGCTGGTAATTCTTCGTAAGATGTTTCTCCACTTGGCCCATTATATTTCGCCAGACCAGCACGGTTTTATGCCTAACCGCTCAACGACAACCAATTTGTCTTGCTTTACTTCGTACGTGATTCGCCAAATCGAAACCGGTCAACAAGTAGATGCTATTTACACCGACTTATCCGCAGCGTTTGATAAAATGAATCATCAAATTGCGGTTGCTAAATTTGACAGACTAGGCATGAATGACAGTATGCTTCTCTGGATCCGATATTTTCTGACCGGACGCAGAATGTCCGTCAAAATAGGAGCCATTTTCAGCCAGCTCGGGCCATTTTTATTTCTGCTGCACATAAATGATGTTAATTTCATCCTGGAGTGCCTGAAACCCTCGTATGTCGACGATTTGAAGCTTTTCCACACGATCAAGAATCGGGAGGACGCATCTTTTTTGCAACAACAGTTAGAAACCTTTGCTGAAAGGTGTCGTTCCAACCGAATGTCGCTGAATGTGTCCGGAAAATGTTCGGTAATTTCCATTGGCGCCAGACGCTCTCTCTTCCAATTTGACTATGGCTTGGCTGGCGTACAATTGCGACGTGATAATACGACCTTCAAGGATCACGTTGGGTACGTTGTGTCATAAGCTTTTTCGAAGCTGGGCTTCTTGTTCCGCTTTGGCAAAGTGTTCAAGGATGTTTATCGCCTGATGGCTACATACAACGCAATTGTACGTCCTATCTCTGAATACTCGTGCGTCGTATGGTCTCCATATTATCAGAATGAAACTCAACGCATAGAAGCCATTCAACGGAAATTCATCCTACTCGCCCTTCGTCATCTCAGATGGAGGTATCCAATCAATTTGCCAAGTTATACAAGCCGCTGCAAGCTCATTCACCTGGAACTACTCGAGTCGATACGCAACATGGCAAAGGCATGCTTCATCGGGGATATTCTTCAAGGCAACATAGATTGGGCATCGCTGCTCAGCCTGCTGCATATTAACATTCGTCGCCGAAACCTTCGAACACATCGGTTTCTTAGCTGTCCGCCTGCACGAACCAATTATGGCTTCAATGAACCTATGCGATGCATGTCCCGTATTTTTAACAGGTGTAACCATGTGTTTGATTTTAATGTGTCACGAGACACGAACAAACGTGCTTTGAGACGTTTTTTATGTTAGTCAATGTTCACAAGGGTTTAGAATATTATGTTTGTATGTTAAAGGGCGATACGGTCAAAATTTGGTCAATATCAACTTGACGTATTTCTTTCAATTTTGCATTTAAAAAACCTGAACACCCCTCATTTTGAAGGTGTGTGTGTGTAGAATGTTGCTCCTATTTTGATTTTGGAATTCACTCTTCAGTTGTCAAAATGCCGTCCAAGCAAGAAGAGCAGCGTATCAAAATTTTGCTCGCGCATCGCGAAAATCCGAGCTACTCGCACGCAAAGTTGGCAAAATCGCTAAAAGTTGCCAAATCAACCGTTACAAATGTAATTAAAGTGTTTGGGGAACGTTTGTCGACAGCCAGGAAGTCTGGATTGGGGGGAAATCGAAAACCGGAAGCCGCTGAGACGACAAAGAGAGTTGCCGGTAGTTTCAAGCGAAACCCTAACCTATCTCTCCGAGATGCCGCAAATAAGCTGGGTGTATCGTCTACAACCGTGCATCGAGCCAAAAAACGAGCCGGACTATCGACTTACAAGAAGGTAGTGACTCCAAATCGCGATGATAAACAAAATACGACGGCCAAAGCGCGATCCCGGAGGCTGTACACGACGATGCTGACGAAGTTTGACTGCGTGGTAATGGACGACGAAACCTACGTCAAAGCCGACTACAAGCAGCTTCCGGGACAGGAGTTTTATACGGCAAAAGGAAGGGGAAAGGTAGCAGATATTTTCAAGCACACGAAACTGTCAAAGTTAGCAAAGAAATATCTGGTTTGGCAAGCCATCTGTACCTGTGGCTTGAAAAGCAGCATTTTCATAGCTTCCGGGACTGTCAACCAAGAAATTTACGTGAAAGAGTGTTTGAATAAACGTCTGCTGCCTTTCCTGAAGAAACACGGTTGTTCCGTACTGTTTTGGCCGGATTTGGCATCTTGCCATTACGGTAAAAAGGCCATGGAGTGGTACGCCGCCAACAACGTGCAGGTGGTTCCCAAGGACAAGAACCCTCCCAACACGCCAGAGCTCCGCCCAATTGAGAAATACTGGGCTATTGTCAAGCGGAACCTAAAGAAGACCAAAAAAACTGCTAAGGACGAGCAGCAGTTCAAGGCAAACTGGCTTTCTGCGGCGAAGAAGGTGGACAAGGTGGCTATACAAAATCTGATGGCAGGGGTCAAGCGTAAGGCCCGGCAATTCGGATTTGGAAAAGCGGAAGCCTAACTGAATATTTTTCCTGAATTTTATACTAATTGAACTTGAAAAAGAAATTTAATTTGATTTTTTAAATAAACGATTTCACCGATTTACACGCGTTTTCCCTTGACCAAATTTTGACCGTATCACCCTTTAGTTTTAAGTTGAACACGATTGTCATTGGGGTGGGTATTTCACCTGTTTACGAATAAACAAATAATAATAAAATACCATCTATTGTAGCATGGTAACTTTCCATAGGAGTGGAATAATCTGAAAAAATCTGATTTGATCAGGATTCTATTGCTGTTTGTGACCATCAAGCTCCTGTATGAAGGGCCAAAAATGTTTGGGTGGGCCCATACGCAGAGGCACTTACGCCTAACCCGCGAATATAAAGAAGAAAATCTCCTTCCAGAAGCAAGTTCACACAAACAACGATAGAATCGAGCCCTCGATTGACAGAATAAACCCAATAGATGGGGTCGAAGAGCCCGCCCTCGTTCAACGAAATGTTAACAATAGGGAGGAGGCAGTCCCATGCCCTCATCCAAATCGTTTCACTTGGGTGCCCTGGTGGTCCCTCCCTTTCTCCATTATATGGTATTTTATTCAATGTTATATTTAGTATATTTAGTTGTGGTCATATGATTGCTTACTTTGTGTTAGAAAATTTGGCTGAAAGTAAAATTGGTTAGGGTTATATACGGTTCTTTACTTATTGCCTCATTTTCATTTTGATTTAGAGTCCAGCAGCCGAGTTCCGAGCACAAAATTTCTTCGAAGAAAAGAAAATTCCGAAAAGATTTTGAAAATTTTCTTTTTGTGGAATTCCGAATGTTTGTGGAAAGACATTTTTTGACGTTTGGAAAAGAAAAAGAAATTAATTTTCTCTTCGAGATTTATGCGGAAGAAACACATAAAGAAAATTGCTGCTCCTCATAAATTTTATCAAGTCATATAAGGAACAGTTGTTTTGATCGGTCTTAAACATGCACGCATTAATTGTTTCTTAGTATATCGCAAGAAAAAAGTGGTACAAGCGACAGGAAAAGTAAAAATTGATTCGACATCGTCGGTATTTGAGAGACATAAACAATCCATTCGAAATATCGGATGGAAATTTTGAAAAACTGTTTCGAATGCTAAAATGTTTGGCTGAGAAGCTCATCGATTTGATGGATCGACCTCTAAATGAGATTCCTTTAAAAGATGAAAGAACCACTACAATACCGGTACATTTACAGGTTCTAACAACGATGAGGTACCTTGGATCAGGTAACTGTTTGATTAAATTGATGTGATGTCATCATTTATATGAGAGTTAACCTGTTTCATACTGTCAAATATAGCACAATGACATAAAAGACGATTTATTAAATTTTAGGCTCTCATCAAGTAACAGTTGGACAAGACAATTTGTTGGTGGTGTCACAAACAACATGCCATCGTATCCTAAAAAATGTTATCGTGGCAATGGATAAATATCTTTTGGGTACCTTTGCTGTATTCCCTACAACTGATAATGAGCTCATTCGAATTAAACAAAGCTTTTTTGAACAGTTCAACATTCCCGGGGTAATTGGAGCAATTGATTGCACCCACGTTGCTATTTTGAGCCCCTCGAAAGAAGTTGAGCACGTTTACTTAAACAGAAAAGGTTATCATTCGAAGAATGTTCAATTGATTTGCGATATTGATCTTCGCATATTCAATGTGAATGCCAGATTCGGAGGTTCAACCCATGATGCATTCATATGGAAACGTAGCCAAGTGCGACAATTTCTGAAGCATCGACATGATAACGGAAGCAGAAACACGTTTTTGCTAGGAGGTTACCCAACGGAGCCATGGCTTCTTTTACCTTATTCAAGGACTACAAGGCAGACAGAAACTGAATTCAACACAGCCCATGGCACGAAATCCAGTGCAGCGGTGCAACGGGTGTCTGAAGTCTAGATTCAGATGTATTTCACGTTACTCTCTCCTACGATATGAAAAGGACTTCTGTGGTCAAATTATCAATTGCTGTGTGATAATTCATAACTTCCTTATTAATCATAAATACCCAGTAGAAGACATTTTGAATGCGGATCTAAACAATGACGGGAATGATGTCAATCAAATTGCGGAACAAGTTGGTCATAATGATGATAATGATGGACTATTAGACGTAGGAAGAAGTGAAAGACAAAACATTGTAAATAATTATTTCCACTAATGTAAAGATTCCATATGACTGTATTTCAATAAATGACTATTGCAACATAGGTAGATCACAAATTGGAAAAAAAATCATCATTGGTGATTGCGATTAAAATACTGCTGTAGGGTTTGGTCAATTGATTTCAATGCATCGATTTTTTGTTGCTTGAGTTCAAGCTTTCTCTCCTCGATGTTTAACATCCTCTCTTGCAGATCAAGTTTACGTTTCTTGTCTTCCTTTTTGTGCGCCTGCATGGATTGAAGCGTTTTGAGAATGTGCGATTCCATTGTTTGCACTCCAGTGTCTGAAAATCGCTGTCCTCTGCCGAGTTGTCTTCCTCTTGGCGTAGCTTTTGAACGTGTGGTTGATTCACTGGTTTCTTGACTGGTGCGTGGAGTTGCTTCAGTATACGCACTTTCTGGTGGTATTTCTGACGATGCCGTACTCGCATTTGGTTCACAATGTGCTCCACTAGCACTAGCATCTAAGTACTCGATATCGTGGAATTCGGTGCTAGCTGAATTGCATTCATAGTTCTATGAATGCTCAGGTAGTTCTTCGTCGTCATTGAAATCCACTTGCAGAGTCTAATAAGAATAAAATCGTGAGGAACAAGAGGTAAAGCACTAATAACATTATCTTACCGGTTCATTGAAGCCACCCTCCTGAGTTTTGCCGTCCTCGTGTAATGTATCTTTCTGCATGACAGCAAGAATCATATTCTCGAGCTCCGAAAGAATATCTCGCTTCTTCTTGACCAATCCGTTCTCTCCGCTCTGTCGGTTTTGGATTCCCAACCACTTTGTTTTTGTTTTCTGTTTCAGGTCTCGCCATGAAAGTTCCCATTGTTCCGCTGATTTTGAAGCTCCGCCGAGAGCATTCAGCGTCTTGCTTAGCTCAGCCCATTTTTGTCGTAGCAGCTCTTTCCCACGCAATGACTGGAACCGGTTGTTGGCCAAGTCCAAATTCTGGGTCATGTAGTTCACCAAGTATTTTTTTTTTATCCATCGTGATGTACTTTTTGAGCCTAATGCCAATTAATCGATTAATTAATGAATTGAAGATATTTTGAACAAATTCTTACTTACGCTGTGGTAGATGCCATTCTCAATATTTGTTGTACCGATTTGCACTTTTTGAAATTAAATTTCACTGCTGCAGATAAGGATCACCGTTTGTTTACAAACACGGACTTTTCTAGAATAAGTTTTGAAAATATCTCAATGAAGATTTTGTCATTTGATGACAGATCAATTAAATGTTTATACGTACCCGTTTGAGTCACTTGGCGTAGTTTTACTTGCGCAGTTTGAACTATATTATTAAGAATAGACTAATATGTCGTTAAAATTTGATGAGAAAGCCTATTCGGTGCAAAATATCAAAACAATTAAAAAGATCGCAGCAAAAAATCTAATGAGCAACAGGACGTTTTGAACTATCATTTGAGAAAAACTTCTTAATGCCATCTAGCGGTCATAACGAAAAGCACATTTTTTTTCTTCAAGCGAAATAATTATTTTCTCTTTCTCTTCAATGTTTCAGAATTCGATTGAAAGAGAAGAAAATTGGTTGAAGAGAAAGAGATTAGGAGAATTTCTTTTCTTGAAGACATTTTTGATATTCTTCTTTGAACACGGGAATTCGGCTGCAGGTAGTAATCACGGTCTTTCTGTTTTTGAAGAGCTGATTTTAGTAGCGCAGATTCAGACTCACCAGGTTTGACAGATGCATATGAGAGATCATTCCCGATAAGTTTGCACGCGTATACTACAGGGTGTTTCACAATAGGTGTCACTAAAACAAAATGGGATTACAGCAAAACAAATCAACCAAATCATAGCATTTATAAGATTTTAAGATACATGTTACAGAAATAAACCATATTAATTCAATTCGAGTCTCTCGCCCTTTTCCTTGATAAATTTGCGCAAACGCTTTGTAAACCCATCGCAGCTGGCACGCACGATTTCCTGAGGAATTTGGTCCCAAATATCAACCAAACGTTTCTTGAATCGATCTAAAGTAAGCCCTTTCGTAGGGCCTATATGTTGAAGCATATAACCCCAAACAAAGCAGTCAAGTGGGTTGATATCCGGTGAAGATGCAGGCCATTCTTTGCTTGTGATGAAATCGGGTAAATTTTCCGCGCACCACGCTTGTGTCTTCTTTGCCTTGTGAGCTGGAGCTGAGTCCTGTTGGAAACAATATGGTGTATTCCCATACAGCGTTGAAGCATGAGGAAGCAGATGGTTATTCAAAACCTGCTCGTAATATCGTAATATTCAGTGTTGATTTTAACGTTAGGTACTATGAAAAGAAGAGGAAGTTTTCCTTTTCGTGAAACGGCGCTCCATGCCATGATTTTCGATTTTGATTATGATTTTCCTGAAGGAGGAAGAGCTTTTCATCCGAAAATAAAATCTCGCAGTCACCGTGCCGAACCAAAAGATTTCTGCTTCTTTGGACCCGGCTTGCTTTTGACGTTCCGTCAACCCTTGAACCCGTTGTTTCTTGTACGGCTTGCATTCCAGATCATGTCTGAGGAGCCTGTTCTTTGAAGCAAGGGACATTTGAAATTGTTTGCTCATTTTACAGCCAGATACGGCCGGATTACGTCTTATTCGCTCCTTCATACATTTGATCTTTTTCTTCGTTCTGGCAGTTCGTCTGGCACCTCCTTTGTGCCGACAAAACTTTTTCATTAGGGCCTAACTGACAAACGTAAACAATGGCTTTTTCCGCTAATTTCTAGTCATTGAAAACTCCCCCAATCAATCCACTGCGTTCGTTTCGAATAGGAAGAGTTCATCTATCCGATAGAATTGGAGGCTTACATGAGTAGCTTTTGTGCCGCGAGAAATTTACGGAAGAAGCCATTGTTTACGTTTGTCAGTTAGGCCCTAATGAAAAAGTTTTGTTGATTTCCAATTTCCTTAAACCGTTTCAAGGAACGAAAAACAAAACGCTTACTCACACCGAACTGCTTAAGGCTATTGAATATCTGACACGGTCTAAGTTTTTGCAAATGTAATCTCAAAACTTGCTTGTATGGCTTCCATGGTAGCTGATAAATATAAACAAACGGAATCGCTTACTTATCTTCAGCGATAAGCTGTCAAAAGAATACACTCAAAACGGGTATAATCAATTCCGCTGTTAAAATTACCTAGCTGAAATAAACCAAGACTGAAAAAAGGTGACACCTATCGTGAGACACATTGTAAATTCAATTACGTTTATTTATAGAAGTTAAGAGACATTTTACTACGTGATACATTTGGGAATATCAGGGCAAGCGATCATTACAAGCTGTCCATTTGGTTCAGGCACCTTTGAACGTTGATGTGACAGCCTGTTCACACATCTGAAATCTGCCTCGAACTCGAATCAATCGGCAGAACGCGCCCATACCAGGATTCCAAATCCTGTTCCGCCATTCTCCCAAAATTTGAGCTCATTCGCTTACGAACTCGAACTAAACTGACCCTTTGAAATTTAAATGGACATTACTATAAGAAAACCAATCTTTGCGGAGATATGATATTTATCATCAAGTGCAAGAACCTCACTAGATCATGAACAATGAAGGTCAACAGCAGGTAGCCCACGTAACCAGCAACTGTCGGTATATTCAATGCAATGATCGATTGGCCTACTGTCAACGACAACTCAATCACGTTCTATCTAGCGGGGTACCTCGAAGGGGTCAACCAACCACCCAGGCTCACTCAGTAGTCAGCACCAGTCAGCAGTCACACCACACCGACAGACGGCGTCAACAGCTAGGCTGAAAATCAGAAGCTTTTGATGCACAGTGGGACAAGAGTGCAATCTTCGAAAGCAAAGCATCAATTTGAAATAATGCTTTTGAAAATGAAAATGAAAGATCGCTCAACTTTTCAACAGGACGAAAGTAATAATACAAGATTTTATCCTCGCCGTAGTTCTCTTTTGGTAACTACGGCGTCGTAATGAAACGTGGTGCTTATTGAAAACTCACAAGTTTGCATTACTGGTCCATAATGCAACGTTATAATCACTCGCCTTCTTCTGACTTCATTCGCTGTCCACGCCCAAGCAATCGATTCTGTATACATTGCCCTTTAGCTGCATGTGGCATGGCCCTTCCAGCAGTGATTGCACTTGAAAGTAGTAGGCATGCACGGGAAATAGGTGCATAGTGGGCATGACGGTTTTTTTATGCGGCGTCTCGCCCGATCCACCTTTGCGCGAATTTTTTCAATATGTTGATGCAACTTGCATGAATAGTTACTATATTATTTTCACCATTACTAGAAGTTTTTGGAGGATCATTCATTTGTTCTCACATTAAGTTTTTAGATATTTATTTCATCTTACTTTGAGACAATTAAGAGTTCAATTTAGCAACAATTAATCTGCCTCGTTCAAAACAACCACTTGAATGAACATATCGTCCTACTTCTTTTTCTTATTCTTAGTTCTCACGCTTCTAGTGACTTTTCGGCTTGTTCTCAACTGTAGGCACTTTCACACACTCAAAAGTTGAAAAGGTGGCAAAAAATGCAATTGCAGTCCACATGCACACTTATATGCCGAGTCTCGGCTTTCTGAAACCGTGATCCACACAACCAACCTCTCGGTTTCGATCTCGACTTTTTTTATGTTAACCGATAATCTCGGTTTGGGTCGAACTGAAAACTCATATAGTTAGCTGGGAATCTCGGCATGAGCTAACTGATATATCGGTGAAAATTCCAAACAAACAGAAATGAGGTTAACCGAGATTTCGGTTAAATTGTGTGTAAATATTCGAATTAGATTTGTACACACTTAAATTCGATTTTGCTGTTCGGTAAAAAAATTGACGAAACATTTCGGTAAACATAGCATCTTACCGATTTTTCGGTAAACATAAAAAATGTTACCGTAATTTTGTAACACTTTACCGAACGATCTGTAATGTTAAATTTTATTTACCATATACGGTAGAAAAAAATACAATCAATACGGTAAAAACAAACAATCACTGAATACGGTAAGCACTTTACCGAACAAAACGTAAAACGAACTCTGAATCACCGAAGCCCGGTAAAGTATTATTAACTGTCAAACTGTCAGCCATTTTCTATGAAGTCTCGTGGTTCCAGTGATTGGTTGTTCAGAAAGTGGTTTGGATATTGATTAATTTTAATTATTCCATGTATGTATGTAGAAAATAAACCAGCGTTAATTAGAGCTTTCATCCGGCTAGCTATAAATATTTCAAATGTGCTGATTACACGCTAAACAATCAATAGGTTCGATCTAATAATGGATTTTCATTCTAAATGATACACATGCAAAATATATTTGTTGCATTGTATCCATCTGCAGGTAGAAGACAACTTCACTGACCAGCATCCGATGCAGCCAACACTCATCGTTCGTAGTATTTTGTTGACTGCGCCATATGCTGGAAAGACCTCACAGTCCCGGTCGGAATAACAACAAATATAGTATTGCTTAATATATTTATAAACCAATAACATCCGAATATTTTGGTGTTTAATGATAAACACAAAAAAAATACCGAAACGGTTCGGTACCAGACTACACAAATTACCGAACTGTACGGTATTTTTTGACAGATCATCAAATCTTCCATTACCGAATTGTACGGTAGTTTTTGACAGTTCATTAAAAAATTTGAGTACCGAACGTTCGGTAATTGATTCAACTACCGAACAGATTACCGAACGTTCAGCTGTTGAAAGTTCGGTAAAAAATTACCGAATACTGTAAAATTTTCTAAGTGTGTATAAAATTTCCCCCACCCGGGGGGGGGGGGGGGGGCCGCCCCCCCCCCAAACCCCCCATACCCCACCCAAAACCCCACTTAACCAAACCCGTCTTTTGACCCTGCGCCCCCGCCTTTTAACCCCGCGGCGTGGTTCGGCGCGAGCATAAATTATCCCTTGTAACTGTTTGGTTTTATCGTGCAATGTAAAGACTATAGGATACCTCCAAGTGTTATATTTTCACAGAAGGCCCGGATATCCATAATGTTATATGACTCAGGTCGTTGAATTGACGTGTGTATGTGTGTATCTGTATGTGTGTGTACCAAGATATAAGACTTTACATTATAGAATTTGTTCATAACAAGTCGACGGGGAATTCTTCTTATGTCTTTATTACTAAACTTAACCAATTTCAGAAGCTTATATATAAGTAATAACCAAATATATATAAGTAATAACTAAATTGAATAAAATTGTCATTATTTTGCAAATATAGGGGAAAGTGCTCTTCAGCCTATAACGGTCTTGGGTTGCTCGAGAAAAACTTATCAACAGTTGTATTAGTCTTCTGGCGTTTGGTTTCCAACACACCATAATCTTCACAATGATGGCGAGTTAAGTTTCCAGTGCTGGCAGAAATCAAATTGGATTACACGGAGAATCTATTTATAATAAATTAGTGAATGATTGTTATGTTTTGTATTCTCCGTACGTGGAGTAACGATTATACCGTAGAAGGAAATGTGCACTAATCACTATTAGGCCCCAAGTGTGGTCAGTACAGTTTGCTAGGATGAATGATATGAAGAGAAAGTGTTGACAGTTCCGTCAGTTTACGGCAGGTTGTGAAAATTGAATACTTCAACACTTCTATTCAATTTTCACTACCTGCCGTTAACCGATGGAACTATCAACACTTTCTATTCATATTTTTCATTCTAGCAAGTATTACTGTCCACTCTTGGGGCCTAATGGTGATGATCGAAGATTTCTTTTTTCAATAATCATGAATTATGATATATTCAATTAATAATATTTTACTAAAGACATATTAAGACAGAAAAGTAGATAATAAAGATCTAAAAAGACATTTTCATAATTTTGTACCCTGATTGTTAATGTGCCGTAGCATTCTTGTAATATGAAAAGGGCAATGGGTGGAGCTAACGAAACATCTTTCGATTGCAATAAAATTGCAATCATTCAATAATTTCAAATATCTAAAGATTAAAAACTCAAAATATATAAAAGAATAAAAAAAAGTCAAAATTAATCAATCTAGTAACTTAAAAACTTAAAAATCTAAACATCTAAACATCTTCAAATCAAAAAATCTAAAAACCAAAATCAAAAAATCTAAAAATCTAAATATTTAAAAATCTAAAAATCCATAAATCTTATCTAAAAATTTAAAAAGCCAGAAATCTAAAAATCTAAAAATCCAATATATTTTTGATAAAATCTAAGAATTTGAAAATTAAGAGATTAAAGAATTTTTTTTTAAACACGGTCACAACATTCTTCAATCTACACTCTGTGAATCTTTTTGCAAAGTATGACCACAATCGGTTTTAGAAAACCCCTCTGACTATATAGAAGAAAACTTGCCAAAGCCATCTTTTCCCCTGTATAAAAATCTTAAAAAAAAAAACAAATATCTAAAAAAATTTAAGATTAAGAAATTTAAGAAACTGAAAGTGTCAAAACCTTAAACAATAAATTTTAAAATTTCCATATTGCTTCAAAAATTCATATATTTACATATATTTAATGATCAAAAATTAACTCAATTATAAAAAATTAGAGGAGTGAAACACACCGAACTACCAATATTTTTACAACATTACTAAAATCACGTCTAAAAAAGAATCCATTGTGCACTGATGTACCGGTTAATTCAGTGGTTAGCCAAGTTATTTGATTCGGGTCACGTATAAATAAAAACAATGTTATAGCGACGCTGGTTTTATTCGGCAAATGTTTTGCCCATTATGTCTTTCGGTGATATTACATTCAGTAGCAAAAAAAAAAGCCGAGCAAAAATTTGCTTCCAAATAACGCCATGTTCAGTCTTCTGTAACTTTGTCAATTATCAACATTTTTTTACTAGAACTTTGTCAGCACAATAATCAATGTATAGATTTCGTGTGACCGAAATTTCATGTTGATAAGATTTATAAATTTGAAGTTATCATAACATATGTGGTCAAACCAATTTCAAAAATCCGTATTTCTGTGAAAAATCTAGTTAGCACATTAAAAATTTCACCATAACCTAAAAACGTAATATATAGGAATTGATGTGGACAAATTACTTCCATCAAGTGTTTTGGACTACAGCTGGCGTCAAAGTTGATGCACCAACATGAGTATTTCCCTTTTTCACCCGATATTGACCATGCTGAAATATCGGTGCATATAAAAGCCGTCAAAAATTTTGATAATTGACAAAGTTAAAGAAGGTTGAACATGACGTTATTAGGCAGCAAAATTTTGCTTGGCCTTTTTTTGCTACTGAGTGTAATGTTGATATATTAGGTGCGCAACTAAGTTCCCGCTGTTTAGCAATAGATGGCGCCAGTAGTAAGTGCTGGTCGAATGTTGTACATCTCAAGCGTCATAAACCAAGCTCAGACATATGGTAAACAAACCGCTTTGCCAAATCAGTGATTTTGGTTTAGTGTTATATATTTTGGTTGTTTGAAGATGTCTGATTTCGTGCCAAATAATCGTCATTTGCGGGAAGTGTTGATTTTCTTCTTTCATTCGAAGAAAACGGCGGCTGAAGCACATCGAGAGCTCCAAAAAGTTTACGGTGATGCTGCTCTGAGTGAAACAACGTGTCGTGATTGGTTTCGTCGCTCCAAAAACGGTGATTTCAGTGTTGATGATCATCCGCGTGAAGGAAGGCCAAAAAACTTCGAAAACTCTGAATTGGAGGCATTGCTCGATGAGGATCCGTGTCAAACGCAAGAAGAGCTTGGTTCAGGATTAGGAGTTTCCCGCCAAGCCGTTTCTAAGCGATTGCATGCGTTGGGAATGATTCAAAAGCAAGAAACTTGGCTTCCTTACGATTTGAAGCCAAGAGATGTTGAGCGTCGTTTTTTCGTCTGTGAACAACTGCTCCAGCGGCAAAAACGGAAGAGTTTTCTACATCGCATTGCGACAGGTGACGAAAAATGGATTCATTACAGTAACCCAAAACGGAAACATTCATGGGGACTGCCCGGGCATGCTTCAACATCGTCGCCTAGGCCGAATATTCACGCTGCGAAGGTTATGCTATGTATTTGGTGGGACCAAGTTGGTGTTATTTATTATGAGCTGTTGAAACCAAACGAAACCATTACCGCGGAACGGTATCGAACTCAATTGATGCGATTGAGCCGAGCACTGCACGAAAAACGGCCACAATACGAGCACAGATACGAAAAAGTGATTCTTCAGCATGACAACGCTCGACCTCACGCTGCGAAACCCGTGAAAACCTACTTGGAAACGCTCAAATGGGAAGTCCTACCCCACCCGCCATATTCTCCTGATATTGCACCGGCCGATTATTACTTGTTCCGTTCGATGGCACATGGTCTCACTGGTCAGCAATTCCACTCATATGATGACATCTCAAAATGGCTTGATTCTTGGATAGCATCAAAAGACGAACAGTTCTATCGAAATGGTATTCACGTTCTACCAGAAAGATGGGAAAAAGTCGTAGCTAGTGATGGGCAATACTTTGAATAATTCGTTTGTAACCTTTGTTTTCAAAATAAAGTTCCTTTTTCACCAAAAAACAGCGAGAACTTAGTTGCGCACCTAATATATTAAATATAATAAACACCTCTTATTTAAATAGTCTTGACAATTCAATGCAAAAATCTGGTATGTCCTATCACAGGTCATTTACACTCCTGTTCCATTTTACTCTATTTTTGAGTACAATTGTATGCTATCTCTTTTTCCCTCCCGGAAAAAATACTCAATATTTGGAAAAAGTGGATTTACTAAATTTTATGAGAAGATTCACTTCTTACGAAAATTGAGTATTTTTTTTCATGAGAGAAAGAGAGATATGTAGAATACAATTGTAATCAAAAATTAAGTAGAATGAAACAGGGTGCACACTGATCGTTATAGAAGGTTTTTGAACTTTCTCACGCCTGACAAAATGCTATCAAGTTGTGGAAATAAACTCTATATGTTTTAGACCACGTTCAGACTACGAGCTATATCACTTGATATATCAAATCTTGATATAAGACGTCAGATGCATTATTTCCAGTGAAAACTAGATGTACGAACATTGATATCAAGCTACTCTATATCAAGTGATATAGCTCGTAGTCTGGACGGCACATTACATATCTTTGGACAAAATTATGAAATACCATTCCACAAATTTACCGTTACACATGAAGAAAATAAGAAAGTTTGAAGGTTACCTTACCACATTTAATACATTACTTAAGCATCGATAGATAGTTCTGTTTTATTTGCCAGTATTTACTACAATATTTAGTTTATTTCTCAATTAATGGTAGCCTCATACCTCGGAATGTTTTTTCACTGGATTTTGATCCCAGTGCATTTTAAATGTGGCCGGATTTTTGATTTTCTGTGTCGAAATTATGTCAATCTCACTCCTTTAAATTTACAAGAAAACAAAATCCTTGGACAAGATACCCGAGGGGGTAGGCTACCTAAACCATTTTTATTTACAGCACAACAGGAGTTTTGAATAAGAAAAGGGTATACATAGCCATGCAACCTAACGTAACCTTGATTACCTAAGAAATTCTAAGAAAAAATCATCAATTTCATTATAAATAAAACTTACTTGCCGAATGCCAACGACCTATCGATTACAGGATTGTTCTCAATATCTTGATTCCTGTTTTCTTGCAAATTAAGACCATCCTTTTGTTTTGCTTCGATTATACATACATTGCAAAGCACTTTGTCAGAAAGCAGATGAGTAAAACCATTTTGACATATTTTAGTGCACCAATTTTTTCCACCATTGCTGGTTCGATTACCCTTATTTGTGGTAAAAATATGTACACTCGTGATGAAAATTTTCTCGACATTTTAGGTGGACATTTTATTATTTTTGAATTCAAACTCGCTCGCGAAATTACCGAAATTCGAAACTCGAAAATGTACACTGCAGTTACTAGAACGAAATGAAAAAGCTGATCACCGTCTCACACGCACACCCTCTGGATGGCACATAGCATCGAGATGTCATCATTTGTCATCAGTAATTAAAGCAGATTTCTAAAGGGCTAATAAACATTACTGGAGGTATGAATACACGGTGAAAAATTTCATCGGCGCGCCTCAAATTGCCCGGCGGCGCGGGCAAAAAAATGCAGCGGCGCGCCGGTCGAAAACTGTGGCGGCGGCGGCGCTATAAAATCAGAGGCAACAGCGGCGTGGCGCGACGGCGCACAGATCTATACCAAAAAAAACAAAAAAAAAAGATAATATAAAAAAAAAAAAAATTATTTTTTTTTTTTTTTTTTTTTAAAAACAAAAATTTTTCCCCCGACACATAACCGCCTTTTCCGCCCCATGTCAAACTTGCCGTTTCCTCCCCATTCCGTTTGGGCCCCCCCCGTTTAAACAAATGGCACTGTCTCCGAAATTGAAATTCCTTAGTGAAATACTATAATAACTGACAATTTTGACACAGGTAATATTATTTTATTATTATTCAACGTACTTTACAACGTTTCTTAACCGTATTGTATTTTGATAACACGCAAACGGATCATGGAAATTGATTTGAAAGTAGGTTTTTTCGTCCTTATAAGGCTATGCCCAATTCGCGAATTAATTTTAATTTTCGGTTAAACTTGAAAGATGTAAAATAAACGATTAAGTCTTCTACTTGAGCTGATTTATTTCTGACAGACAGGAACTAAATTTTGACAAACACCTTATCGAATGTTTGTTGATAAATCACAAAGTGATTTTAGTCGATTAATCGAATATTTTCCATCATTCAAGTTTAATTAAAAATTAAAAATTAATTCGCAAATTGGAACACAGCCTTATAAGGTGGTCATCAACTATAGTGGATGCTTTGACTAAAATACATGGTTTATTTTAATATGCGTTGTTGGCTTAAAAACTAATCGAAAAACAGCTTATTGCTTCGTCTTTCATAAATAGCTCATCAGGAATCAAATCAACCGACTCAAAAACTTGTTGGCGGTCGTGCTTAGTGCTTCGACTTTGAAACAGGATGCATGAAAGAAGGAATAGAAAAGCTTGTTCGGCGGATAACATTTGACGTCGAAGACTTTAAATGCTTGGCAAAGAATACCAAATGCGCCAAGAAGATCTTTTCCGACGGGAATCGCAATTTGCTTCCAGATAACGTGTGCTCGGCTCCTACTGTTGCCGAGAATCGATTTAATAATGAAGTTGCCCGATATTTCCGTTTCAGGTGATGCTGAGACTCGGCATCGTTCGATTTATCAGTTAAATAATTCAGCTAAATGTTTAACCGAGCCCGTGAATAATTTTTAAGTATGCACATATTACAAATTGTGCATTACAAACATGGGGAAAATTTGAGTCAAATCCGCTCCATGATTAGTGATCATTTATTATTCATATGCATAAATAATTTCAAGATTAGACACTTCACCCCGAATGACCCTTAATCTTAAAGCAGCAAATGCACATTTTACGCAAGTCCGGATCTTAGCGTTACAGCTATGGAAGACGAAGGGTGCAATTGCGAGTACGCACCGCACCATAATCCACGACCAGTGCTCGGAGGACAGTTTCTCCAGCAGCGTATTTTATTTTTTTCATTCGTTTTGTTCTCGGACAGGTTTTTGAGGGATTAATTGTTTATTGAATTTTTCACCTTTCGTCGCACAGCGAGTGACTGAGATTGCACTGGAGCAATTCCATGCCAAATGACGTATTTTACATACAAACACAAACAAGTGTAATGAATTATTTCGACAAAGATTTTTCATTTGGGGCCTAACTGACAAACGTAAACAATGGCTTCGTCCGTAAATTTGTCGTGGCACAAAGGCTACCTATGTAAGCCTTCAATTCTATCGGAAAGGTGAACTCTTCCTCTTCGAAATGATCGTGGTGGATTGATTAGGCGAGTTATCAGTGACGAGAAATTCGTGGAAAAAGCCATTGTTTACGTCTGTCAGTTAAGCCCTAATTAAAAATCTTTGTCGATTTATTATTCCTACAACAACAATGTGGACTAATGTTGAAAATGGATTATTATAGAGCATATTTTCCTTGCAAAGAACTTGTCCTCAGACGCCAATTTTCACATTTCGATAGTTGAAAAATGTTGATGCAACTTTGCAAAGTTTGAGATCAGATCGATTCTCCATTGGGCGTGGAACTGCTCCCTAGGAGGCGCGTTACCGGTGACCGGCGACGACGACAGTCGGTGACTGATTCAGTAATCGTACGAAATTGATATGGCCTAATATATCTCCCCATGAGAACACGCACGCGTATCGCAGCCACGCCAACATATGTTTTGCTTTGACGGTAAATCAAATTGCGACCACACCCGAACGATAAACCGAGGTAAAATGTTCTCCGAGAGTTGAAAAAAATGCCTGGCTAACTATTGCGAAACAAATTCTAGGAAAGACGAACGAAATCAATGAAGCAGAATCTTATCACAAAGTGACACAACATATGTAGCGAACTAGTTGATAAAAATCTATCAAAGGGTTCGCCGCTTGCCATCCTCTGCAAGTCACTCGCGATCGCCGTCCGTCTGTCCGGTTCAAACGGGCTTTGGTGCGTACATTAAATTGTTCTCAATGCCTTCGCGGTATACTCATTTTCTAAAGCTTGTCGATTAGAACTTAAATTGCAATTAAATTGCACTAATCGGATCAGTTGTGCTTACTGGGGGAGCGCATGGAAAACGTACACACTTAGAAAATTTTACAGTATTCGGTAATTTTTTACCGACCTTTCAACAGCTGAACGTTCGGTAATCCGATTTAACGGATTTCGGTAAAATTTGACAAGTTCCGGTAATTTTTTTACTGGAATACTGTAAAATTTCACCGATATCCGGTAAATCGGATTACCGAACGTTCAGCTGTTGAAAGTTCGGTAGAAAATTACCGAATACTGTAAAATTTTCTAAGTGTGTACGTACTTAGAAATTATGAATTTTACACGATACGTAATTCATGTTTGTCAAAAGTCGGCGGACGTAAACAAATATTTCGTGTAAAATTGTGTACACGCTAAGATTCAATTACCCATAAAAAGGTAATTGTTTTACCCATATATAGGTAACTGATGCAATACTCATAATATGGGTAAATTATACTCCAAAAAGTGGGTAAACTTGACTTACAATGTAAGTCAAGTGATATTTTCTAAGTATGAGTAAATCCACTTTACCCATATTTGGATGAAAATAATATATATTTCATTGGATTGAGTTGGTTATCATTCAATCTTGCGAATAATTTTATTTTTATTCATGTTTTGAATTTGGATTTTGCCGTCACTAAATGGTGAGTGAAGAAAGTTGATTATGTAGCCACATTACTTTAGTTCTGTTTTTACAGCTATCTTTTTTCGATATTATCAAAACCAGCAAGCATCTAATGTTTGATTCAACAGTTTAAGGTCCATCATGGATGTTGCGGAGTAGAAAATGGAAGAACTGAGAAAGCATTTGGATCCGGATTCGTTCCAAAAATTGAACGGTGAGTAGGTTGTGACAGGGTCGTGACATTGAAATTGTATAAGAAGAGAATACACTACGATGAAGGGGAGTAGGAGGAATCACAAAATCTGGGTACGACCTGACGGCACTTAACTTAAATAACAAACACATTGATTGTTGTTTTTGTATTCTCCCAAGCGCGGAAGTAACGATCTTTGATGAAGTTTGTCAGAAGCAGATAATTTATCATCTCCATGCGAAGCGCTATTAGTGGACGGTAATTTATTGCTAGAACGAATAGACATGAAGAGAAAGTGTATTGATAGTTCCGTATAGTGTAACGGCAGGCTTTGAAAATTAAAAGATCAAGTTTGAAAACGAGCGGAGGGCATTATTGAACGGTAGTATCCGATCAGGCACATAACCCTTTACCATACTACCCCATGCAGGATAGGCAAGGAGAGGAAATCCAGTCACCAGTCAAGGGGATTTCCTCTCCTTGCCTATCCTGCATGGGGTAGTATGGAAAGAACCATACTCACACCTTTTTCAAACGATTCGAGTAGCGTTTTTGTCATCTACTCGATTTCATTACCAGAATGAAATAGTGTTCGACATTGGCATGTGAATCATTTTCTGCTGGCTTTGTTCAGCTTGTTCAAATACGTACCGTTTAGAAAATCTGGCTACACGGCTGTGACGGTGAGGTTTCGCACATTACTTACTATTGTTTTTATTTTACTTCACTAGAACTGCTTAGGTGATCCTTTTGACTGAAGCATCACTATTGTATGCATTACTGCATTACTTTTAGGGGTAGGAATACTGCTGTCATTTTAAAAATAACATAAAGTCTCATTCTATTTGTATAATAGAGACAAAAAAAAAGACTGAATCCGGAGAAATCTGCGAAATGGGTGAGTCTGCTTTTGTGAGGAAACATTTGAATCGACGTTTTTTAGCGGATGCTCGGTTTAAAAAATTAAGACCACAATTGGCTATCAGAAGCAGTCTTAGTTTAAGAAATTGAACTTCTATTCGTGGGGAATCGTCGACTTTAGTGTTTGTTTACAGGGGAAGATTCGCCAATTTCTCAAATTTCTCCGGAAATAGGATATTTAAAATGTCAACCAATTGATGCATGACGATATATTTGATCACTAGCATAACCTACATATGGAGAGCTTT
Source organism: Aedes koreicus (assembly GCA_024533555.2). Taxonomy (NCBI): domain Eukaryota; kingdom Metazoa; phylum Arthropoda; class Insecta; order Diptera; family Culicidae; genus Aedes; species Aedes koreicus. The sequence goes on along the minus strand of JAHHFK020005048.1, from coordinate 5,642 downwards.
AGATAAAAATGATGACGAAGTCAGGAAGCAGGAAGAAAGAAAGCTGAAGGAAAGTCATCCGAATTTCAAACGAAGCTTTTCGTCGGTATTCCGATCAAAAGTGTTCGCTGTTGTGGTTGATGCGGTAGACGATCAGATGCTGGGACCAAAGTTGATTTTTGTCATCATGTCTGCAGTCTATGGCATCATGTCCCAAACCTAAGGCATCGTTTCTTTTTGACGATTTTAAAATTTGTAAGCCGGAATGTCCAAGCAAAATCATTAATTGAAAGAGAATTTACGGAGAGCAATCTTCTGCAAAGCCCCCCCACAAACCAAACAAAAAATAACTAACATTCCCCAACTCTACTATATTTTTTTTTAACTACCCACCAACCACCTCCAAACAACAAAAAAAACAAACCGGGCGCCCTCCTCCCTCCAATAAAAAATAGGTTAGGTTGACTCTCACCCCTTTTTAGACCCCAAAAAACCAAAAAAAAAAAAAAAAAAAAAAGGGCAAAAAACATTTCAAAAATTTCCCGCCTCAAACCCCAAAAAATTTTAGGGTTTTGCCCCAAAAAATTCCGAATGAAAGGGGGCTTCAAATGGTGAGTTGACAACTTCGAAGGAGGGTGCGACCGACCTCTCGTCCTCACAAGTTCCTACCTCACGCCTCCACGCGTCATATGATCACAAAAGACTGCCAGCTGAAACATGGAGACGCTGGTTGGCGTAGCCTGGGCAATGTTGTCAATCTGACAATAGCGGAGTGAGGGGGTGCGACCGAAGATCTTATACCTTTAAATCATATTGTATATTTTCTTTTCTCATTTTATTAATAATTTCAGCACGCTTTGGAATCATCTTTGCATTCTAAAACTATGTAAGAGCCTGGAGCAACATGCCAGGCATCAAAGGCGGAATTTGTATCTCAGCATTTCAGCATACCATTTTATTTAAAATTGCACTTCTGAACTTCAACTATTATATTCATAAAAGGCTGGTATGTGCTTATTCGTAATGTAGGATTATATTTTAATGTTGTGTTTGTGGTATTATGGTAAGATAAGCCATTTCTTTCAGAAATTATCCCACCGGACTCTTCGTTCACTCTATCTTTGAAATGTTGCTAGAACAGTATAAAGAAAAATATTACAAATATTACTATGTTTTATAAAATAATATCTTTTATTGAAATTTTATCTTTTATATTTCGAATGATCTATTCTGTTTTCAGCTTTCCCAGGACTAGTAGGATATTGATACATATCTAACTTTTATTTATTTTTCAGTAACAATCCATTCAAGTTTGAAATTTGAATAAATTAGCATTTTTGTCTATAATGGTATCTTAATTTGTTGTGTACAAAATATATTATATATTAAATAACATATAACGGGGAAAGGGAGGGACCATTAGGGCACCCAAGTAAAACGATTTGGATAGGGAGCATGGGACTGCCTCCTCCCTATTGTTAACATTTCGTGGAACGAGGGCGGGCTCTTCGACCCCATCTATTGGGTTTATTCTGTCAATCGAGGGCTCGATTCTAGTGCTGTGAGTGTGAAGTTGCTTTTGGAAGGAGATTCTTTTCGCTATATTCGCGGGTTTCGCGTAAGTGTCTCTGCTTACGGGCCCGCCCAAACGTTTTTGGCCCTTCATACAGGAGCTTGATGATCACAAACAATAATAGAATCCTGATCAAATCGTTTTTCAGATTATTCCACAGCTATGGAAAGTTTCCTTGCTGCAATAGATGGTAGTATTACATCATCATCATCATCATCAAAAAAAAAAAACAAAAAAAAAAAATTCAACTCAAGGAAATACTTCTCAAATTGCTGCTCCAGTGAATCCAAATGTGCAATAATTTCTGCTTGGAGAGCCGAAGTCAGCTCGCTTACTCCTTTATCGGTCATATTGCACAGACGATCAAACATGGCAACATTTCCCATCTTAACTTTTCGGCGCCAATTTTTTAGTTTTTTCGCGAATGCATGAAGATGATCTTGGAAGTAAACAAGATTGGATTGCTTGCCGTGAAGTTTCAAATTTAGCAAATTTAGATGCTCAAAAACATCAGCTAAGCAAGCGAGACGCTTCTGAAAGTCTCCTTCATTAAAATGTGCAAGGAAATCATTTTTCCCTTGGGCTTTTAAAAACGCTTGGATCTCACCTTCAACTCGAAAACACGGTTGAGTACATTACCATTCGACAACCAGCGTACGGAAATGTAGAAAAGAAAAACCTCATGATCTGAGTTCATTTCCTTGCAGAGGTTCCCCGAATAAACGTGTATTCGGGGCTCCAGACTTAACATAGTTAACAATCTTTATGACCAATTCCAGTACTTTCAATAACCCTTCCGGCAACGTCTTGCTGGCAAGAGCATATCGATGGATCATGCAATGGACACCTGCGGCAAGTGGGGCAAGCTCCTTGACCTTCTTCTGAAATCCAGATTTCTTGCCAAGCATTGCAGGAGCTCCATCGGTGCAAACCCCACAAAGTTTTTTGCACTGCAAGTCACCAGATTCAAAAAACGCCTTGATTTTAGCCATGATATCATCACTTTTGGTAGTAATTTCCAAGACACAACAGAAAAGAAACTCCTCCTTTAAATCGTCAGCAGAGCATACGTACTTCACAAACACCAACAGCTGCGCACAGGGAACTGACGTCCGTGGATTCATCGAGTTGAATTGCGAATAAAGGAGATTGTTTTATTTCTTACAGAACTTGCTCTTTCACGTCTTTGGGCATATGGGCAATTCGTCTTTGCACAGTGTTGTTTGATAATGACACTTGCCGCATTTTCTTTTCACTTGCTTCCCCAAGAACGAAATTCAACATTTTCAGCATGCTAGGTTTGATCACAGTTTCTCCAATCGTATGAAGTTTTTGGTTTTTAGCGATTTCCAGTGCTGTCTCATATGACGCCTGCACTGCTGCTGTGTTTTGTTGTTGAATGCTGCCAGTGCCAGTGGCATCGAATCTCTGCCGTTTCAAGCCAGCTTCATGACGCCGAAAAAAGTCCACATCCCTCAGTACTATGCTCGGCATGCTTGGTATCCAAATGCCGTTTCAATTTTGATAGCTTCGTTGATTCAACACTCAATACAACGCCACAAAGCACGCACTGTGGCTTATCGACGCAATTAACGATTATAGTTGCGAAACCGAATTTCATATAATCCTCGGAATGCTTGCGTTTCTTTTCCATGGTGAGGCCGTCTATAAAGTACAACATAATCTTGTTCTTTTCTGTAACTATTTTAAATTTATTGAATACTTTACCTATTCAAGTTGACAATATTTAGTTTGCAGCGGTAAATCAAAATCTTTTTGTAAGATCGTTTATTTGTACAGGCTCATTCGAATTAACTTTACAGAGCCAAGATTTCATATTTATATACATCAATTATCTTAAAACTAACGTTAAGGGGACAGAACCGATTACTCGCGGCCGTCTCGAGGTTAATAGGAATAACAATTGAAAGGATGGGAAGATGGGCGGGGATTTGAAGTTTTAACATAACACTTTTATTTTAAATTCCAAATTGTCAAAAAACTTAAAACTATACAACTTTTGGCTTCTTTTGACTTTGACATGAACATTTTTGAGAAAGAAAAAAAAACACAAACACAGATGAAAAAAAACATAAAATAAACATACAGGTTAAACTAACTACAATCTAAGGCTAATGTTAGTCAAAAACACATAAATGAGTTTCATAAACTCCAGGTCACGCAAAGCCAAAATATCTCAAACTTGTTTACCTCGAGCCCGAAGGGAATCATAAGGCTCAGATCTGACTCCACGATGCTCAGCACATGCCCAAATAATGTGATCTGCGTCCTGATAACCTTGTCCACATTCACAGAGATTGCTGTCACTCATCCCAAAACGGTATAAATGAGCGTTCAAAGAATAATGATTGGACATGAGGCGAGACATCACACGAATGAAGTCTCGATCCACATCCACACCCCAAACCAAGATTTCTTCGACACCTTTGGGATGATAGAATGTTGCCATCGCCCCAAATCTCCTTTACTCCATTTATTTTGCCAGCTGACGAGTGACTGTTGACGAAAAATAGTAAAAAATTCATTGAAGGCGATTTGTCGATCATAAATATCGCTTTCTATAGCGCCCACCTTTGCAAGCGAGTCCGCTTTCTCATTGCCCAGAATTGAACAATGAGAAGGAACCCATACAAAGGTGATGATAAAATAGCGCGAAGATAAAGCACTCAGAAGCTCCTGTATTTTCATGAGCAAATACGAGGAGTGCTTTACCGGCCTCAAGGAGCGAATAGCCTCTATAGAACTGAGACTATCCGTGAAAATGAAGTACTGATCCGGTGTTAGTGAGGCAACAATTTCTAGCGTAAAGTGTATTGCCGCTAATTCGGCGAAATATACGGAACAAGGATCTTGAAGTTTTGGCGCTATGAATTTCATTTAATATACCATAGCCTGCTGATTCCTCTATCAATGATCCGTCAGTGAAAAATGATTTAGAGGAAACAACTTGGCTTAACTTTGCAGCAAATATAGCCGGAGCAATCATAGGACGATGATGCTCTGGGATTCCATGAAGCTCCTGCTTCATAAATCAAAATGAACCGAACTGCCGAAGTCGGAGAAGCAATCACGATTGGGAATATTCGGCGACGGGCTGACATCCTGTGTTGTGTACCACTTGAGAACCATCTTAAAACCTATTGTTGCCATCAAGAACAAGACCAAATTCTACAGCTGTCAAACTTCAGCGATATCGTGGTTGGTTTTTGTTGTTTTGCTTTGTTGCTCTTCTGATTCATTCAACAAATAAATATTATTGAAAAAAATTCTACTGTTGCGAAAATTATGATTGTCTCAAAATATATAAAACAATTGGTTGTTTTATAAAGCGTATCATAACTCCAAATCATATGCGCATTCAATTTTATGGTGAATATTGGCACGATGAGATTAAATTAGTAACGGAATATGCGGGTTAACCAAAACAAAATTGAAAATATTCCGTAAATTAATCATGAAACTCTGAAAATTGATGGAATTCAATAAAGTTATCTGTCAAACTAGAATACAAAGTTTGTCTCAGTCTACAGTTCCAATTGTATTGCATTTAAAATTTGGTATATTTATTTTTTCACATTTCAATTATTTCATATATTTCAATATGGCGGTGCAAGAAATCACACAGTTTGCCAAAAACCAATTTATCTTAGCAATGGCTACTATAGAACTATCTGGTCACTTGGTAGCTTTCCTCAATGCCCAGTGATCTTATTTAATGCATTAACTGGAGGCAAAAGTGGTTTTAAAAATGCTTTTTCAACTGACCATAATAAGATGAGCAGATGAATTAATATTAAAACGGCATTTCAAAACAACATTTTATGAAGTTAATAAAAGTCAAAATAAAAACCTTTGATAGGAGTAAAAATTTTAGAAGTCAAAGAGTATTAAAAGATCGTTTATAAAGAAGAAGCTGTGTAGGTTCTTATAAACCTGACTAAAAATTTGAAACCTATTGGCATCTCTTGCTGCCATAATAAAATAGAATTGATTTCTAGTGAAAGCTGTACAAAAACTTCCAGCATAAAACTCAATAAAGCTGGATGGTTTTGGCAATGTTACTTGGGTT
>JAHHFK020005047.1:0-189697 GCA_024533555.2 Aedes koreicus | reverse complement strand
TGAATGAAAATAGATCCTTGCTTCGGACATTTTGCACAGGGAAAGTAGATGGCATGGAAAATTTTCTTTATCGTTTAAATTTTGTGAACTGAAGGCAGGCTCGGGTGAGTTGCTCTATTTTGAATAATTGAAGAGTTTTTCTTTTTGGACGAAAATTAATCTAGATCCCGTCGATTTACGTTTTGTACTGAAGCAAATCATCCAATGCGGTCATACTTGCTTATGACTGTTATGAAAATATTTTTTCGTTAATCCGTTTTCTTAAGCATGGATTTTGTACATAGAACAAATCGTATCTGGTAAAATGTAGAATGCATTAATTGAATTTCGTTCGGACCAACCTATCGTAGTTCCTCTTATATCGTACTCATACATGTTGATGTTACCAGTGGAATGGAAGGCAATCATAGGCTTATTTTAAATAAAAATAAAAACGTTGATGAAAGTTGTGTCCTCATCCTCCATAATCAAGTAACTTCTCAAAAGTCTCCATGGCCTAGTGAGATCAACCACGGATTCAATAACAGCTCGTCTTGAAAGTACATGATCAAATTCCATGTCAGAAACATTGAAAATGATGAACAACTCCTCGTGGTTGAGCTATTTATTCGAGCAAGATTTGAAGCTGATATAGCATATCTGTTTGTCATTCATGCAACCACCATAAACGTATGTGTTTTTTTTAACAAAATATTCGAATGTTCTTTCTGTGTAACAAAATGCAACTTACGTTTGACAGTTGCGCGTGTGACACTGCATACAAAGCCAGCATAATGAACAATTAAATTCGATTTTATTGCAGAAAAACACTGCTGCAGTGTTTGGAAATCGATCATGATACTGCTGAACCATCGTGTGTCATGCTACTGATAGTTCACGAACATATTTTTCAAATGATACAAAGGATCAGCTACCTAGTTATGCCGAATAGGAGTATTCAGTTGTGTAACACCGAATGAATGGTGCCCCCGTTTAGCCAACAAAAACAATAACTTAAATGATCATTACTATGGAAATATCCAACCGATTTGGAATATTTTGGCAGGAACTCAACCACTTTCTCAAAATTGTCTCATATGACCGATGGACAACATCCGCCTCCGGAAAAACCGGATTTTCGGAACAGTGTTCTGAAAATGGTATAAATATCAGATTTCAATTTAAAATCAAAAATAATGATACTAAAAGTCGTGGAATGAATACACAAGAATGTTTGTGATTGCCGTATGACAATCCGGAGACTTGATCCTGGAACGGTTACTCCGGAGCAGGTTCCCATGGAGTCACAAAAGACCAGAAAACAAGTTATATTTAACCCTAGCAATAAGGGTGTCCAAATTCTTGGTATCATTTCAGAAGAAAGTTTGCCATATTTATTAGACCATCCAGTCGCTTGGCTTTGGAGTGGCCAGTTCAGAGAAAGTTCTCATGGGGTCACGAATGGCCAGAAAATGATTTTGATTGAACCGTAGCAATATGGGTGTCAAAATTCTTTGAATAGTCCGAGAAGAAAGTTTGTCATAATTATTAGACCATCCGGTCACTTGGCTTTGAAGTGGCCTATTCAGAGAAGGTCCCATGTGGCAATATAGGTGTCGAAATTCTTGGAATCGTTCCAGAATAAAGTTATAGAAGATTGCACACTGAAAAACATTTGTTTATTACTTGTATATTCAACTTCCAAAATATAACCCCGACAATGTGAATGAAAAGATTTCATAAAAGAAAACCGGGCTCGCGTTTCTTACTCTGGACTGGCCACACCGAAGCTAAGTTATCGGAATGGAAGTTTCATAAGGAACAATTCCAAGAATTTTGAATCCCACATTGTTAGGGTTCAATTCAAATTATTTTCTGGCCATTCATGACCCCATTGGAACCTGCTCCGGAATAGTGCAGAAAGCTTTACAGCTATACAGATTTGAGTTTGCATACACTACCAGATTTCGGTTGAAATTGTTTTTTTCTTTCGTTCACTAAAGGCAGCAGCCGCTGAACCAACGTGTTCACGTTCATTTACATCAGCTGAATATGAAACAATCAGTATACGCAACAGTATTGACAAAAGCTTCAAGAAGACAAACTGATTCGATGCATAGCGAAAACGGAATACACAAGAACACAAATGATCATAATCGAGAACGTTCAGCAGCAGAATTTACGTTGACCATGCATTTGTCACTGAAGACTAGCGAAAAAAATCCTTCTTGTTCCCTTTTGTGCTATGATTCGTACCGTATGGGACGGAACAAAAAGCATGTGAGCCATTCGGTGATATACGAAATGGGCAAACACTGCACTGCTGGTCAAGATCTTTGTGCTATTTACTGTTTTTTTTTTTTTCGTTTTTTATATCTACGGGTGGTTTCAGCTCACACAAAGTGATTATTGTGCAGTAATCGTTTCGCATGTGACGCTGTGTTTCTGTGAAATCTGTGCTGATCCTTTGCGATCTGACGACATCATCGTTTACCGCCATTTGTTCCATACCAGCTGCGTATATTCAGCAAAGCTCTATTGCGCGTCGTATCCATCTACTGTCCGACTTTTGCAAACATGGATTCGAATTGCTATCAGTGCTCCAAGCAGGTGAAAACCATTGAATATTTGCAACGTAGTGGATTTTGTAACCAGTCAGTGCATCCCCGCAGTTGTTTGTTTGCAGCACGGAGCGCGTTTACCCCCTATCGAGATTTTTCAACAACGGAACGCACGACAAGAAGGATGATGGATGCCCCTAATGCCATCCGATACAATCGAGCACCGCTGGTCTCTCAGCTTTACTGATTGTTCCGGCCATCCTAGTCATTCCGTTCCTTTCCGTTGGTGAGGGGGTCATCCACTCTGTTATTCTCGAAAATCCAAACCCTGAATTCCACCCCATTTGCAGCAATATTCTTCAAATTCCCCGCAGTCATTCCATATCTGATGCCCTCGTGAATTCAAAGCTCGACAAGCAACAGGACAGTACTGACGAAAAGTTGACCAATCGCTACGAAACACCCACATCAAGCTGTTAGCCGCTTTGGACACCAGGACGCGCCGCAAGCAGACTCTTGCCACACGCTGCCGTCGTTCTACATAATCGTCCTGGCCCTGTGGTCGAATGCGGTGAGAGGGTCTTCCAGCAACCTCTACCCAGCGATTATCCTTTTTTTCCACGAATGTCCAGAGTCTGACCGGAACCAATCATTCCAGCCACAACGATCAGTCTTGCAATGCGGCTGATCAATCGGGCACACATCCATCTGAAACAACGAGATGAACCGTTCCTGGTTTACTACCAAAACGTTGGTGGGATTAACTCTCGTCGAGTATCAATTGGCCCTTAGCGATGGTTGCTATGCCGTTTACGCTCTCACCTAGACCTGGTTTAACGGGAATACTACGACAAATCGACTCTTTGACGATTCCTACACCGTTTATCGACAAGATCGGTCACCTTCTAACAGCAACTAGAGTATCGGGGGCGGCTTTCTGCTAGCTGTTCACTCTAGATTCAAATCCCGTTCGATCAATCCTCTCAATAGCTCATCGGCGGAGCAAAGATGGGTTGCATTGGCAACCGACGATGCTTTGCTCAACGTTTGCGTGATTTACTTTCCTCCCGACCGAATATATGACTCAATTCTGATCGGAAAGCATCTTGATTCGCTGAGCTGGGTTGTTTCGCAGTTGAATCCAAAGGGACAAGGTGATCATCCTCGGCGATTTCAACTTGGGCACGATCCCTTTCTTTCTTCCTCCCCCCCCCCCCCCCCCCCCCCCCCCCCCCCCCCCCCCCCCCCCCCCAACAAACCCCAAACACCCCCCCCCCCCCACAAAAAAAAAAAAAAAAATGACAACATCAGTCTAATATGGATGTAAACAACAGGAGGCAGCCAAACGTTGAATACTGCACGCATTTTGAATTGACGATTAATCATAAGTGTATTTATAATTATCGGAACAGTCTATAGTCCGCATGAACTGAAACTCAAGAACATCATTGTATTTGAAGTCAAAGAGCCTTATCTTAGTTATTACATTTTATATCCTGCTAACAGTGACAATACTCAGATTGAGCCACCGATGATGAGCTTGAAATAAGAAAAATATGATTCGTCTACATTTATGTAAATTCTCATTTTCCAGATTTGATGTTCTAGAGTCATGAACAGTTTCGAAGTCTTTGTTTGTTTTCTTTACAATTAATTTAGACTTGACTTATGAAGGGGCGGGCCTTTGAAGAGTGCTCTGATTCCTCGAAAGGTTTGAATAGCAGAAACTTAAAAAAAACTAGATTCATTGCCAAAAAACAAAAACAATGACAACTGTAACAAAGCGAATACTTTCTCAAAAGAGATTAAGTAACTCGACATGCACTGAAAAAAGGATACGAGATATACTGCAAAACATCAAACAACGAGCTTAATAGCAGCTCGCATTGGACGACAGCAGCAGCAGCAGTAATTCCGCGATGAGCGAAACCAATTTTGCGTTCGTAACATGTCGCATGGTCGTTGGGTGTGATGTAAGAAACCGGAGACATGGTCCATATGAGGTAGCCATTCTTACCAAAAGATTATTGATGCACGATGTGACGATTGCCGTGTATTAATATTTCCGTACAAGACCGGTTCTTTTGAGAACGCTTAAATTGCTTGAAAAGAGTTACTTTAACAATGAAACCGCATTGAGCACTGAAAGAACGATTGTAGTTGAAAATTCTATTTCCACCGACAACATTTGTGTTCAGTTCTGAAACGTTATGAGCGGGTGAAATTTACCATGATTTCAATCATATGAACGCTCGAGGAGGGGCGCTGTTGTATTTTGTACAAAACTTTCGGCCACGGGATAACCTCGCTTGTCGTTCACAACTGAGTGTGATCGTTCGCGCTGCAAAATTTGGCGCGACCGGTCGAAGGTTTAATGACATGACATTCAAGATAATGCCAACGAATCAACTGTACTTGGCAAACGGCATGGTAATTTCGATTGAAAAAACAGTAAAATCAAACGAACATGTTGCTAGTTTAAAATTGTCGGTGCGGAATTTGCATTATAACGTTCAATAAATTATTTTTAACTATGATTTTTCTTCCAGTGAGGGCAAACCGATTGGCGTCATTTCTCGCCATTTGCAATACGCGTCTATCATGTAATAGCCACTTGCTTGCACATAGATATTCATCAAATTCTAAGATATGATAACTAGGAACCACGCATTTCTTAATCGAACAGGTTAGTTTGGCAGCAATTTTAAAATACAGTTCGCGGTCACAAATGAAAACGCGTAAAATATTATCTGGAAGGGCAAAATTCAAAAGCGTTAAGGAGATATGATAAAAATCGAATGAAAATGCAACTTTAAGCGTTAGTATTTCAGAAATTTATCAAAAAATTTCAAGATTTTTGCACCAGAAGATCGTCTAGGAATCATTGCATGATGTATAACAGCTTATTCGATTGAAAATTGGCTTCGTAAGCCCAACAATATTAAGCTTTAAATCGACTCAAATTTTTTTTTGGGCGGAATAATCCCTACGCATCGATTCTAATACAGTAAACTATTGGTTTCGAACCATTAACTATTGAAATGTACTTTAGATTAGGAAAAAAAAGACAAATGTCAATCATTGTCGGAAACAGCAAACTGATACTAACTTAAAACGTGCTTCCCTATCACAGATTTGCAAAATGTGGTTCCATCCGTCGGTGGTTTGACGATTGATTATGAAAGCGCGCGCTGTCGTTTTTCGTGCTTATTCTCGTGACGAACAGCTTGCGAACAGGTCACGTAGCAGTGGCAGCAGTGGCAGCAGCACTACGGCAAGTTTGTGTAGCACTCCCGCTCGCCATAGATCAACGACCCCAATGTATTTTCATGTCAAGTAAGTGGCTGCCAGTCGGGGCTAAAAGTTTACTGTTATTGCGAAATTCAAACTGTTGTCCGTCGGCTGTTGCAGGATAACAAGCAACGCCTTCTCGGAAGAAACCAAGGCCGTCAACAAGTACACAATTCCAAGCAAATTCACCGCAACACCATTAAAACAATCAATCAGCCCTTTTGAGAGCCACAACTTGAGTATCAAATGAAGAATGTTCAATTAAGAAACAATTTTTGGCTCCAGCTCAAGCGGGAGACTACTTTTTGCTGTGATGATGACGTGCAAAATAAAACCGTTCTTCAGTTCGAATAAGATGCATTGGAGTGTAGACTTTCGAATAAGTTGCTGCAAAAGAAGCAAAAGAAAATAATACCCGTGACGATAAGATTAGATAGAGAAATTAGATAGATAAATTGTGAGATGGACAACTACCGACACCCCCCCCCCCCCCCCCCCCGGTCTTTATTTCAATCACGGGGTAGACCATAACTTACAACGCTCATTTTTTTTTGCTGTATGATGCTTTACGTAATACAATATCTTTTGGATGAATTTGGAATAATTATTTCGATCATTTCGAACAACCCAATGGACTTTGTAGCTTGTGGGTATTATTTTTGCACATATATTATTAAATCAATTTAATTTTGAGTGTCTAAGTGAACATTGCTTTTGCTCCCCTCCGTGGACAATCGTGGACAATTGAATACCACCTGACCCCCCCCCCCCCCCCTCCTAAATTGTCCACGTGGTATATGGAAGACCCCCTACCCTTATCACCCCTCAATTTAAATCACTGAACCTAAATAACCCTTACATTGAAATCGCTGATAAAGTCGGTATTGAACATTTTTTTTTTTGATAAATCGTTGTATCAAACTCATTTTATCAATACACGTCAATCAATGCACCGCTCCGTTGGAATTTCTGGTACATTATGTAATTTTAATCATAATCTTGTATAGGTCTTTGCTTGCCTTCAAACTTTTCATATTTTACTCCTTTTGCTGTGATTGATGAAAGGGCAGTAAACTGCTTTTTATTTTGAATCTAGTGGGGATGGTGAGAGGCAATATATGACAAGGAGGAGCGAAGACACGGGTCAGGTATTAAATTCCCGATCTACTGCTCAATACTCTAATCTATCTTTATCAATGCTGTTTCACTGCAATAAAAAAAAATAAGATTAAGAAAATTTTAAAACATGACATTGACTTTGCTTTTGAATTCAATCTCTTTAATTCAAAATGAATTTCCAGTCATTAGAAAGTTTGAAAATAAAAACGAAACATCTGAATCCTAAATAAACATTTATAATCCTTCAAACGTATTGCTCTCTTTTTGGAATTAGTGCTGTGCATCAGTTTCTATAACGAACATAGTTAAAAAAAAATTGCCCAAACTGTTCTTTATGTTTGTGCCGTTTAACTGAGATCAAGTATGTTAACATTTATTTACCAATATACCCCTTCATCTTTGCGTAAAAAAAGCAAAACACCAATATAAAGACACGCCGGCAGCCAGGTCTACTATGATTAAAAAAAACTAACTTCACAGCTTTTATAGTTTCGTAAATCAAACTGTTCCAAAATAAAGACATCATTGTCACAACCATTCGCCCAAACGTAGCTCCAACGGATGATGGGGCAATGAATTCTACTGCCGATTCCAGCGAGCAAATATGGTCTTTATTTTTTAGAGATGCTCGGTAAAGTTATCAACAGGGGTGGGAAAGGAAGACAACGTTGGCAAGTTAAAGAACTTATCTTTTACGAGGCCAGCTGGAAGAAGAACAAGAGGAATTCCAACGCGCTCTGAATATAAATAAAAACCATCAAGAATTCGCTCCTCTGAACACTGGTACTAAACTAGATGAACATCTTCACAGAAAATACAATAGATCATTCTTCAAAAGACAGTATAAGGCATACAACATTTCTGTAGACATAAATCCGTTTTTAATTTCTGTCCGTTAAATCGTGAATTAGTATCAGTGTGCACAATGAGTCGCAAAGTTCTGATATATTTCAACAACAACAACCAAAAATAAAATAGAGCCTCTGCAGTTCTGTTCTCTTATGTTCAGCAAACAAGGAATGAATGAATTGAACTGAGAATTTCATGCACGTTACTAAACCGTTGGAGACTCGTTTTTTTCTTCTACAGGCTGCCTTGCTTGCGCCATACATTTTTTTTTTTCAACGGAAAAGATGAAGTCTCACGAAGGAAATAAAAATTTCCGGACCATGGTAATAATAGAAATAACAGGCGATGGGGTACATAAAAATATAGCAAATAGCCTGAAGTAAATGAGGAATCCTGAATGCGGAACATATATCGACGCATTGAGCGACCAAAAATCATTTGTTTCGCTTCGTGGTGAGGACATGCCTTGTGTTATTAGGGTAGAGACAAATTGGAAAGCAATTACCACAATTCCTACGATGGCAGTCATGCTGGGCGGACTACAGCAAATTCGGCAGACGTGGCCGATGGTGACGTGCCCAATAATAATGGTGATAATGACTACAAAGATTGGGGCCCAGCCTACGAAGAACGACGAACTGCTGGTTTGGTTGGTTGTAAATACGTGACGTGGATGCAGGAGACACTGAAATTATTATTATCATCACCGTGCTGTCTGTGCTCGTGGGTAAAGCTATCGTGGGTAAATTCGATTAGTGGTGGAACGTGATTACAAATCGCTGGTCGATTTGCCATCTTTCTGACGGTAGCTAGATACAAGAAAATCAGTTTAGGGGATCTTCTTTGTCAACCTTTGATGTTGATGATGGAACATATTGCCCTTCGAGAAGAACGGCATACATTTGATTAATACTGTATTAGTTTTTAGAATACGGATGCGAAAATAAATGATTGCTTCTAGTAAATGTTTTTTTTTTTTTTTATGAAAAATGTATTGAGCAAAATATTTAGTAATCTGACGTGTTTTTATCCATAAATAACTGTGGTTGGTTGTTTATACTTATAGGGCCTGTTCATAAACTTTTCTACATCTATTTGTTTTTTTATGGAGCGTAGACTGTGGTTAGACCTATGGAGGGGTCCCTCCGTCTACGTGGTTTATGAATAGCCCCATAATGCCATGAGAAGTAACGATTTAAAGCAAAACCAGGGCTTCACGAACACGTCCATGCAGAAATAGTATTCGATGATCAGAAATGATAAATACGCGCTTTTTTTATTCTCCTGTCATTTGAAATGGAGATTTTGATGGATTTAGCTTTATTGAGAGGATAATAGATTCACAACCGCAATATTAAAATCAATTAAAATATGACCATTAGATGATACTAAGCAGCAAGTCATGGGCTTGCTTGGATTTAAGTTCTTAAAATTTAATGTACTCGGTTTAAGCTCAGGCCGTTAAGTATAACAATAATAATTTTTGATTAATAGGGAGGTAAATTCACCCAATTAATTTATCAAACCATATATCGATTTAAGCTATTTATAACATGAAAATAACATATGTATATATATTTCTTCTTTAGCATTTTAAGCTTATTGCTTTCACAATTCGCTTATTTCTCGCTCTCAACTTAGTGTTCTAAATGCACTTCCACAGTTATTAATTGAGAGCTTTCGAAGCCAGGTACCATGTTTGCCTATGTATGATTGTGTGGCAAGTACAATCATACGCTATGCCTAGGGAGTCGAGAAATTTTTCTTAACAAATAATTCCTAGACAAGACCGGGAATCGAACCAAGCCGCCTCCAGCATGGTGTTGCTTTGTAGCTGTGCCTTTACTGGCTGAGCCCATGAAAAAAAAAATATTTTTTTAAATTTTTATAAGTAAAATAATATGTACGAGCTTTGTTTTACTATTATTTTCCTTGTGGTTATTGAAGATTCCATGTTCAGCATCTGCTGTTCAGATGCTTTCAGAAAAAAATCACCATTGTTGCTGCTTTCAATTATGGATGTAAGCTGATAACTTACTTTGGGCGTAACTGGCTACTCAACCATCGTTTTTTCTCCTTATGGTCAAATCTTGCGTGTCCCGAGTCATCATTTATTTCATTGGGCTGTGGGCACAACTCTTAATCTTAAATAGTAGTGCTCTCCAGTGATTCAAGTACATCTATGTATGAAAACACTTATGTTTCATGAAATTGTCGTCGAGTTGCTTATAGCACTGCAGGGCTTCAAAGATCATGCTCCATTCATAAGATAGAGCGTGAGAACAGTTGCGACAGATCACCATGCAACGAAATATGCTGCTCCAATCGTGAAGACCACAAACAACGCTTGCTTACCTTCGGTTCTCTTTTCTTGACATTTTAACGTCAATTTATTGCTTATCATAATTAGCGTATTGCCTGCTCTCTTCTTAGTGTTCCATATACACTTCGTCAGTTATTAATTGAGAACTTTCAATGCCGGTACTATTTTTGCATTAGTATGATTGCTTTGCTAGTTTCAGTAATTTGGGTACAGGCCGTTTATTTTTCAGTTTACTGTTGTTGGTAAATTTCATTTACAAACTTTATCGTGTTTGACTGTGTTACGGACAAATTTGTCGATAGTAAATGGACTTGTGGCAGCCCATGGTAACCCTAATTACAGTCATCATCACTCAGGTAACTCACTCTCTGCATACACTAACACCCGATCTCGGACCCTCATACTGTAACCGATACTCTGTTGTATCAACACAAACAATAACCCACATCGCGTATTGTGAAGCCACTGCGATATTATTTGTAGATATTGTACATAGTAGTATTAAACCAGCCATCAGTTGAACAACACATGCGCCGTGTATTTTATTCCCGAAGGATCCCCCAAAACTGGTGACCCCGACGTAACCTCCCGCAAAACCACGAAAAAAAACCACGCATGTGAAACAATCACAAGGACTGCAAGTGGAGGTGGCATTGTGAAGACCGAAAACAGTGTGCCCACGGTGACAGCCAAAATAAATTATCCCGATCTTGAACCGGATGATGTTGATCCGTCGTGGTTCATTTGTTTGGAAGCCGCTTTGAACCGTGTGAGACAGGTTAAACAGGAGAGGCAAAAGTTATATGCAGTGATAGCTGCACTTGGATCTCGTGCGAATTTTTTTCACTCCGCCATCGTTCAGTGTAATGAGTCCGCGAACAATGACCGATACGAGACAATCAAAGCCTCTGCCATTGCACATTTTCGGCCATCGGAAACTAAGCGTTTGACTAGCCTGCTTTCTGGAATGGCGCTTGGCGATCAAAAACCGAGCATTTTGTTGTGTGAAATGAAACGTCTAGGTGATGAGGGTTGTACGGACACGGTGCTTTTCAATCTGTGGCTACGCGCTTTGCCCAGTACCGTCCGTTCAATCATCGCCTCAATGCCAACTGTCACACTTGATGAACAAGCGAAGGTAGCCGACAAAATTATGGAGGCGCCCCAAAATGAAATTTCTTCGATAAAGTCCCCCGAGCAAATGTCGATCTCTATTTTGGAACAACGAATCAAAGCATTGACCCACCGTTTCGATGAAGTCCTCACGAAGGGTCCCCGAAGACAAGGATGTTCTCCAACCCGCCATCAATCTCGTTCACCAGGACGACGTGAAGCGACACCGTCGCACAGTGCTCGCCGTTTGATTTGCTGGTTCCATTACCGCCAAGGAGTTCAGGCTCGTAAGTGCGAGAAACAAAAAGGTGAGAATCCGAATGTTCCTTGTATTTTTTACGACGGAAATATACCCGTCTATATGCGCTCCGAAAAAAACTAATGCCCGAGCTGCCACCCGAACCGACAAATCACATGATAAACCCTACGACAAATCAACATGATAAACCCTACGCCCATGTAAACGAAATCAAAATCCGAAGAATCCACGTCCACGATCAACAAACATCCCAGCGATTCTTAATCTACACTGGTGCTGATATTTCTGTTATTCCCCCGTCTCCGAGCGAACTTCTCCACCCTGTGAAATCCCTCCAACTTTACGCCGCCAAGGGCAGCTCTATCCAGACTTACGGTACAAAACGCCTCACCATCGATATCGGCCTTCGTCGTTCTTTTGTTTTGGGTTTTCATTATCGCCGATGTTAAATTGCCAATCATTGGGGCGGATTTTTTGAAACACGACGATCTATTGCTGGATCACAATTGTAGAAAACTGATCGACAACCAAACTCGCCTGGAAATCAGAAATATGAATGCCGTCTCCGAACCCACAATCACCATGTTCGACGTAAACTCCCCTTTTGCTGACATCCTCAAGGAGTCCCAAGACATCACCATCCTGAACATGAACCACCGTCCCACGAATGCGAAAACCGTTCATCAAATTATCACACAGGTCAGCCCGTTTTTTCTGGCCCCCGACGACTGCCGATCGATAAGCTGAATGAAGCGAAAGCGGAGTTCAGGTTTTTGATGGAGCAAGGTATCTGCCAACCTTCCAAGAGTTCTTGAGCCAACCCTCTCCACAGAAATCTGAATGCAATCACGGTTCCAGATCGGTATCCAATACAGCACATCCAGGATTTTTCCAACATACTCCACAACAAAAAAGTTTTCTCCTGCGATCTTCAGCGGGCCTACCACCAAATCCCCGTTGCACCGGAAGACATCCCGTAAACCACTATTGCCACGTCTTTCGGGTAGTTCGAATTTAAATTCATGACATTCGGACTCCGGAACGCAGGGCAAACGCTGCAGAGGCATCTTCATGACATCTTGGGTGATTTCGATTTCATGTTTCCATATGTCGATAACCTTTGTATCACATTCGACGACGTCAAACAACACAAAGAACATCTTTGCCTGGTATTCGAGCGGCTGAGAGAAAATGGACTCACCATCAATGCCGGCAAGTGTCTGATCGGCCAATCTGAGGTCGTGTCTCTGGGCCATTTCATCAATCAAGACGGCATCAAACCCACACCAAGCAAAATCGAAACTATTTTGCAGTTTCCCCGACCAGTAATCGCAATCAGCTGAAACGATGTTAAGGCTCCGTATACTTCTACCGCCGCTTCATCCCACACGCAGCAGTCAATCAACTGGTTCTCCAAGCGATGATGAAGAGAAACGTCCGCAACGACCAAACTCCGTTGGAGTGGGAAGAAACAACGATCGCAGCTTTTGAGCAGGATAAACAAGATCTAGCGAACGTAGCACTTCTTGCTCATCCATGTGCTGATGCCAAATTAGCACTAGATGTCGACGCATCCGGCACCGCAATTGGTTCGGTGGTGCATCAAATCACCGAAAAAGATCATCAACCACAACCACACAAAAAACTTCTCTCGAAAGCTAAACAACAACAATCAAAAATCCAGTACGTACCATCGGGAGCTGTATGCGATGTACGAAGCGGTGAAGTACTTCAAGGACACTCTCAGCGCTCGTGAGTTCAGGGACGCCACGTAAGAATTCCTCACCGATATTGGAACAATTAAGGGGGCAGTACTGTGGCCGCCCATAGTAACCCTTATTACAGTCATCACCACTCAGGTAACCCATTCTCTGCATACACTAACACCTGATCTCGGAACCTTCATACTGTAACCGACACTCTGTTGTATCAACACAAACAATAACCCACATCGCCTATTGTGAAGCCGCTGCGATATTAAAGTTCTGTCCAGTTAGAATCCGGAATGACTTACTGTATTGCAGCGGCACGGAAAGTGACCGCTGCTAGAATTCTTTTACAGCGGTTTGTTAACCTAGGCGCGCACTTTCTGTGGTATAAATTTCACGGTGTTTCGTGCTGTGAGTCAAAAGTTATTCCAGATGGAAGCCGAGAAGAGAAAAAAAAATCCGCACACCAACGTTGATAATCCAACGTGGCCCACAATAAAAATCACAAAAACGTTGAAAATCGCCAAATAAACCGTGTATGATGTGCTCAAACGTTTCAGGGAGCGAAAGAGTGTGGATCGTCGAGTGCCTCAAGGTAAGCGTCGTAGTGGAACATATGACCGCAAGCTGAACCAGCTGTTGAGAACCGTCAGAGTAAACCCTGGAGTATCAGATAATGAAATCGCACAAAAATACGCTGCTGCTCGCAGTACCGTTCGAAGAATTCGTTTGCGAGCAGGATATCGTTCTTATCGAGCCAGCAAGCAACCAAACAGAACGTTGAAGCAAAGTTTCGTCACCAAAACTCGAGCTCGGAAATTGTACCAGCAGGTTTTGACGAAGTACCAAATGCCTGCTCATCGACGATGAAACCTACGTCAAAATGGATTTCGGACAGCTTCCTGGCCAAAAATTCTACATGGCGACGGCACGAGGAGATGTTCATGTGAAGTTTAAGTTTGCTTTTATGGACAAATTTGCCAAAAAAAAAAAAACTGATGATTTGGCAAGAGATATGCAGCTGCGGAGCAAAGACCAAAGTGTTCGTGACGAATAAGACGATGGACTCGAAGCTGTACAAGGAAGAATGCCTCAAAAACCGCGTACTACCTTTCATTAAAGCCCATAAAGGTCCCGTGAAGTTTTGGCCAGATTTGGCGAGTTGCCACTACAGCCGGGAAGTCATCCAGTGGTACCGCGATAATAACGTAGATTTCATCGATAACATTTTTGGGTAGTAATGAAGCGGAAGCTTAAGAAAAGTAAAAAAAAACGGCTCGAGACGCGACTCAGATGACCAAAATGTGGAACAAATGTGCCAAGGAAGTTGACTCCGGAGGTGTGTGCAGTGTTTGATTGCGAATTTTCATCAGAAACGAAGATAATCGATTTGTATTGATATTTTTTCCTTAAAGTACAGTAAATTACTTTTGTTTTGATTTTTGATTATATGTATTTGTACGTCAATCCGTTACCGATACACAGATGATTTTTTTATCCGGATTCTTAATCCTGACATATCCAGCAGCAGAAGATACATATCTTATACACAGTTATATTGTAAGTTTTTTTTAGATTTATAAACTGTTTACAGGCAAATATCAATAAATTGGTGAGGCTTCTCAGATATGTCTTTGCCAAGAACATAATTTATGCTTGGCATCCACCGGGTGGTTTTGATTGGCAACGATGATTGTTTCGTGTTACTAACTTAAGAGTAGGTTACATGCAAATTGATAAGAGAAAGTCTCTATTCTTGTAATTTGATTCACATGATATTTTTGATAATATATTGCTGATGCAAAAAACCTTAATGTTCTGTATGAGGTTGAGAATCCAGCAGTTGTTGTTTCACCATTTCCCGAGGTATATTTGCTAACGTTCATAAATCAAACGGGAATTTTTGTTCAACCTCCGCTCCATAATCTCAACATGTCCAAAACGATTTCAAACGCTTTATTTCTGAATCGAAATCCACATGAAACTCCGACCAAGATTATCATCCCGCTGACAGTTGAATTATTTAATAATGTCATATCATTTTTATTACAAATTCATCTCTCGCACAGTTTCATCCTATCACGCAATACACTCCATCATTCCTCGTCATCGTCCGCTTTCGCAATAACGCCAAGCTGCCGGTTCTGAAATTCGTTCCAACAGGCACCAAACAGCAGCGCTCCCTTATTCGTAGCTGTAACACACCCCTCTTTGTACGTAGGAAGGAAGGTAGGTTCCTACCATTTGGATCAAAAGCATTCGTGAGCAATCTCTATATTCTTCAAATCCAGTTTCTACTATTTCCATCCTGCATCATCGGTTCCCACAGAGATGAGGAGTTCCGACTTCCTATTCGGAGCTTTTCCTAATCGCATGCTCACGCTTCTGCTTTCCTCTGCATCGTATATGCATCATGATCGTAAGCATGTTTTATTGTTTTATATTTTACTTTCACCACCTACCCTTGCCATCCAACCATTCATATTGCGCTCGCCTTCAAGCATCATTTATTATTTTTTTGTTATAAAAATATAAAATGAAACAGAAAAATATATTGCTCGGATGGGCATGATGTATACGATTTCATGTGTATGAAAAGAGAATATTTCAATGGTTTTTTTTTCTATACAGTACGACCCGTAAGAAAACTGAAAAAAGCTTCCGTCAAGCTTAACAAAATGTGTTTGTTGATTCAATACTTTTCCGTTACTTTTTTTATTAGCTTCAATCCAATGAAACATGTGAGCAAACATTTTCAATAATATTATCGAAACAAAGAAGGAATCTTAACAATATTATCCATCAAAGCCTATACCTTGGCAATGAAAAATTTAAAATAGTAATTATATGTTTCATAGTCTTGAGTTTGAAAATACGCATTTTTTCGGTTAATTCATGTGTGATTTTTTGACAGATATTTGGCCACTTTAAGGTAAAGATCGCTAGAATCTGAAAATGGCTGTCATCATGAGCAATTTACGCTGACTCTTCGAATTTACAAAGGCAAGATACAACTACAATGATTTTAAATGCCAAACTAGAATCGCATTTTTGTTGCAACATACAAGTGATTAAAATTTCCTGCACGAAATGTTTATGAAATGCGATGTGGTGATGTAAATCGACCATAATGGTTGACATTTTTGGAATCCAGTGAGACCTTAACATTTTGATTTTGATTTGAAGTCATTAAGTCATGGCCTCTAAGTTTTTTTTTTTTAAATTATTTGTACATAAAATGAAAAAATAAAATGTGCTTGTGACCGCTTAACTCACAAACGGTAAAGCGAATTTGAATGTTTTTTTCCACATGATCTTTGAGGGCCCCCACCTGATTTAAAGATAAGAAAAAAATATGATTTGTGCAATTGTAAAAATTACAGTTAAATGCCGGGCCTAGAATTAAATATAAATCGAGAAGATTTTAATCCAAACGATACTGATTTTTGGAAAATATCGATAGTTATGCATCAATTTAAGGATGTTATAAATTGGTTTTATAAACCTTTATCAAGAGGAACAGCAATAGCCACGAATTCATCGAAGTTTGCTTTGATCCATGCAAACTATATATTTTAAATTAATGTTTAACATCACGTTTTTATGCCAGGTACAGAACTAATCAATCCATTATATTGAAAATTCCACATACACTTAAAATATTCTGGATGTACTTAATTTTAGTGCTTAAACTCCTAGATTCCCTTCGCATAAAGGATTCCAAAACCTTCCCAAAACGAGGGATAATATTATTTTCCTTTTTATGGACTATACTGTAGACTCAGAATCCGGTGATGCTTCTACTTTTGTAGGCACTCGAGGTATACGTTTTTTGTGATCTGCAAGAGCGTAGGAAAATAGATGTCGCTAATCAAGGCAACGAAAGGCTATTTTTTCCTTTCGTGCCGCACTGCACTGTCCTCATACATGAAATGATTATGGTGATTACTTTAATCATCATAAAAATGAGACTGCTCCGAACGCTTTTCCATCCAAATGATCCTCGGTGTACCAGTTGAGAGAGGGAAACGAGGCAGCATGCCAATGCCTGAATGTGGTACGATATGATGGGCAGCTTAACGCTACAACACACCATTTTGTGTGAGAAAAAGAAATTCCCAATTCAAGTTTTATTTGAAAAATTGAGGAACAAATCATCATGAGAGACATAAAATGTTTTTGTCATTGTTTTATAACGAATAGGCAATACAAATTTGTATGAATATGGTTTACAATCAACTTTCCTTAGCTAATATGTATAGTAGAAGCCCAAGACAAGTCCACGATGAAGGCGGTTGAGATCGATTTTGGGTCCTAGTTTAGCAATTATTAAAATACGAAAACTACTCGACTTCCAGAACATTGAGTACAATTGTATTTGCCACATACTTTTAATAACGCAAATATAGCACTAGCATCGATGGCTGTAAATGAAAAATTAGGAAAAAAATTTCTGGATTACTAAATAAAGAGCCGGAAAAAACATATAGGCGACAGAAAATAAGTTTTAAAATGCCAGGAAGACGACGAAAGACAATTTTATGTATAAAAAAAAGAAATAGCACATTAAACAGTTCGCAGTGTGAAACATCGTTGGGAAAACAATACCGCCATCTTGTCTCTTGTTTTTTTTTTTTTTTTTTTTTTGAACAAGTTCATTAATTTGTATAGGCTCAATTGAATCAATTTTACAAAGCCAAATTTTCTTTTTTAATGAACATCGATGATCCTATAAATAAAAATTAGAGGGGAAGATCCAATTTCGCGGCCGTCTCGATTTAAGTGAGAATAACAATTTCATGTATGGAAAGAGTGAGTGGAAAATCAAAGTATGATCTAAAGAAAGCAAATATCTTTTTAATTGCAATAATATACTACTAACTGAACGTTTTTTTATTTGAACATTTGCAAAGAAGAAGGACGAAAATATAAATACTGAGATCTAAAAACTTAAACAAGACAAACGGGTTGAACAAACAACAAACTTAGGCTGATATTAGTCAAAACCGCATAGCCTCCAGATCACGATGCTCAGCAAAAGACCAAATGAGATGATCTGCATCTTGGTAAAGTTTTGCTCATTCACAGAGTTTGCTGTTGCTCAGTCCAACACGGTATAAATGAGCGTTTAAAGAATAATTATTGGACATGAGGCGAGACATCACACAAATGAAGTCTTGACCCAAGCCAAGATTTCTCCGACACCTTTGGGAGTGATAACGGGGTATAACTAAAACATGAGAATTTTCTTTAAGGGCCATAACAAAAAGACTTGTTTATAGAAAGGAAAACTGATTTACTAATTTTTGAAGGCACGTCTCTTTACTTTAAAAAAATCAATGAACATTTGAATACGGTCCGTGATCAGCTGTTCGACGAAGCTTTGTCCTGATGTTTGAACAGGAGCGTTGTACAGCTTCTTAATCGATTTGGCGAATGCATCTTTTGATTCTATTAATCAGTTGTTCACAGTCTCTGGCTCTTCAGTTGTTTTTGTACACAAGCGAACTCAAACATCCAAAAAAATCTTCAATCGGGCGGCACTGGGGCAAATTTGTTGGATTTCGGTTTTTTGGTACATACGGGATGTCTTGGCTTTCCAGGAAGGCTTGCATTTTTCTCGCATAATGTGACGACGTTTTATCCAGCCAAAACACCTAATTTCCATCTGCATGATATGTATGAAGAAATAGAATCAATATTTTCTTCAAACATTGATTTTGGTAAACTTCTTGATTAATAGCTGCACCATGGTTTGGGAATACCTCTCTCAGATATGGCAGTATAAAGCATCATCTTCTGCTCAAACTTATGCTTAAACTTATATTTCACGTTCGGAAATACAGTAGAAATGTTACAGAATATAAAGGGCGATACGGTCAAATTTGGTCAATATCAACTTGACGTATTTCTTTCAATTTTGCATTTAAAAAACCTGAACACCCCTCATTTTGAAGGTGTGTGTGTGTAGAATGTTGCTCCTATTTTGATTTTGGAATTCACTCTTCAGTTGTCAAAATGCCGTCCAAGCAAGAAGAGCAGCGTATCAAAATTTTGCTCGCGCATCGCGAAAATCCGAGCTACTCGCACGCAAAGTTGGCAAAATCGCTAAAAGTTGCCAAATCAACCGTTACAAATGTAATTAAAGTGTTTGGGGAACGTTTGTCGACAGCCAGGAAGTCTGGATCGGGGGGAAATCGAAAACCGGAAGCCGCTGAGACGACAAAGAGAGTTGCCGGTAGTTTCAAGCGAAACCTAACCTATCTCTCCGAGATGCCGCAAATAAGCTGGGTGTATCGTCTACAACCGTGCATCGAGCCAAAAAACGAGCCGGACTATCGACTTACAAGAAGGTAGTGACTCCAAATCGCGATGATAAACAAAATACGACGGCCAAAGCGCGATCCCGGAGGCTGTACACGACGATGCTGACGAAGTTTGACTGCGTGGTAATGGACGACGAAACCTACGTCAAAGCCGACTACAAGCAGCTTCCGGGACAGGAGTTTTATACGGCAAAAGGAAGGGGAAAGGTAGCAGATATTTTCAAGCACACGAAACTGTCAAAGTTCGCAAAGAAATATCTGGTTTGGCAAGCCATCTGTACCTGTGGCTTGAAAAGCAGCATTTTCATAGCTTCCGGGACTGTCAACCAAGAAATTTACGTGAAAGAGTGTTTGAATAAACGTCTGCTGCCTTTCCTGAAGAAACACGGTTGTTCCGTACTGTTTTGGCCGGATTTGGCATCTTGCCATTACGGTAAAAAGGCCATGGAGTGGTACGCCGCCAACAACGTGCAGGTGGTTCCCAAGGACAAGAACCCTCCCAACACGCCAGAGCTCCGCCCAATTGAGAAATACTGGGCTATTGTCAAGCGGAACCTAAAGAAGACCAAAAAAACTGCTAAGGACGAGCAGCAGTTCAAGGCAAACTGGCTTTCTGCGGCGAAGAAGGTGGACAAGGTGGCTGTACAAAATCTGATGGCAGGGGTCAAGCGTAAGGCCCGGCAATTCGGATTTGGAAAAGCGGAAGCCTAACTGAATATTTTTCCTGAATTTTATACTAATTGAACTTGAAAAAGAAATTTAATTTGATTTTTTAAATAAACGATTTCACCGATTTACACGCGTTTTCCCTTGACCAAATTTTGACCGTATCACCCTTTAGCAACACCTAAAAAACAACAAAAAAAACAACCCACATCTCAAAATAAAATCAAAAAAACCTTTTTATCTGGGTAATGATCGATTAAATTGCCCGGGTTTTCCATGAACATATTGCAAATGATTCATAAAAGTTTTGAATGTTTATTATTCAATAACATTCCATAAACTTCTAACATTGATCCACAGAATGTAACCTTTGTGAACTAAAATATACGGATATGAGCATGAGCATGAGCATGATTGACCGCTCGAGCTTGCTACTCAGTTATTGCAGATCATCTGTTGTTACACAAAGTATCAACAGATGATGCTTTGGGACTAATATACATCCTTAATGTGTGAAAACTGGTGATCTCAAACTAAGGCAATACCGGCGCCGGCCTCGCGCGAATGCAGGTCAAAAAAGGAAAGGGTAGGAATGTGTTGACGTGATACTCGCATTGAAGGAAGCGTTTCCCGGAAGCGAATATTGTTTTTACTCCCCTCGACGTCGACGGTGTAAAAACAATAAAATGTAAATTTAAACTTCTTTTATCGTTTTGTAAGAACAATAAGTTTTGTATCCTGTCTCACGTCGCCTCTTTCGAGTGTTCTACACTACAAACGAAGAATTACTGACCGCTGTGTAGCTCAGTGGTTACCCGCTCTGCTTACTGAGCAGATGGTTGGGAGTTCAATCCCAGGCCCGTCCCCTTCCTTGCCATTTGTCACTTGTCTCTTTCTATCACCACTAGATTTAAAAATAAAAATAGCAGTCTACTGCGCTTTCTTTCATTGGCCGTATCACTTATCACAGTGCATCCATGATCTAAAAATAACCTGCCTCGCTAACACAACTATCCTACGCTTGGCAATTGTAAAAATGCAGTGGTGATCACGGTCTCTAATAACAACGATTGTCAAACTAATCACATCCTTCTTCCCCCCTGCAACATCTCCAAGGTAGCAGAAGCATAGTGAGCAGATGCCAGATCCATCCAAAACAATGGAGGATTCGTATGCTTTCGGTAGATATGTAGAAGCTGTTTTTCGATGCATTCTTTTCTGTAATGCTCTCCGTTGGTTGTGCCCGTTGTGAAATACGAAGAACTCTTCAAGCCACAGGAGCAAATGGCTTGGCACACCAAAACCCTTTTCTCAAATCGCAGTTATCAGTTATCAGACACATCTGTTCTCTGCTCAGTGTTGAAAAGTCGCGCCCAGAAGTGTACTGGTATCCAATTTGACGTACATCTCGTCGTTCATCAAAATGAACGGTTCGGTTTTTGGAGAAAAACGTCATAAAAGTTCCGTGACCGTATTTTCGAAGAAGCTTTCTGTAAATACGTTCTTTTGGGTGCTTTCTGCTTCTTGTAGGTTCTGATATTGTTACCTCTTTAGATATTCTGCATAGTTCCGACGCTAATTTCCACTTGTTTGGCAATTTCATGAACGGAACACGGTGTATGCGATTTTAAAAGGCGTACGACTGCCAGCTCCTTTTTCAGATCCGATGCTCCCTTTTTGCGTCCAGATTTCGGTAAATCTTCCCGAGAAGACGTTTCTCCAAACTTCTTAACAACCTTGAACACTGCAGATTTAGTGCACTTCACGTTTTTTGCCAATTCTCGATACGAGAAATTTTCGGAAAACCATTTGTGCAGAATTAATCTGTGAATTGATCAGCTGATCCGACCCATCGTTCGAAATACCTCAGTTTTTTTTAGGTTTTTTTTTTCAGGAGTATTTCCAAAATACACAATGTTTTCACACACTGAGCGAAAATTAACATTTTTTCGTTATGCTTTGACCCTCAACCACTGATCAACAGGTGTCGAGTTTCTTTAATGAACAGTCCTTAATAAACAGTTCTTAATGAGTTTGTTTGATTAAAATTTCTCTTGATCGATTCTAACTTACCATTGCATGTTCTCGTCAGTTGGCGTCCAGCAGTGGCCCAGAAATAGTTTCAGTTTCCCCTTCATTCGTTGCATACCTTCGACAATGAGGAGAACTGAAAACACGGCTCGGAAAATTTAACGATTTCTATATGATTCCAAAGCGCATATATCATCATCGTGCAAAATTATGACTACGCCAAATGGAAATTATAAAAACGGCGTCACAAAAAATTTGAACACTGACCGCTAATCACTCAACCATTTCTCGATTGATTTTCGAGATTTGAGCCTAAATCAGTAGAAAATTTTCACTACAATCAATTTAATTACCAAAGTTATCATTAATTTGTGGCTTTAAACTCACAAACAGACCCTGAAAAATATATAACGCGATAAAAATAATGCTCTTCAGCTAGGCTTTCATATCAACGCAATAATCACAGTCAACACCACCGTTGCTCCTTCATCATAACGAGATTCAAACCAAACGGCCCTTTTCAAGCACACCAAATGATTACTAAAGAGTGAGAAAAAGAAATTTCTAACATGCTTACTAACTTATGCCGATCCAACTTCCCATAAGAACAGCACCTGCGATATAATGTCTCTTTAACAAACTCGGTTAAGGGTTGCCTAATCTAACAGATTGAACATAATGATGCGTCAAACGGTTTAAGGAGGTCTACGTCAACCGGTCGTGTGTTATTCGCATCCCCACTGATTTAATGAAAGATCATTTCGTTCATTGTAAGTGTATTGATGGCATTTTGTGAAACGACATGAGCCTCTGGGTATGCCTCTGTTGCGATGTCCTGCTGGGTTCCAGTCTAACGCTTGTTTGCAGATTTCGTTTCCACCCCTTCGTATGGTGTGGCCGACCTAGCTTTTGGTGATACCACAGGCATCTGTTGATGAGCACCTGCAGCCGTTGAGTTTTCCTCTGCGAGTTTCACGGCAGCCCTAAGTTTGCACCTTTAAACTGAATGAATGATCCATGAAAAATTGAAATTCGTTTCATAAAATACGTATTTATGACCCATAAGGCTCTGATGAAAATCTATAAAAAAATTAAAATGATCCATAGAAAACAGCAATGTGATCCATACTTTATATAAATTTTAGTAATAAAATGTCAAAAATGTACCGTTATATATCTAGGGGATGATCGATAAAAGTGTACGGATTACCCGTAAACATATTGCAAATGTTCCATAAAAGGTTCAATATAACTCCTTGTAAACTGAACTTGTAAAATTGATCCTTAGAATGTAACGTTTGTGAACTAAAATATATGCACATGATCAATAAATAATTGAAAATATTCCATAAATAGATCACCAATGATCCATAATAGGTTTGAAAAATTAACCATAAACTTCGGAATATGGTCCATAGCAAATCAACTTTGTGCATTTAAAATAATATGTATGATCCATAAATTATGCCGGAATTATTCCAATTTTGGGTTATTTTTTTTAAATTTTAACTGCAGGGAAATCGATCTTTGACTGCGCTACTACTCAGATTTATTAACATGTTCGTTCCTTTAGCTATGCGGCTTAAATATTGCTGTAAAAATATGATCACTTTGGAGAAGATTTTCAATTTTCAGAAAGCTGACTTACTTTTGCGCTCTTACGTTCTTTAACGACCGCAACTGCGACACATGTTTCCCAATAAATTTGGTAAAGAGCACTCGTTCTCGTAAAAAACTACGGCAGCCCTATGTGTGTACCTTTAAAACTGAAGAAATGATCCATGAAAAATTGAAAATCGTTCTATAAAAAACGCATTCTTGACCCATAAGACTCTGGTGAAAACCCACAAAATAATAAAATAGAAATGATCCGTAAAATTCATCAATTTGATCCATACTTTTAACAAAATTCAGCAATAAAATGTCAAAAATTAACCGTTATATATCAAGGGAATGATATACATAATTGGTCGGCTTTTCTATTAACATATTACAAATGATACTTTCCTTAAACTTGCAAAATTGATCCTCAGAATAACATTTCTACACTAACATCTTTCGGTATAAATTGAATCCCGTTGGTTTAATACCACTGTAGCACTGTTTTACTGTAATGACAGCTTGCAAGATCTGGCCAAAACATGACAGGTTCATCGTGGGATCTGATGAATGGCAATATTTGCTTTTGGAGACATTCCATTCTGTACAGCTCTGAATTAAATGTCTTATCAGTGATGAAACCTTGGTCTTCCTACCGCAGCTACAGATGCCTTGCCAAATCATGTATTTACGTGCAAATTTATCTGCAAACACATACCTGAATTTGGCAGGAACATCTCTTCGTGCCGTAGCCAAGTAAATTTTTTGTCCCGGTAGCTGTTCGAAATCGGCCTTTACATAGGTTTAATCATCCATGAGCAGACAGCCATTGAATTTTGTCATTGACGGTTGACAGTACCCGCCCGACGCTTGCTTTGGGACTTGCGATTCGTCCACAAAATTTCTCTGTACTTTTTCAAAACACCCCACACGGTACTTTGGGGAAAACCCAACACTTTAGCAAGTTTTGTACCAGACCACGAAGAGTTTTTCAAATGATTGCGCACAATTATTTTTCTTCTTTCTTCTTCCATTTTGTATTTCTCTGAAACACGTTCGAACTGCACCGCGAAAAAAATCGTCTGATGTTGTTATTGTTATAGGGAACACATAAGATGTCATAGTTTACAAATCCGACAACTAGGGTCGCTGTAAGAATAAAAAATGTTTGTTCCAATACTAAATGGGCCACACCTTATCATCCATAAAGTATTGTAAATGTTCTATAAATAAATTGCCAATGATCTCTAATAGTTTGTAAAACCAATCATAATCTTAAAAAATGATTCATAGCTAACCAACTTTGTGCAGTTAACATTATTTGATCTCCCCGCAACTGCAACACATGTTTGTCAAGAAAATTGGTAAAGAGCTGTCCTACACATAAAGGACTACAGGTCAAATTTATGACTTGATTAAACTGTTGTTTCCGAACATTTGATTTAAATTATGCCGGGCAGACGCTTGCTGTCAAACTCGCTATCGCTCGTCAGACCTAACTACAAAAAACATCCTCCGTTTGCCTTATACCGGGCAAATGCTTGAATCAGTCGTTTGCCTGGAATCTAATCTACGCTATGTTAACACTTCGGATGTCTTCCTGCGCCCTTAGTTCTTCAATTCTCAATACGGCTACGCAAAAACTTCGCAAACCTTCTTTAACAGCAATATTTTATCCGGATACCTGAAAGAACGGACATGTCACTAAATCTGCGTAGTAACGCAGTTAAGGATCACTTTTACAATCTTTATGGATCAAAATTAACAAAAATAGTGCCCCAACCTGGAAAAATGCAGGCATAATTTATGGATCATACCATAAAGTTTAGCGAACAAAGCTGATTTACTATGTATCATTTTAATAAGCCTATGGTTCATTATTCATCATTTTACGGATCATTGGCAATTTATTTATGGAAATACTTTATGGAACATGCGAATATATTTAAGTGCACAAAGGTTACATTCTATGGATCAATTATACAAGTTTGAGGAAAGTTATTAAACCTTTTATGCATCATTTGCAATATGTTTATGAGTAATCCATACACTTTTAAGGATCATGCCCTAGATATAAAACG
This sequence comes from Aedes koreicus, assembly GCA_024533555.2. NCBI lineage: Eukaryota > Metazoa > Arthropoda > Insecta > Diptera > Culicidae > Aedes > Aedes koreicus. The sequence goes on along the minus strand of JAHHFK020005047.1, from coordinate 163,791 downwards.
GTACATTTTTGACATTTTATTGCTAAATTTTATATAAAGTATGGATCAGAGTAATGAATTTTATGGATCATTTCAATTTTTTTTATGGATTTTCACCAGAGTCTTATGGGTCAAGAATGCGTTTTTCATGGCACTATTTTCAATTTTTTATGGAACGTTTATTACTTTTTATATGCAAAAGGACGTTTGCTGAGTTTTACTAGTGTATAGCAGCACAGATTTCACGTTGAAGTTAAATATTCGGATTTTGGTACTGATCTGCCTGTTTTTCCAAATGTTCCTTAAATTCGCAAAAGCAGTCCTTGCTTTCTTGGTCCTTGCACCTATGTCAATCTTGGTACCGCCGTCTGACGCCATTTGGCTACCAAGATATTGGAAGCTTTCATCATTCGCCGGATGGGATCTGACTGGACCCCGTAGTGCAACACTCTGCATGAAAAAGCCTGAGTGATGAGCTTCGATGAGGCCGACGATTTTCTCAGGGATTTTCTTGCGTCTTAGGGCGCTCCACTTATGCTCATGATTGAGTCGGTCGAAAGCCTTTTCGTAGTCAATGAACACCAAATAAAGGGACTCTTGGGATTCGTTGACCTGCTCCAGAATGATACGGAGCGTGACAATATGGTCCACACAGGATAGTCCGGCACGGAATCCAGCCTGAGTTGCATCGATCTTCTCCTGAATCTACGAACTTTGAGAATGGTACACAGCAACATAATGCCACGCCAGTTATCGTACACAGTTAGGTCACTCTTTTTGGGCACCTTTTCTAAGACACCCTGCATCCATTCGGTGGGGAAAGTTGCGGTGTCCCAGATATTGTGAAATACATGACACAAAAGTTAAGCCTATCCCAACAAACATCGGTGTTGAACTAGAGCTTGTTCAAACAAATTTGGAGAAGCTATTCAGCTATTCTAGAAGAAACAGCTGAATAGCTTCTCCAAATTTCCTTGAACAAGCTCTAATTCAACACCGATGTTTGTTGGGATATCACTGAGTCTGCTTTGAGAATCTCAGCTGATATGCAATCGACCCCTGGGATTCTGTTCGATTTCATGTTTTGGATGGCCGTTTTAATCTCTTGCAATGATTGGGCTAGGGTATTGACACGCGTGATACGTCGAACCCTTGGCGGATCATGCCGAGGTATTGGTGGCCCAACTGAAACTTGCAAAACTTGTAAAAAGTGCTCGAACCAGCGTTTCAGCTGGTCAGTTGCGTGATTTAGTAGCTCACCAGTCGTGTCTTTCAGAAGCATCGTCGTATTCATCTTTGTTCCGCTTAGGCATCGTGAGATATTATATAGGAGGTGAATGTCCCCGGTTGTTGCGGCTTTATCGCCTTCGTCAGCCAGAGAGTCCGCCCACGCTCGTTTTTTCCGTTGACATGAGCGCTTCACTGCATTTTCAAGAGCTAGAGTATCGTTTAAGGAATAAAACTTTGGCTCCTCTGGTTTTTGATCGCTCTATCGCGGCTTTGGCTTCTCTTCGCTCCACTATCTTCATCCAAGTTTCGTTTGTGAGCCATTGTTTTCTCTGGATGCGAAGCTCACCTAGATTATTCTCACTGGTAGTGATGAAGGCGATCTCGATGGGCTGCAAATGTTGAGTCGACAACCTGGAAGGAGCAACCAACAAAGCTCACGGTCCTCACAAGTTCCTTCCTCACGCTTCCACGGGTCTTCCGATTACAAACGACCGCCAACTAAGAATGACATTGCTTAGCTGGTAGCGCAGCCTTTCCTTCTGACATCTGCTAAGTGAGGGGGTGCAAATCGAGCGTCTGTCCACCATGTAGGTGCGGCTCGAACATCGTCTGTTCTGGCATCCAGCGGCTAAATATGATATGCTCTTCCCCGGAAGCTATACCTAAGATGGCAGTTCCATGTTCAGTGACCAACGTATTTTTTTATGAATAAACAAAGCTGGTAGTGTAAATAAATGAAAACAACTAATCTTTCTCATCTTCTTAAATTATGTTTACACTAAAGATACTTACAAACATAAAGATACAGAAGACGTTGTGTTTGGTCTTGTATCGGCTGAATGAACAATTAACTGTTGAATAGATCATCCAGGAAACGATAAATTTTCTTCTCTGAGATACTAAAAGATACTAAAAAATACATAACGGTTGTCTTCGAAAACATTTGTTTAATTGTTGCGCTATAACTTTGAGAAAAAAAAATACATTGAAGCATGAATAAGATCAAAAGTTCATTTCCAGGGTTCTTCCCACCCCACTCTAAATAAAATTAATTTAGTTCCTTACATAAATAGCATATTTTGAACGATCACAGCTCTACCATCCTCACAAAACGAACTACTTCTCATTCTGTGGCCCTAAAACGGATACAACGGAAGGTTCGTTCAAAAAGTTTACTTTTCAATTTAGCCTTTCTCACTTTGAAATAATATTATTTAATTTAATTAATTTTGTCAGTTATTCTTCCCATCTTCATCTTTTGCTACCCTCCCCAGAATGTTTCTTCGGTCTAACTCACGGTGGCGATAACCATCACTCCACATGCGATGCAGACAACGAGGACAACGAAAGCCAAGCAAGTTTCTTTTTCCCGTTTTCCAAAGCACTCGTTGTAAGAAAGATAGTATTTTGCGCTTCGCAGGCAGCTTCTCGCTGTATGTCTCGCAGAATGCCTTTGGCAGATATACTATTAGTATTTTCCAGGGAACCGTTCGCCGCCGTCGCCGTCGCTGTCGCCACTGTTGCCTTCCTGTCCTATACCGCCTCTTTCGATTTGGTCCCATGGCGCAGCCAACGGGTGGTAGAATCAACGATTGGTTTTTCCTGGCAGATAAGAGCAATTACCACATGCCAACCAGAAGCTCGGCATGGATGTCGAGTCTGGAGAAAATTGAAATTGAAATTTTACAGCTTTGCTACGAAACGATGCGGAAACTGAGTGGTTAAGTGTTGGAAATAGTTGTGTGAAAAATAAAACAGTTCAGATGGGGTGGTTTTCGCTGGAAATAGTTTTCCGTGAATCGAAAAATATTTTTACTGATTCGATTTGAAAATTTCGGCACCGTAAAACCCTAGGAAAATACTCAACCAATTCAAAAGTTGCCTGACATTTTTAAATAAATAGATATCAATGTAGTAAGCGAACAGCATTCAACTTCACTATTGATCCTACGGAAATGTAAAAATATCCTTCATGTAAACATTCTCCCACCGCGTTGAAAGTAAAAAAGTAAACATTGTTCGTTCGAAAGGCAAATCAACGATCTAAGGGTAAAGTCGAAAAGCCAAAACGTTTTTGTTTATTTATTCGATTTCAGAATGTCAATATTTATGCACGCGCAAGCACAGACAACGGGAGAAATTTGTCGCATGTTGTTTTTCGGGCGGAATTAAAACGGTGAACAACTAATGTTACGATAGACTCACTCCCTTGCACTTATCTCCCACTGCTCTGTCATCAATTTAGTCGTTCAATTTTCTCGTTTGAGCGTGTCCTGTTTACAATACTGTAGAACGTGCAGGCGTTAGTTGAACAACATCATGGCTGAAGAATAACTTTAAGAAACAGCTGACGAAAAATTTTCCGGCCTATACGTGAATATGCATATTGCTAATCTATAAACACATTATTAAGCAAGAACCAACACCCTTTCTAGCCTGGCTATTCATATGCACCGCTTTTTTTTTTTTGAGAAACAAAATGGGATACTTGAGCCTCCTTTGAAAACGATTAGACAGGACTCCCGATGAATTTTGTGATAAATGATTCCATTTACCATAAATTATGGGCCTTCCATTACGATAATAATAATTCCACAGCCCCTTTTCTATGAGCTAAACATCATTTTGGGTACCTTTGTAGCACTCATGCTCTAATTTTCCCTCCAAACAGTAACGTGAGTAAAACAAAACATAGGGTTTTGGAGCTGGTTCTTGGCCTATTCTTGGCATTTGAGCTCGCTACAAGTTTCAATGAAAAAACTTCGTGATGTCTAGCGTAAGCTGATTCATTAGTGTGAGCTGTTAACATTCTGTAACCTAGAAAGCGAAACATCGGAGCATCTTCCCCCCACCACCCCCCCCCCCCCCCCCCCCCACCAAACAAACCTCCACCCCCCAAAAAAAAAACCCCACACATTAAATATTTTTTTTATAAAACAACAAAAAAAAAAAAAAAAAACACAAAAAAAAAAAAAAACCCCAAAACCACAAATAATATTTTTTAAAACCATTTCCAAAAAAAAAACATTTTTTTTCACCTCTTTTTTTTTTTTTTTTTACTAAAAAAAAACCCTTAAAATTATACCTATTTTGCACCCATACGAGGCATTTTTCATATTATATGAAAACAGTCTAACTACAATTGTATGTATGTATGTAGGAAGCCACCATCCTAGCGTGGGCCTTGCCCTGCATGCGGTTCCACTTAACAGAAAGATCATGCTTTGTTACCGTTCTAAATTCAACATATCGCTGTATGAAGGGCCAAAAAGGGTTGGGCAGGCCCGCAAGCAGACACACTTACGCGAAACCTGCGGGAATAAGAGAATCTCCTTCCAGCAATATAATCCTATAAAACGAATAACAAAATACGCAATTCAGTTAAGCTTTCCACTAGATGGTTTGTTTAAGAAAGGCGCGTCAAATTCATTACAACTGTTGGAGTGGAATGTACCAATCATAAATGATAGACACATCCCCTCCTAGACTCCGGTTGGCCGTCCACTCCATTGTCCAATTGCAACTTCAATGATGCCCTGATGCACCCTCCCATCCCAGTTATGTTTTAAATCAATAAGGTATTAGGTTTTTACAATATATATCAAATATAGAATATAATAAAGAAATAAGTATATATATAGAGTGCGTATGAGTATATATAGTGTACGGAAAATTGGGTAGCCTGGACTGGATAATGTTTTCGAATTGTACACCTTGCATGTCAAAATTTCCTAAATGATTTTTATTTAAATTACATGTTTGCATACAGCTGGCCTACTGCACTTGTAGAAAAACCTGCAGAAAAACCTGCAGAAAAACCTGAAAATTTAGACAATGTATCGTAACCAAGAGAAAAATAAATGAATAAAAAATTATTTTACATAACTTAGTAGTTCCATGGATGACCTGAGATAATTTTTATATAATACTATAACTTAAATTTCGGCATCTTGTTCCGTTTCCTTGCATCGCAATAATCATTTGTAAAGGATCTCATAGGTACTACAGTGATTTTAAATAATCAAATTAATTTAAATGTAATAATATACTTTCATATCATAACAATGACGTAATAAAATGATAACATGAGCACGACAGTTATCGATAATAGAATGTATATCTGTGACTAAGATGTTCATCCTCTCGTCGATAGACTTCACCTTTTTCAGCTAGCATTAATGTCAAGTAAGATTAATATTTGTATCCATAATAATAATAAGAGAATATAATTTATTAATGTACAAAAAATATCTGACATCCAACGATCCAAGCACATCTAATGTGAACGTTATGCTGAAATAATGTAAAACAAATTGAGCCTTTAATGCTTGTAATGTTGCTCCATGCTACATAAGTGATTTTAGAACGAAAAGATGATCCCAAAGTGTAGTGAATTTATAAATTTAATGTAGATGATCGCACCCCCTCACTTCGCTATTGTCAGATTGACAACATTGCCCAGGCTACGCCAACCAGCGTCTCCATGTTTCAGCTGGCAGTCTTTTGTGATCATATGACTCGTGGAGGCGTGAGGTAGGAACTTGTGAGGACCAAAGGTCTGTCGTATCCTTCTTTAATGCTGTCAACTCACCATTTGAAGCCCATCTGAAAACAGTCTAACTACAATTGTAAACAAAACGTGAACAGTTCATCCTGCGTAAACCAAAACACACTCACAAAAATCAATGAGAAGATGTGAAGTTCCTCTCGCGAAAATTGATTGTTGGAATGGTTGTGGTTCGCGCGGAAAGGGCCTTGCAAAGTTTGAATGAAAAAAAAAAGAATTCGAGATCGCCATAATCGAGGTTATCCACAATCACATGACCAAATTGCCAAAAATATGAATGTCATGCCAAAAAAAAACCATTCGAAATTAAACAAACTAGTCGAGTATTAGCACACGACACTGAAGAAGTCAGCACATTGTAGACGAAATACGCGTATCTGTCAAGATAAGCAATAAAGGTAGTTGGAATTAAATGGAAATTACTAATCATTCTTCTTATTTTCTAGTTACAGGTATTCCACTAAACAGCTCACACTCTCCATAATAATTGTATATTATCAACAACAGTACATTTTGAATAGTTTGAGGTATTCAGTCGAGATTTTTCATTAAAACCGAACTGAACAAGTAAGCAATGAATTTTTCCACGAAGACCACGGGCCCGCACAACTGTAAATTTGGCCCATGTTTTCATGTTGATTCAATTATTGTGTTACAAGGAATCTCATCTCTTTTTTCATGCTTTACTTCTCTGTGTGTGCATAAGACAGCATTATACACGAAATAGCGAGACGTTTAAGAAAGAAGAAGAAGCGGGAGAATTGCCGAGGCCGGCCGCAACTAACTCTGAACACATGCGGCTGTACAAACTGCGAAATAAAATTACTAAGAACGCTGATAACCAGGCACCAGTACTGATACTGGCTCGGATATCAAATAGTTCCGAAAATAATAACAAAATAATAAAAATCTCTATTTGTTATTAAAACACACTCTATCCTTAATTCATATTTCGTTTAGTGTCCAAGAAAGGAAATGACATGTATTCATTCTCATCACACTACCCTTTCTCATATAAATAGTTTGGTGTTTTCCATGATCTCTAACATGCATGCATGCTTATACTTTCACAAGCATAAGAACACTACGATTAGAATAAATCCTGCTCAGAATTAATTAAGTTATCGATTATTTTATGTTAAAGGCTTTAACTGAACCAGCCAAGCTAACATACCTAAGAATATCTGGAACTTGGTAGTAGGTTTTTTATGGACCACCCCAGGGACTTTGAATAACAAAAACTCATCTTTCAATTCGGGAATAAAGTCATCGGGTATTTCTTCCGCCAGATCCATCTTTTACATAGTTGACCTCACATAGGAACGTTGGACCATTCCACCACAGTTGACAGTTGCTTAATAGAACTGGCTTCTTTCCTTGGGATACGATATCCGCCGGATTTTAGTCCGTACTGATGTACCTCCAATGTGTTGTTCTGCCAGTCGGTTGATTTTGGCCACACGGTTGCGAACAAAAACTTGCAGTCAATCCAAAGGTTTCTTCATTCAAACCAAAACTATTTGACTATCGGATCACAATAAAAATATCTTGGATATCAAACTTCAGCGTCGTGATCACCTTATCCACCAGCTTGGAATGTAGTCAGGTGGCACACAGCTTCAGTTTAGAAATGACTATCTCACGAAGACTTGGACTTGCTGCACATAAGACGAAACACTGCTGACCCGTCCTTAAGAACGCAGCAAAGGTAAACATTTGCCCCATATGTACAAAGGGGCATCGGTGAAACCATGCTTCTCCACTGTCTTCGTACCACGACGCATCTTGGAATTTCGAAATTGGTTAAATGACTCAACGATGTATGGAATTTTGTCCACTGCTGAAGTATATCACCTTTTACAGGATCATCCCATTCAAGGTTGGTAACCCACGGGCACTGCATGATCACCTTCGTTTCGACGACCACCGGTGAGACAAGTCCCAATGAATGAAACAACTTCGCTATTTGGGACAGGACACTCCGTTTCGTCACCCTGCATTGGCCACCCGTCAATTCAGCCGTCTTGTTGAAAAGAAACAAGTCTTTGTTCGGGTCCAACTGAAGTCCCAAAGCCTTAATCAATTCATTGGTGGTGGAATCCTGGATCGGCACTAAGGTCTCTGGATTCACTTCAGGAATTCCTTCAAGCACATGCGTGGAGTTGGAACACCACCAGATACGCCCAGATACACCCAGTACGAAGAAATCGTCCATGTAAGAATCGTTAAGGACAACTTCGGCCGCATTTGGATATTTTTTTCTCTGATCACGGGCTAGCTTGATTAGTGGCCTCACAGCTAGAAACAAAACTGTTGACGTGCCGTAGGAAACGGTCCAAGATTTTCAGTGCTTCAGACGGGTGACCCCAGAAGATTTTTTGGTATTGATTCTGGAAAGAATCGACGATAATTGGTCGGTACATTATTGATACATCTATGGAGAAAACGTAGATGTGGATCCGGAATTAATGGTTTCTACTTGATGGTTTCAGTATACAGTGATGCGGTAGATAATACGTTTGGAGACCGGGAGGATCTTCTTCCTCACTCACTTCACGGTAGTGGCTCAACGATTCGTATACGTCGATGAACGTTGCATATTGAGCATTCAGGTCACCAATTTATTTTCCAACAGCAGATATCATTTCAACGCTAGAGATCTTGAGCTTCTCAACTGGTCGACGGATTCACGGAAGGGTAGAGGGACCACGAATCTTCCATCCTTGTGACGACGATAGTTACGTTTAAAATGTTCTTCGAATCGTTCTTCCTCAGTCGTCATCAAGACTGGTCCAGCAATTTCTTCATGGTCAAAGAACCGCTCTAAGCATGCTTCCAACTCATGAGTCACAGCTATGTTGACAGACACTGAAGAATCATCCTCCGTGCTTGCATGCATTGTGAACGAAACACGCTGGAGCAGGATATATTCACAAGTTGCTTCGTAACTACAGGTACTGAATCCACTCTGGTTGGCTTGGGCGACTCAACCGATCTTACCTCAGGTTTCGCAAACTACTCTAAATGAATCATGTGGTGTTTTTTGCCACACTTTTAACAAGCTTTGTCACTAGGACACGTTGCACAACGATGGTCTCTCCTGAGGCATTAAAGGCTCTTTCAGCATACCTGTTCCAAGCTCGCATTTTGGAAGGTCGGACATTTGAAATTTTGGTGACAAAAATCACACGGGGCTTCCGGTGTCGCTGTTGTAGAATGCGAGGCTTTGGAATATCCACCTTTGGCTGGAAAAGGTTGAGAGTACGACATCTTGGAGGTTGCTCTAGGGTTAGTGGTCTCAAACCGTTCCAAAATCACACATAGTTGATTCAAGAGCTTTACCATCTGATCATAGTCTGGAAGCTCTGATTGGTTGATGACGGGCCTGGTGATCCAAACGTGTCAATAGGTTGACCATAAACAACGGAGTAATCTCGGTAAAAAGCTGGTTGAGTTTGACGATATTTTCAAAGTGACCAGTGCACTCGTCTATCAGGTTGCGTAGATCTTTCAACGACTTCTCTGGAATCTTTTTCATGTTCAGGAGACTAAGGATGTGTGACTCAATGATCAGTCGTTGGTTGCTAAAATGGTCTTCCAAGATCTTCCATGCTCGCCCGTAATTATTTGTCTGTATCGTCTCCAAATCGATCACACAGGCAGCATCTCCTTTAAACGAACTCTCCAAATGATACAATTTTATTGCATTGGAATCGTTCGATTACTGCATCAAGTTGTAGCGTTCATTTCTTCATAGAAACTTGAAGATGTTCCGGAGAAAGTGAGCTTTTGGTTCCAATCGAAACATCCGTCCAACATTTTGAAAATGCCGCCAGTTTTCATTGATGCTGGTGTTAAAATCAATACCGAAGTGAAAATCGGTATTTTGAAGGACCTAGTGCTTCCCAGAGTGAAGGCCAACATCTCTGAGGATCAGTATGTTGTCTTGCTATAAGATAAAGTACCATGTCACACGTCAAATGGGATCCAACGATGGCTGATGGAAAACATAAATCCTGCAAAAAACTTACCCTAGTGTGAAGACCCTGAAGTCTATCATAAGGCGCACATGGCAGTCGATCTTTGAGGACTACGTTTGAAACGCATGTTAGGCTTCCGGCGTGTTCAAGCTTGTGGATGTCATTGATAAAAATGGAGAGCAAAACGAGTAAATTTATTTGAAAGGACTTAATAACTCGAAAAAGTTGGTATTATTACTTAAAGCAGATGAAATGGGATTTGAAAAAAAAACCATAAATTTTCATATTTTGACCGCACCCTTCATAAAATTAAGTGATCTTAGTTATTCTGAAAGATTAACATTTATAAGGAGAAAACTTATCTTCAGCTTTGTTAATCCGAAATCCTATCAGGTGATAATATAAAAACCTTCATCGTTTCCGCCTTTAAACGTTAATTTCTAATTGGTTCGTAGTTCACTGACTACCCAAAACCACCGACAACCACAGTTTCGAGTGTTGAAGTTTAGTCGAACTTTTGCATAAAAGTGAAAAACTTGAAACACGAATTAAATTCAAGAGTCGAAACTGCTCATAAACCGCTCACCCCAAGAAATTCTTGCCATTAGTTTGTGCATTGAAATTTTTCCATCATGAACCCCGTGTTTTGGGATAGTTTTCCATGCTTTCGATGAGCAAACCCGAAGCAGGAAAACCACTTTTATCGTTCCGGTAGGAGGGAATCTGCAAAAAAAGCATCAGGAACGAAAACCAACGATGAGGGCAAGAAAGGGTGTAGCTAGGGCATTGCTAATAATGGGTATTTTTCTCCTGTCAGAACATCGGTTTTGTTTCTGGGTTTTTTCGTGCAAAGGTCGGTTTTGTCGGTTCGTGTTCTATTTTTTTTTAAGCAGAATCTAGTTGAAAGCATGGAACATGCATACCACAAAGCAGCTAGATAGAATAAAGGAAAAGTAAAATCGTTCTTTGTGAGTAAAGAAGTTCAACGGTGTGTCAAAGGATTACGACCACGTATTGGTGTGTGGTGAATGGGGATGAATGGTAAAAACTTCGGAAAGAAAAAAAAAACTATCCTAAAGCTTTTGTGTTGTGGGTGTTGTGCAATGATCACGAATGCTGTCTGTTAATCCATTCTTCGACTCGTTTTCCTTTTTTATTTTCGAAAACATGCCTGTGCCGGTGGAACTGCTCCCATGGTGGTGAGTTCAAATTTAGTTTTATTGAATTTTATCACGAAGTATCGTTTAACGAAAACAGGTTTTTGAAACTATTTAGTAGGGTTAGTGCTAAGAAGAATTTCTGCTGCTTTCATAGCACAACCTCGTGTTTTCCACTGGCATCGAAGCTGAACTGATCGCTCATGACACGATGGTTAGAAAATTGCCACCAGTTCCAAAATAGCCATGCTATGGAATCGCCATAATAGCCACGCTATGGAATCGACGCTGAAAATCGAGACAAGTGTGAAAATTCTCGTCGTGCTCTTCAACCGAATGCTTTTTTGGCTGACTTCTCGATTTTTCGTTCATTGTTTTTGTTATTGGTATCACATGGGCCATAACATTAACCGGAAACAAAGTGGTTTGAGAATAATACCAGCGCCCACCAAAAGTAAATCCAGTATGATTGAAAATAGAAACAGGGTCGTAGATAGTATTGCGGTTTAACGTACAAAAGATAGTAAGTTGTAGAATAATCGAGTTATCTTCTATTCACAACGTGGGTGAACGTTGCAGTGCGCATCTTGCTTAGAAATGAATGATTTTACTTCATCCTCTATCACAACACAGACGAGTTAGTGATAAATCCATGGAAAGCTATGAGATTTTTAAAGTCACAAAAAAGCTTGGAAAATTACGAAGAAGTAAATATATAAGAAATAACAGCGTTTTAAATTTTAAACCTTCTTACAGAGATGGATATGGGTCATTCCACCCAAAGTAACCAAGACAATTGCAAACTTGTATTGATGAATAATCCAAATTGGAAAAAAGTTGAAGACACAAAGTGAACCAAATTTAATTAAAATCGGTTAAATAAACTGATGAGTGACGTCAATTACATCATCACTTTGTGCTGTCTTCGTTTTCCGATTGAGATTAACTAATTCGTCGTTATCAAATTTGAACTTTACTTTGAGGTATTGTTCACTAAGCAACTGTTTCTTAAAATCCCAGCATTAGTGGCGATTTGATCCAAAAATTTTAAAAAAAACAATTTTCTTTTCCCTTTTTACACCCCCCCCCCCCCCCCCCCCCAAAAAAAAAAAATTTGCCAAACCCCCTCTCCCCCCCCACTCATACTCTCGTCTCCATGATTACAACCACGTTGCGCTTCGTATGGAAGACATTTTTGACGAGCACCTGTTACAATCAACCAGGTGTCCGTAGAGCAAAACCACCTGTAAATTAATCACGGACATTCGGAAAGCGTGCACCAACAAAAACAACAAAATGGGTTTACAGTATCATTTCGTGTGCCTTATATTTCCATTCCTTTTCCTATCCTGCCTTCTCCTGTCTGTCTTGTTTCTAGCATACTACCACTTCTTCCTCCTTTTCTCTCTTTTCTCTATCGACATTGCCTACTTTCTAGCTACTCACGGTAATCGGCTCAGTGCACCCGTGCCGGCGTCAACTATCGATGCTGGCCCGTCACACACACACTCCGATGCTTCGCGCGGCTCCGTCACCTGGAATCAGCTGATAACCGGTCCGATTTGTCTCGTCGCATCCGAATCCGACTGGCTCGCGAGTGGCCACGATGTCCTCGCGGTTCGCACCGACCTGTGCTACCGCCGGCAAAGTCCGACCTGCGAAATGCAGAGCCCCAAACAAAAAGCCCTAAAACCCCTCGGGTTAGCTTCATTGGGTAAGCCGCTTTCTTCCACCTATACCTACTTTTCAAAGGCTTTTTTCTCGCTGCTTGGATCCACCGGTCAGCGCACAATCCACTTTTACGCACTGCAACCACGTCCACGCGCGGTGCCGTTTTTCTTCTGTCTGGCCTTTTTTCCTGAACCAGTTCGTCTGCGTGTGTGTGTGACGGAAGCGATATCAGCTGAATGCTTAGGGCAAAATAATTTTGGCCTTTCGTTTCTCTTCAAGTCACTCGGCCCATGCAGCATTGTTGACTGATCATACGGTCGAGTGTGTTTAGGAAATATGTGTGTTAACGTGACACGTAAAAATAATACCACCCAATAATCATAACGTAACACACCCCTCAGTTTTTTTGTTGTTTTCTCCGCCCCCGCGGCCCCCCCCCCCCCCCCCCCCCCCCCCGCCGAACGGGGCCCAAAATTTTTTTACCCCCCCCGCCCGCCCCCCCCCCCCCCCCGCCCAACCGCGGGGAGGGTTCGCCCCCTTTCCCCCCCCCTCCCCCCCCCCCCCCCCCCACACCTTCCACCCCCCCCAAACCCCTGGACCCCGAGAAGCCGGCATGCGCTCGATGCTCTAACTTTTCTCCAGGAGCGCCATATATTGGCCGCTCGACTGCATCCGGCCGACACAAATGATCGTGGTGGATTAATGAGGTTAGTGTCAATGTCAAAAAAAATTGCGGAAAAAGTCACTGCTTACGTTTTTCAGATAGGCCCTAATGAAAACTATCTTTTAATCTTACCACTCCCAACATGCTTCAAACAATCCAAAATGTTCTGTTTTTGATAATATGCAATGGTTGTTTACGTTAAAACACGAAAATTTTACATCAACACACACTGTTTTTTGTAAATTTTAATTGCTCGTCCTGAAAAGGACGGTGGTTATGATACGCGTCAGAAATTAATTCCTATTTCTGATTCATTTGTGCAGCAGGGACACCATTCACTCAGAAAAATAGATTATCAAACTCCTCGTTGCTGCGAATGGTCGACAGCAACATACTTGGAATGATTCTGGTAATGTATTTGTCACAAGCATCATTTTGGATTTACTTATAGCACTTAATTGAAATTTTAATGTAAACATTTTTTAAGTATTTCTGATCAAATAGTGTATGAATGAAGACATTCTGTTCAGTCGAACGAGAGTAATAGGCGTTCAAAAACCTTTCACTTTAGCGTAACGCTCTCATTTTTCAAAATTTTGAAATGACACCAGATATAGAACAATCAAAGTTTTGACATTTTTACCCAGGAAAAAAATCTCAAGAGGGTAAATGAAAATCCAAATGATTTAAAAATGCTTGAAATTTCAAGATCTGATTTTGTTGTAATTTTTTTCAATCGATTTCTTATCTCTGAAAATTTTTGGAACATTCATTTCAGATGATGAAATTTTTTTTATCCAATTTCAAAAAAAAACGACATTGCGCAAACGTTTCATTAGTCCAAAATATGCCCTATGGTAAATTTGGGTTCAATCGGACATGGTTCAAGGGCTTATATATTTAATGGAACTTTGAAACCTCCCGAGTGCTGATTAATGGAAGGAACAATCGATGAAATTGCTAAGGGAAGTTAATTCTAGTGTTTTCTTGCCTTTTATATACTTATAATTGGTAGGTGATATATCATCAGAGTGGTTCATCCATCAGGGTGGTTTGCTTTGTTATTTTGTCATTTATATTTATTACAATATTTGCTAGGTATTTTGACATAACATTTTTACATAACGTGTAAACATAACTCGTCATTTCTTCTGTCAAGCAAAACTAGAAATCCTGGTACCCTCGAGCGACTGTGTGAGAGCGATCTTATGTCTGAAGTAACAAGCAGTGATGAGTGGTCGACTTGAAAACGTCTGTGAGTTGGAGACGAAATAGGCCTATCTGTCAAAAAATAATCTTGCTCACGTTTACTAATGATAGTTAGAAAAAATGTTTCAGTTTTTTTTTTTTATTTTTTTTAAAGGTGATCAAGTGAAACGATAATTTAAATTCTCCTACATTTCCAGTTACAATCGTTCTACTGATGCACTCGTAAAAGTGTTTTATAAGTGAAGCTTAGGAAATATGTTTACCCTTCACTCTATTTGCCACATGATGAACTATCTCATATGGGTAGTTAGAAAAGGTTGATAAAAGAAGTCTTTCATTGATTTTAAGCAATAAGTTGATTTACATACTATAATTGTTACGTCTGTATTCTCCGTACGTGGAGTATCGATTATGATACAGAAGGAGATGTCCGCTCATCACCATGAGGCACCCAAAGTGGACAGTAATGTGTGCTAGAATGAAAGATATGAAGAGAAAGTGTTTAAAGTTCCGTCAGTGTACGGTAGGTTGAAAATTGAAAAAAAGTATTGACAATTGAGCGAAAGGGCATGGGTAATGTAGTACTCGAACCAAGGACGTTACCTTTGCCTAACATTCCACTGCGGGGTAGGTCAAGGCACGGACATCTCCTTCTACATCAATAATTAGATTGCCCACCCGAACATCTGCGGTAGTTCGGATATAACTCCATGAAGCTATAGTTTGATGCAATGCTTGAGTAGTACAAATCTTGCTATTTTTAATACAGTCAATAACCCAGCCTTCATTAAGTCTTCTTAAAAAGAATTGTTGAACATAGCTTACGTTCTGCACAATTTGAATCAGTCATAAACTGGATAGCAAGCATAAGTCAGACAGAGAATCTTTGTCTTAAGCCTATCCACGTTAAATTTCGGAAACATTTCTTTCAGTGTAGATTTTCAATTATTTCACGGATCGCTGAATCGTTTCACTTCTATGACAGCTGAAACTCTCCACTTTATTTCGTGGTACAACATGTTTACATTCTTGTTACATTCAGTAAAATGGCGTCGAAGCAAGTGAAAGTGCGCCAACGTATTTTGTACTAACGGCAGCAAAATCCGAATTTATCGGCACGCGATCTTGCCTAGAAACTAAATCTACCGAAAAGTACCATGTTTCATGTTAGTAAATCATTTGACCAGCGCTTGACTGTGGATCGGAAGGTCAGAAGTGTAACAAATTGTAAAGTATGCTCCCGACAAATGGACAAGAAGGTGGTAGCCATTTTTGAGAAAAAATCCCAATCTTTCTGTGCGAAATGTGGCTCCCAAAATTGGGAAGTTAAAATCATACGTACAAAAAGTGAAGTAGATGCAAGGTCTTAAGGCGTACAAAGTGAAAAGGTGCCTAACCGTGATGATAAGCAACATTTCACTGCAAAAAGTCGTGCTAAGGAGCTTTACACCAATTTTGCAAACATTTTCTTTTATCATAATGGACGACGAAACATACGTACTCGAAGTCTCCGAAGCTTCCGGGTCTGGCACCGCTATGCAAAGGAATGCCGTTGCCGAGAATTTCCGGACAAAGAAGGTGTTCAAATTCCCAAAGAAGTATTTGATTTGGCAGGCCATATGTTGTTGTGGTCGAAAATCTAAAAGTTTCGTCTCTACCGGTACTATCAATAAGGATGCGTACGAGAAAGAATGTCTGCAAAAGCTGTTGCTACCGTTTAACAGAAGCCACGACTCTCCAGCTCTGTTTTGGCCTCTTGTCACTACGCGAAATGGAGAGATGGAGAGTTGTCAGAAGACGGAAAATCGTCACGGGGGGCTACCGTACGGAACCTGATGGCGGGTGTAGAAAGTTCGAGAATTTTGCAGAAAGAAGGATTAACATCTTAATCAACTGTTTCTAATGTAGAGATAACTTTATTATTGTGAAATAAACAATCGGTCTTGTTGAATTATGTGTATTTTTCTTTCTGCTATTATTTTGGTGTCCAAAATTTAAAGTGGACAGGCTATAATCGCATATACATTAAAGTGTTCTATTGAATGTTTTCTTTTACAGATTTTGATCCTAAAATATCCTCGTTTCACAAACTACGATGTTTATTTTGAACATCATTTTCCATGTATATTCCCGTTCTATTAGAACTCCAAATGATTTGGATTAAGCCGTGGATATAACAACGTAATACATAACTGGAAGCTGCGAAGAAGTTTCTCCTTTGCAATCCGTCAGAACTGCTAGAGAAACACCTTGGTGGAACTTTGATTAAGCTAAGCTCAGAAACAGCTTAGACATTTTTTTAGAAAAGTTTAGAAGAAAGGGTTCGTATCCCTCTCGATCTTCTCACAGGGCTGCCAAAAATGAACTATTTGGACGGAACCTTTGTAAAAATGTCTCCAGTATAAAGAAGATTATAAGATTAAACTTCAAAGTTAATGAAATTTGAAAATCAATTGATTACATCACCTCTTATGATGCAGAAGCGCAGGAACTTTGATTTGAAGAAAACTTCCCAAGTTTGTGTGGATTTAACATCATCTGATGAACCAATTGTCCTTCAAGCAATTGACAAGCCCGCAGAATTGTAACCTTTGAATCTATTCAATGGACCCTTAATAGATTTACTCTGTATGACACATCTGATGCCCTATAAAACGCGCTACTTCCGACATTAGGTACAACGTCAGTGGATTGACAGTAAAATCGGTTGTCGCTAGTCGATAAACTCGGTTTTCAACTGTAACGATAATATTATTATATAACAAAATACGTTTCATAATGTTCACAGGAAAAAAAAATGAATTTTGACAAGCGCATAAAATTTCCCCTCGTTTGATTAAATAAATATAATTAGGAGGAAATTAGTAATTTTTGCCTTCCAGTTGAAAAACATCTCAAATTCGGTTTAAAATTATTTGTTTTAGATATCAATACGAAAGTAAAATAACATATTCAACTTTGCAGAAGTAAGCGGAAGCATATGATCAAATTTAAAAAAAATTCGAAGCCATGATACATTTTGTTTTGGGTGAGCACCAAGTCCTGACCTTCCCTTCCATAGATGTAGAATTCTTTAGAAATATTTAAATAGTATTCAGATGGGGGCGACCCCGGCGTAGTGGTTAACATCCATACCTCTCACGCCAAAGTCACGAGTTCGAATCTCACCCCCGGACAAGTTACGAAAATACCCAAAAGAGGTTTTTGAGTGACTAGGACGGGAGATGAACCAGCCCGAGGCTGAAAATCTCGATAATCCAGACAAAAAAAAAAAAAAGTATTCAGATCCATCGCCTAGAAAATCAGAATTCCTGAAAACATAGTTCAATCTGAATTTTTATCAATATTTAAATACGCGTTGAACCAAAATTAGATTAGCCATTTTAGCCATTTTGAAAAGTTTCGCTTGAAAATACAAGTAGGCCTTAGAGTGAAACTTCGAAAGTGCATATATTATCTCCCACATATTATACAGTAGTGAAATTACTACTCTCTGTCCGAAGTAACATACCAGTCGAGAAGTAGCAATTTCATAACTGTATGTTATGCATGAGTTGACTTCTGTGCTCTCGAAGATTCATGTTAAAGCTTAATTGTTTCTTCACCTTAAAATATTCACATTCAATTGTCGCATAGATATCAATCAAAGAAGCCAATCGATCTACGCTGTTCGGCACCTAGGTGTCTGAAAGCTGTACGCATATTTTGGACCTACATTGGTTTATCTGCAAACCTTGTTGCCTAAATGGAGCTAACCACTCAAACAGTGCTGAAAATAGCTCTAACACGCTACATAATTGAGCAAATTTCTCTCGCTCTTAGGAAAACAACGCCTTCAACTTACTTTAGCCTAAAAGTTCCTGTGGCGCATAAGCAGACTCATTGAATTAGATTTGTGCCTGTGTAGTGGGAAGGCTAAATAAAGAAAAAGGAAAATCAAGAAATATGTTAAGTACTTCTGGTTAAGTTCATTAGGACATTTCTTCGAGTTGAGAACATTTTTTTCTGTAGACTGGTCGTGTGCCTTTTTACCACAGTATCCTTTTGCCTGCTGATACAACAACCGGATGGTGGTAATGATGCCGGGACAGTCAAACCAGAGGAAGTTGGTACCAGACAGAAGAAAGGACGACAACAACAACAGCAGCAATCGTGGCTTGAAAAATGGCAGATGGAAGCGGTAAACATAATGCGAACGTGTGTATGGCACCTCGCCGTGTGATGGTTTTGCCTTCTGTTAGCGACATTTTTTTTTCTGGGCTCTTGGTGGGAACCGCTTTTAGTTTGGCCACCACACACCGGTCGCAGCCAATTCCCACACTGTTGGGAAGTTAAATAGGCGAGTGGACGAGGGAGCACAAAGTGAGATTTATGGGATAGTGACGTTTTAGCTGGAAACGGGAAAATTTGAATAAAACGAAAATAAATATGAATGGGATAAAAGGCTGCAGTTATTTGAAGGACGTATCCGAGGTATGGACGAGCTTAAGGGAAAAAAAATGCGCCGGAAATTAGTTTTTATGTGTGCTAAAGGTTCCTATCGTTGGCTAGGTCCTATGCTGCCTGCAGGAAGCACGGTTAAAGAAGTTTTTATTTTTCCTGTGAGAACCGAATCCCCTCTGAGACATGCAGGAATTTTGCGGCACATTGTGGGAAACAAAATGGAATTCATTTGGGTTCTGTTGACGAGTAGTTTGCTTATCAATTATCAA
Source organism: Aedes koreicus (assembly GCA_024533555.2). NCBI lineage: Eukaryota > Metazoa > Arthropoda > Insecta > Diptera > Culicidae > Aedes > Aedes koreicus. Next base: position 144,622 of record JAHHFK020005047.1, on the reverse strand, counting down.
AGAAGTCAATCTTGTTTGAAAAGGTAACCATAGAGCAAATGTGGTTTACAAAATATTGGTTCGATGAAAAGCTCTTAGTGCAATATTTATTGGCTTTCAACAGAGGTCCGATTATATTTTTTATCGCTTTGTTTACTTCCAATGGGTATTTTGTATGCGACTTCGCTAAATTAAAGAAAATAAAGTGGTATTTTCATCTAAACCCTGCAGGTTTTTATTGACTGACATAGTACAGTGGAGCAAAGCAAAAATGCGCTTGAGTTGCTAGAAGCAGTTCTATTTTTTTTTCAGGATGAAAAAAAAACAGTAGCCATGGAAACTAGCGAAACAAGGAGGAAAGCTTACGCGAAAGGCGGACTAATTTCTTTTGCAGAATTAAATATTCAACTTTTTAGGACTGAAGTTTTCTGTTTTAAATTAATTCTATTTAAAAAGCAGTTAGTTGCAATGCAAAAATGAGGAATGAGACTGGCTTTCGTTGGCATAACACTCCTCCAAGTTCAATTGCAACGAAACTAAATTAAATTAAAATCAGAATGAATTAAAAACTTTGTCCTGCTTGCCAGTTCAGGTTGAGCTGCAGTAGAAGAAGCAGTACTCGGCAAATTCATATACCTATCATTTCAAAATGCGGGTGGTCAAACTCGAATACCTTTATGAAATTCGAAAAACTATTTTTCAAATATCTACCTTATTGCTTGTCGTCTGCTCGAAATCGGTACGCTTCCAATCGGTTGTATCTGAGAATCTGTGCGGTTCGGTTCCATACTTCCAGGTCAACATTTGATACCGTTTGTACCGTCACTCCACCCGAATTGGCAATTGATGTGTTTGCAGGATATGGATTTTCGAATCACCCAAAATAAGATTTTTCAGCTAATATTTCAAAGACGCTATTTTAAAAGCTTAAGCTTTAAAATACAAACTCAGATGTTGATGAAAAGTTAACAAATATCGCCACTCGCTGAACTATACACTGATAGAGATGTGTGCGTTAACTCAGAGCCACGATGCGATATAGTTACCAGAAACAATTCCGGACCCGCCTTAGTTCAAGGGTTCAAGTGTTGTCCAATTAAACTCTGTAAATGGAAAATTAATTTTGTTGTTATTAAAAGGATTGGGCATGGTAAATAAAGATGCCTAGGGTATGAAAAAGAGTATTAGAAATTAAATTTGGAAAATGCATCTGTCACGGACAATACAACACCCCATATTGATTTTCATTTGGACTGTGATAATAAAATCTTATGGTTTGCAATTATGCATATGTGTAGTTTGATTTGTTGTTATTTGTTGAGGTTTTCCCATATGTTTATTATTATAAACATAAAACACGTTTAAAGAGCTCTCACAGTTTCACAGAATACTCTTCTTCCGAGAAGGAAAATCGTGACTTTCTATCTTGAAGAGTTTTGAAAAATAATTTAACATTTTGGTGGTAAACACATAAGCAAATAGTATGTGTACCACTCGCTCTTGCCAGTAAGCAATACCTAGGGTGATTTCTTGCAAAAATAGAGAAACTCAAATAATTGTAGGATATTGTTCTTTTAAAATGGTGTAAGCCTCTCTCAAATTACACAATACTAATCGTCGTTGTATACAAACCTTATCATCAACGTTTTTTTTTAAATAACATAGTCTACAGTTATTCAATACCAGAGCTTAAACCAGATTTAAGCGTATGGGTAAGCATCGCTTAGGAGTTAAGCGGAGGTGAAGAAATTGGCCGTAAGACACCTAAAGCAGCCTACTCAAATCTAGATCTATTCAAGCATGACGTTACAATACTTTCACACAGTATGCTATAACGTAACATCATGCTCATGACTGCCAATGTAAACACAATTTTAAAAACATTATTCACCTAGGCTGTTGACAGCAGAAACTCCGGATGGTCCAGCGATAGACTCTACAGGTGCGAGTGTTTGCAAGGGCAATTTTTGCAGATGAAAGAACTGCTGTCGTCCAATTTCACTTTTTTTTTAACTACATAATTTTGAACGGCTTGGGTGATATTTCTAGTTAACGATTTAAAACCCGCAAACCACAAAGTGCACACTTTTAATGCATTGTTAATTTAACACTGGATATGTTCTGATGAGCAGAGCTCTTGGTTCCTTAATGATTATTCCACTTACAAGTTTCACTTCCAAGTTCACGTTATATAGGACCACCATCCATTGTACCCCTGAGCAGGTATCTTCCATACCTGGTTATATGTATAATTTGAGCATGTGCTCAGGTGGCTATGACCAGCCGCAACGGCTGAAAACACAATAATAAAGGCTATAATAATAATCCGCCTAGGTAGTCATTGACTTGTTGAAGTATTCGTAGCCAAGCCTATAACAGCAAAAGTAGCATATAAGCATGAATACATAATTATTATGTATTTCGTTATCGGTTATTTGATTACAATTTTGGCATTTGGGGAGTCGTATTGTCCGTGAAAGATGCATTTCCTAAATTTAATTTCTTAATACTCTATTTGATACCCTATGCATCTTTATTTATAATTTTACGAATCCCTATGACAATTTATGATACCCAACATCAATCTATAAATTTGATTCAAATCTTTGGGAAATCCGTGTAAGTCTAGAATCCGAAATTTAAATAAGTGTAGATAATATGGCTAAGTAACAGTGATGTGATAGTGATGTGATAGGAAGCCACCACTAGTGCAGGACTTGCCATGGCGTACAGTTCCTCCTAATGGCAAGATCAAACTTCACATACCTGTAATCCTCACTATTCCTTTGTATGAAGGGCCAAAACCGATGGTGAGGACCCGTAAGCAGAAGCACTTACACGAAACCCACGGAAAGGATAGAGAGTCTCCTTCCAACGAAACGCTCTTATTACAGGACATGTACGGTAAGCAATACACATTAGGATTTCCGTCTGGTGATTTGTTGAAAATAGGGTGAGCAAACTCACCGTAGACTGTCGGACGACATTTAGCCCTTCGCTGATCTGGATCTGACGATTTCCATCAAGGAAGGTATAATTGTCATCCATGATTTGGGCCAGATAACCACGAATCCCTCATCCATCCTACATTTCGTCTGGCACCCTGTATTCCCCCTAACCCTTTGTTATTAAATGTTTGTATATAATTTACGTAATAGAATATAATATATGTATCTATAAAATAAATCTGACATCTACTGAATTGTTACTGCAAAATAAAAGTTGGATATGTATTAACATCTTAATAGTCCTGAAATGGTGAAAATAAGAGTAGATCAGTCCAATCAACAAAAGTAAAATTTAAATCAGAAGATATTTAATTTATTTATTTTTGATTACTTGTTTTTTAGAATCAACAGACTTCTTCTATAAGTCGAAGAAAACAGTTTGAGTGATCGAAAAGCCCGGTTTGATGATTCCTGAAATAAATGAAGTAGGGAAACTGCCCCCATATTAATCTCATTGTTCCTGTATTCATCCTACGATGAATCAAACAATTGTGCAGTTGAAGGATCGGTTTCGTTTTCTAATAATGTTTGCTTACGTTAAATAACTATAACAAACATTACTTACTAATCCTGTCACGTGTATATCGTTTTATTTCAAGTAGGATGAATTGCAAAGTGATGAGATTAATATAGGTACATCTTCCCTATCTAATCATAAAACCACTAAATACAAATATTTAAATACAATTCTATACTGCTTAAAATCACCTGCCAGTCTTTTATGAAATAGTAGTTGAAGTTCAGAAATAGAATTTTAACACTGTTTCACTGTTAAGCTGAAATGCTGAAAAACAAATTGAGCATTACAAGCATTATATTGTCATGCTGCTTCATGCTCTTAAATGCAAAAGTAATTTGAAATGCAAGGATGACTCCAAAGCGTGCTGACATTATTAATTAAATGAAAATGGAATATATACCTTGCTTGTGCACGATCTTCAGTCACAGTCACTCACTTCGCTATTGTCACATTGAAAACATTGCCCAGACTACGCCAACCAGCGTCTTCATGCTGAAATGCTGAAAAACTAATTTAGTCTTTATTGTGTGTCATGTTGCTTCACGCTAAAATGTGTAGATAAATAATGTGGAAGAACTTGGAACAATAGAACTGACTCTTAGCTTCGGGTCTTGACAGAGAATTCCTATTGAGCCTATTCCTATTCCATAAAAATATATAATATATATATATATATATATATATATATATATATATATATATATATATATAAATATAATAAAAAAATATATAATAATAAAAAACAACACAAACATAGATTTCAAAAAAAAAAGATCAACGAGAATTCAACCACACACACACAACTCAACAACACCAACACAAAAAACACACACACACACACACACACACACACACACACATACACACACACACACACACACACACACACACACACACACACATATATATATATATACACACACACATACATACACACAGACATCCCAAGTAACATTGCCAAAACCATCCAGCTTTATTAAGTTTTATTAAAGTTTTATGAAAGCCACTAGAAATCAATTCGGCTTTATTATGGTAGCAAGAGATGCCAATAGGTTTCAAATTTTAGTCAGGTTTATAAGAACCTACACAGCTTCTTTACAACGATCTTAAAACCTTGACTTCTAAAATTCCTTTTACTCCTATCAAAGGTTTTATTTTGACTTTATTAACTCATAAAATGCTGTTTTGAAATGCCGTTTTAGGATTTATTCATATTATCTTATTATGGTTAGTTTAAAAAGCATTTTAAAACCATTTTGCCTCCAGTAAATGCATTAAACGGCTAACTGGCATTGAGGAAAGCTACCAAGCGACCAGATAGTTTTATAGTAGCCATTGCTAGGATAAATTGGCTTTTTGGCAAAACTGTGATTTTTTGCAATCGCCATATTGAAATATATGAAATAATTGAAATGTGGAAAAATAAATACACCAAATTTTAAATGTAATACAATTGAACTGTAGATCTGAGACAAACTTCGGTATTCGTTTAGATAACCTAATTGAATTCCATCAATTTTCAGGAGTTTCATGATTAATTTACGGAATATATTTTTTTCAATTTTGTTTTTGTTGTTGTAAACTCGCATAATTTCCAAGGCGCATTAATTTTCAGCTCTTATCGTGCCAATATTCACCATAAAATTAAATGCGCATATGATTTGGAGCATGATACGCTATAAACAAAACTCAATTTGTTTTATATATTTTGCTATCAATCATAATTTCCCGCAACAGTAGAACTTTTTTCTTAGCCATTATTTACTGTTGAATGAATCAGAAGAGAAACAAAGCAAAACAACAAAAACCAACCACGATATCGCCGTGAAGTTTGACAGCTGTGGCCATTCAGCCCTATGCTGGTTTTGATGGCGGCCAATAGGTTTTATGATGGTTTTCAAGTGGTCATAACATCTTTCACTAGAACATTTTCAAAATCTTTATGGTCTAAGAAAGGTTTTATTAATTTGTTTTCACAACCGTCTATAGAGTGGGCCACTTTGTACACATTTCGGCTTTAAAGATGCATAGAGGAGGTGTTGGTGGACAAAACAGTTTTGAATGTAGTGTCATCAACAAAGCCTGGAGGAGTGCTATACGGCTGGAATAGAACGGAAATTGTTACTTGGGATTCGTCCCGCCCCAAGATACCCCCCCCCCCCCCCCCCCCAAAAACCATTTTCACGTTCTTACCCCTTCTTTTTTTTTAAAAAAAAAAAAAGAAAATAAAGAAATATTTTATTTTCAAAAATTCAAAATATAAAATAAAATAAAAAACAAATTTTACCTTCATTTCTGAATATCCCATCCGTCACAAAACCAAACAAATGCGACACAAAAAAAACCAAACAAGACAAATTAGAGCGAATTGTGTTTTCCGGTTTTGAACTCCAACGAATTAATTTTAATTAATTTCCCCCAGGTTTTTTTTTGGTCATATCTCCTTAAAAAATTACCCAATCCAATGAAATTTTGATTAGTTATTTAAAGATTTTATAAGTTTAATTTGGCTACAAAACTAAAATCGGTACACAAATAGCTCAGTATGTAATCGGAGACTAAACTGTTTGATTACTATTATATTAGACCGTCAAGTACTGTTTCGTTCATATCTTCGGAACGAAATCTCCGAATAAAAAAATAATCAATAGCGTTCTATGAGAATGTTGTAGCTTTCATTTGCCGTCAACAGAACTGAAATCGGTTCACAAATGGCTGAGAAACTGATGTGACATTATTTGTAACGCACACACACACATACACACACACATACACACATACACACACATACACACACACATATATACAAACACACATACATGTGCTCAGTTCGTCGAGCTGAGTCGAATGGTATATGACACTCGGCCCTCTGGGCCTCGGATAAAAAGTCGAATTTTCAAGCGAGAAGGGTAAGAAGGGTATAAAAAGAAATATTATAAAAAGAAAATCTGGAAAAAAGTTTTGCTTCGATATAACGTAACGAAAAGAAAAATTGTATACATGTACAATCTGATCAAAATTTTACTTAGTACTTTATCATGTTTTTCTTGAATTGATACACACGTACCTTAAATTGCTGCATTTTTTCAGATGCCCATACAGAATAGAATTTAACAGGTGCGTAAAATTTCTCCTCGTTTGATTCCATGCCAAAGGAAGGGTAAATAATAAAATGGTTTGCAATCTTTCATATGCCATACCACAATGTTTGGTATCTTCCTTTCGTCAGATCTATAAGACTACGCAGAAAATTTAATGTTTCTTTCAATCTGAGTATAAACGATGCAAGCAGTTCATATGGAAAGGTTAATAAAAAAAGTTTTCTTGTACAAACTCATTTCATAACAAAACTTACGAAAATATCTTAGTGCAAGTGGTCCCAATCCATAAGAGATTCACACTTTACCTTGAGTATAATAATATTTCATCAAGCAACATCAAAACTTTATATTATATTTATACAGTATTCCTAAAATATAACTATTTTTTTGTTATTTTTCAGGTAAATGACTGATGTACCAAATGCATATTTCATTCTGGTTTAATAACAAGGCATGTGAGTATTGTTTTACCAACATTTTATCGTCGAAAAATCACTACTTACGGGGGTTACCTGAATAACTTACAACCTAGAAAACATGCATGTCAAACGGAGCCACGTCCGAGCAGTCAGAAACTATCATTGAAAGCCAGAAGTATTGGCATCACATTGTAGCTTGTATTTTTTTGTTCTGTGCATTTCTTAAGTTTAAATTACAACAAAATATCAATAATTTAGCTCAATTTATGTTTGTAGAGTATGGTAGAACGTTAATTTGCTTAGTTTTACTGTACAGCATAACCTGCAACGGATTAGTCTAAATTTTCATGCATAGTCTCTGTTGAATACAGACAATTCGATCTTTGAGGCCGGTTTAGCATCACTCGTATTTTGTCCTGAAAACAACGCAATATTGTGCTTTGCGGTGTGGAGTCATGTGTGTGTGGTGGTGAGGTGGGAGGGGGGAGGTATTATATCAAGGTTCAGATAAATCTTTATGGACTAACCCAACTTAGAGGCCTGCAGGGTCGACCTTGAGAAAAGCCCGACTTCTGATCCCACTAAAACCCGTTTCCTTGTTGCACCATCAATCAGGCCCCCCCCCCCGGGACTACCCAATGGTATTACTTTATGGGAGGTCTTGGCCATTTGGTAACTATGGAGCCATTTAGTTCCCACCAACCTTGGTTGAGCCATTTAACTACCACTTCCTGCGCCATTCAGCTCCCATCTTCCACCCAATCGGCACAAGTGGTATGCTCTGCGTAGTGCTTCCGTTAATAACATTCCAACCGTATCGTAGCCTGCGTTCAGATTACACGCATCTCGCTTTGCTAAGATCCAAATCGTGGGCAATCAAAGACCACGTGCTCCGGTGTCTTTTGGACGTCTGCGCACTCCGGACAGAACGATGACGCTGAGTGTCCGAATCGATGCAAGTATTGTGTGTGTGTGTGTGTGTGTGTGTGTGTGTGTTATAAGGTTTAAAAGCCTGGCCTGTAGTGTGGTGTTTGGCACGGTGTGAGATTCACAAGAGCAATGATGGGACTCGCTTTCGTGCCTAACCACTCAAAACAATCCTTATTTTCCGTTTGCCTTCTCCCCCAGGACCACGGTGAAGCGACTACTTCGGGGGGCGGGTGTGCTCGTGCACTTCTCTTATTTCTTCAGCTTTCGCTGGAGGCTATTTCATGTTCCCATCGAGACGTGTATCGATGTGGAGTAATCGACCGTCACGACGAGCTCTCCTTCACGGTCACCATCGTGGGACTCTTGCTTCTTAAATTTTTTTATGCATCGGCGTTGCTGGACCTCTGCCTTTCTCTCAATTTGCTCCTTTCTTGAGCCGTTTAGCTACCACCTACTTTGGTCGAGCCATTTAGCTCCCACTTCTTGAGCCATTTAGCTCCCACCTCTTGACACATACGACTCTAGTAGACCCCGACGGTGGGTTTACCCTACGCCGATGAAGAGTTCCCTGGCGGCGGAACTTCCCCCGAAACCGATTCGCTGGCACCACGACTACCCAAAACCAGTGCTACGACGCGTTCTACTCAAGTAGTCCCCGGCGATGGATCCAGCCTACTCCGACAGGGAGGTCCCCGACGCAAGAATTTTTCCAGAACCGATCAGTCTTGCAGTGGCTCTAGCCAGTGACGCTGGATCGTTGGTCACTTCGCCATTTTATCTGCAGCTCGGACAGTATCTTTGATACTGCGCTATCAACAACGTTCCATGTGTCTTCTTCGAGGCACATCTTTTCGACAACATTGTCGACTGTCACGCCGCGCATATCCCTGCGCCTTTCCTCGAACCTAGGGCATTCGAAGACGACGTGCTCCGGTGTCACCTCCAGGTTCACGCATTCTGGGCAAAAAGGTGAAGAAGCGTGACCCAACCATTGCAGACCAATCCGGCAGCAGCCGTGTCCGGAGAGGAACTGCGTCAGATAGAAGTTCACCTCTTCATGCTTCCTATTTACCCAAACTGACACATTTGAGATGAGCCAGAAGGTGGGTCCACCTTCCTTTCACCGCATTGTCCCACTCTTGCAGCCACTTAGCCAACGAGCCCGTTCTGACGATTTTCCTCGCATTTTTGATATCCCTCAACATTCGACGTCTTCGACTAGGGTGATACAAATGGGCATCATGCCAGCGATTACGCATACTGCCGCCGACGAAATTGCTCTGTAGGCGCTAGCGACTCGCATGGCCATGAGTCGGAACACCCTGTTCAGCTTCCCACTATTACGCTCAGTTTTCAACACCGTTAACATAATCATAGAGTTCGTCGATCCGGTTTCAGACTACCTCCATTGCGTCTTTCTTCCCAACACTGTTCCTTCGAGTTGTGCTACTGCTGCGTTGCGCGGTGAACAGCTGGGTCAAGAACCCCTGTGACTTGCTACTGGTACTTGCAGTAGTCTCCGAATTCGTCACTGGTGACCTCTGTAGCTTTCCGCTTCTTGCGAACACTATCGCACCTCCGTCTCTGTTGTCTGGCGCTGACGAGGTTTTATCAATGTTATTGATGTAGTGCCAATAAATGTATGTTTTTTTTTACCGTTCCACAAAAAACATACGATTTACTCGACATGCGAATGAAAACAATATGGTGCATGGCGGTTGACAGATAAAAAGCCGAGCCTCGGCTAACAACACCGCTAAACCGATATTCCGACATGATAGGTAGCTGAGGTTGGTTGAAGTTTGGTTAACGTTTGTGCTCGGCTCCTAGTGTTGCCGAGAATCGGTTTAATAATAAAATTACCCGATATTTCAGTTTCAAGTGATGCTGAGACTCGGATTCGTACGATTTTTTGCCGAGTTATCAGTTAAATGTGAAAATGCCGAGTGAATTCAGCTAAATGTTTAACCGAGCCCGTGAATAATTTTTAAGTGTGAGTATGCTGGTCGCCGTTTGTTGCTTTGCTTCAAGTTTCACGGCATGGTTATGTGACATGTCGCCATCAACATTACTGTCAACTCATCCGCGTTTGAGGAGGTACTATTTGCATAGAGTGCCTCAACAAAAAGGTCCTTGCCGGATTCCCTCGTCTCTCATTTCCACTCGCTCGTTTTGGTCCACTGTGTTGATCAAGGGTTCGATTTTTCAATCTATAACGGATCGCCTAATGGTCACTATGGGTGTACCCCACGCACACGCTCCAGTTGAGGACTGCAGAAGGTGACGTCACAGGACAGCGAAGGACTGCAGAAGGTGACGTTGATAAAAAATTCACGATCGTTTCAGTGGGAAGTACTCACGGAACCTTCGTTGGCCAGTCTAACTTCCAGCTTTGCTGGAGATTCCAATAGTCTGTACCCTCATAAGTTGATACATCTGCTACCTCACTCCTCTGTCCAAGCATTGAAGTCTTTTTTGATGGTGATTCGGTAAAATCTTCAGTAAATCCGTCAAGCATCTGGTGAAACCGCTTCATCGTACAGGGTGCGGCAGAAAATAATGCGAAAATTTGTTCTATTTCTTTCAAATCCCATTTTCTACTAATTCAAGCAATAATATTTTCGAAAGCAGTTATCTTTATAAAGTCCTTTTAAACAAATTTATTCAATGTGTCCTCCATTTTTATCAATAACATCCTCGAGCCGACGCCGGAAGCCAGAGCATGCCTTTCAGACGTAGTCCTCCGACATTGACTGCCATGTGCGTGTTATGGTTGACTTCAGGGTTTTCACACTAGGGTGTGATGTTTTGCAGGCTCGTGCTTCAACATATGCCCAAATCGAATAATCCAACGGATTAAGATCTGGACTGCTATGGGGCAAAAAATCATTCGGCCAAAACTTCATGTTATCGTTCAACCATTGTTGGCTTCGATTGGACGTGTGACACGGCGCTCCATCCTGATGTAGGAAAACGTTTTGGTCCTCGGAGAAGTTGGCCTTCACCAAGGGAAGCACTTGGTCCTTAAAAATACCGATATACACTTCGGTATTGATTTTAACTCCAGCATCAATGAAAACAGGCGGCATTTTCAAACCGTTGGACGCCACCAAGCCAAATATCATGACACCAGCCGGATGTTTGGTTTGAAATTTGAATTTCACTTTTTTCGGAACGTTCTCCATTTTCTGCGGTGAAATGAACTGGTCCATGCGGCTGTTGGCCACAGCAACGATGCTGAAAAGCTTTCCGTCGGAGAACAGGATTATCATTTTTTCTTTCTTCAACAAGGAAAGCAATCTCTTGGAACGAGTCTCTCGTTGTTCCTTGACCCGGTTCGTAATCAAGTGGCGTTTCACTCTGGCTCTGGAAGATGCATGCAGGTCTTCTTTGGTGATACTCCGCATGGATTTCTCCGAAATATTGGCTTCCTTTGCAAGTTTTCTTATGGAACGCACCGGGTTGAGAGCAATTTTTGCACGGACCGATTTGATCACGTTTGGCGTGCGTGCAAAGCGCGGACGTCCGTTTCCCGACTTCCGCTGCTTGGGACCATCCTGCAGGGACTTTTTTATGCGGTAAACGGTTGCCAAATGGCACCCTACCACCTTGGCAATCTCTTTCGGCTTCTTCTGGGCGAGCAACAAACTGGTGATCACTTCTTTCGCGAACATTTTGACGAATTTGCAATAAAACAAATAGAATGTTTGGATGCAGCACTTGGAAGTTAACATAAACTAATACACTTTCGACTGAAATTCGTCACTAGCTACAAGAATTAACCCAATACTCAAGTTTGAACATTTTCGCATTATTTTCTGCCGCACCCTGTACATCTAGGTGAAGCGCGGCAACACTATAATAACGTTGATTTTGGAACTTACAAAACCTTCATGGATGCTGGAAATCACTTTTTGGATAAGATATCTACTCATAACATGTATTGCGTGCCATAACTGATCCATTCGTCATCCAGTTACCTTTATCGGAAGAAACTTGGCACGGTTCTGCAATAATTACAATGTTACATTTTGTTTCCGTTGACGACTGCCACAGAGGTTGCTGTGAAAACTCGCAATGATTGAGATTTATTTGGGTGTTCTCAATTACTGCTGGCCAGCCGCCGCTTTTTTTACGCCACGAATTTGTAGGCACCCGTAATGTGATCGTTACCGTTCTCCTCTTTGCAGAGTCTCGGTCGCTTCGCGCAGTCTCTAGCAAAGCAGCCCAGTTCATCAGCAGCCAGTGGTAGATCATTAGTCTAGCAATCAGGAACAGCGGTTAATTTGTGGCCAACCTGGAACGTGCAATGATCAAATAAACTGCTGTCTGGTATGAGCCAGTTGGCAGCTGGGAAGGTGCAACTACAACGAGTTAAATTAATCCTGGCCGTCCTACTGCCCAAAATTCCAAAAAAATAAATCAATCTCGTAAAATTCGGATCATTTTTGATCGCACCTCAAGTCCCATTGCAAAAGAATTTGCGGATAGACAGCCAGCAAAAGGACTTCGACCACGTTTTGAAACGATGCGGCTCTTTTTAGGGCCACCATTTTATTTTTAGAGAGATGTCTTAGGAGTAAAATCGATTTTTCGTAGTCTTTGTCCTGCTCGTTTTTGACTTTTTGTGCGAAGCTTTTTGTCAAATGTAGTGTTTTCGTGGCATACTGAACGGAATATCTGGGCTTATGTTTGAAAGCAACAACCACACGCTGATGATCCTAAACACTGTACGGAACACCTTTTTCTCCAGTCACTTGCTTTCGATCGACAGTTAATCGTTCTCCAAAACACTTAAAATATAACTCAAGAAACACTCGATTGTTGGGCTCCTAACATTTTTCCGATCACTCGGTGCAAATGATGTTGTTGAGGTAACTACACAATATTTCCTCCGGACTTCCTGTTCCTTCGAATGCAGGTTCTCAACTACAAAAAAAAAATCACAATGAAATTCACCCAGTGTAAACAATACACGCTGAGTACGTTCCACAAACAATTTCATTACAATTTACCTAATGGGTAACATGTTACAGCTCTTTGAGAGTGATGTAATTATACCGTGATACCCCCCAAAAAAAAAAACACTTTTCTTTTTACTTAACCATGTTTTTCCACCTTATTATTTTGCGTATCCCCTCAACACCCCCCCCCTCCCTCCCCCCAAACCACACCCCTCCCCCCAAAAAAATTTTTTTTTCAAAAAATTAATCCCTTTTCCTCTATTTTTTACATTAACCAGATGGTGTTTTCCACTACGGCTAGTTCAATTACATTTTGCGTACTACACCGTGTCCAATATATTCTCATAAAAAATAAAACTCTATTTATTTCAAATCGATAATCCAGATTTTATTGATAACTTTACCCATTATATTGCAATTTAATACTGATCAACTACAGCAAATGTTTTGGAATAACACCGCCTTTAACCTTCTTGACAAGCTCCAGACGTTTTTCGAAACCGTCACAGGCGGCACGCACGACTTCCATCGGCATTTCGTCCCAAATTCGTTTGATTACGGTTTTGAATTGGTTCATATTAGACGCCCTGTGGTCATTTACCTTCGCCAGCATGTGACCATATGAAATAATCCAAGGGATTCAGATCTGGTATCTGAGAACTAGGAACTAGGATTGTCCAAAAAGTCGGTCAAATTTTCTCGGCACCAGCCCTGAACGAGATTTGCAGTATGCGATGGCGCTCCGTCCTGCTGAAACACATAGTGATCATCTCCAAACACCTCTTGTACATATGGCTTGACAACTTTCTCCAAAACTTCCGTTTTATAATATACGGCATTCACTTTACCGCCTCTTTCGATAAAAAACCAGTGGTAATTTGCCTCGCTTGCAAATTCCTCCCCAAACCATCACTGACGCAGCCTTTTGGAACCGTGGAATATTTCTATCACTCTCTGGAACAGTTTTCGAAGAGAGAGCCCACGATCTGTCGTGTTGGACATTGTGGGATTGTTGCAAGACGAATAACTTTTCGTCGGAAAAGATAAATTCTTCCCCACCGTGCCGCGACAAAAGCAGACTTGCTCTTTTGAGTCGTTTCTGCTTGGAAAGTTCCGAAACTCCGTGAACCTTACGTTTCTTGAAAGCTTGGAATCCGAGGTCATTTTGCGGTATATTGTGCATTGACGATCTTGAAACATTCAGATCTGCGGCCATTTTACGTACAGAGTGCTGTGATTTTCATCTAATCCGTTCTCTGACCACTTTAACAACCCGTGCAGTCCGCACCGTACGAGTACGACCGGATCTATTCCGGTCATCCAACGAGCAGGTGTCACAGGTTCGGTACACAAAATCCCGCTTTACTCCGAGGTTTTTCAAATTTCTGAAAATAGTGCCCAGGCGCTCACCTTTCAAAAACTTTTTTTATCACCACAGCACGAAACCCCTTCATCGCTGGTAAAAGATAAACACCGAACCTAAAAGCGTTTGTTTAAACATAGTGCAAAACTACACCAACACATACGTGAAGCATGTTGAGTAGTTGCACGACACCAATGCAAGGAAAAAGTGTTTGAGAATATATTGGACACGGTGTATATTCACTAAATGCACAGTACTTTCCTATCACAGACGCCAAAATCGGCTCCATTAAGTTGACCAGGACTTTAGCAGATTTGTAGCCAGCTGGTAAGATACGCCACGAAATAAACGGCTATCCTGTGTGAAGCAGTTGGCAGCCTTTTGACGATGAGACGCAACAATGAGACGCAAAATAAACTAATGTCAAGTGTAAGCCAGAGCGACGAGCGCGTTGATGCTGGTGTCCCTGTTTAGCTGGCTGAAGTGATTAAAAAACTATTCACTGAAATTGTCGAGAAATGGCAACATTACCCGTGACGGCTAGAAAACTAGAACTTGCTGGAACAAGTGGTTGGAAGAACTACTAACCTGAGTGGATATATGTCACATGATAAGGAGTGTCTCCCCAAGAAAACTGGAACTTTTTATGCGAAATATACCCACCGGCTTTTTCAGGACGACCAATTCAGTTTTCCAACGAACAAATGTCTCTTACTAACATTTTCATGATCGAACCTGAATAACCATTGCACATTCTGGATTATTTGAGGTATTCAGTCGAGAGTGGTAAGTTACCGGTTTCCCGGAAAATTGCATATAAATGCTGTTTGCTAGGTCGCTGATCTTTAGCAATGAAAATGCACAGGGCTGTTGAATGCAACAAACTATTTAACGTAGTGTATGTTAACTATATCGGCGTATCTTATACACAACCCCACTGATTTTTTTTCATCCATCCTCCTGTTTTACTGTCCTGATCCTGCTAGGCTAACCCGTGCGACCACTCAGATTTACTTACTCACCAGAACCCACCCACAAAGTTCGTCAAGTTTATCATGCCCAGGGCATCATGTCTGCGTGCTTTCTTATTTGAGTTTCTGGCTCTCGTTTTCCGCCGTTGCGCTTGTAATTTCCCCTGTGATCCATCCACTTGTTATTTTCCCATTCCCAAGCGTGTTTGCTTTTAATGTGTTTGGTGCTTATCTTAATTTTCCTCCTCGCCGCTCATTTCCAAGGCAAGCATCAACCCCCTTTCCCATGTCAATGGGTTCTTCGCCAACTCACGCTAGCTTCGTCGAACCAAAACTGTATCAGCTATATTTCATAATGGAGCTTTTTTCTCCTTTGATCATGTTTTCCTTTAGGATTTTCCTTCTTTTTTTTCGTTTCTTTTGTTGTGGGTTGCTAGTTGATATCTCTTACGTTCGAAAGGAGATCCAAGAGTTCTTTCAAGAGAAACAACAAGTAGCTAATATACCAACGTCTTTTATTACTCCCCATTATCGTTCCATTGGATAAGGAATGAGTGAAAACTGAACGACGAAGAGAAGAAGAATAAGAAAGGTTTATTACTTTTTAAGAAGGTAATTTTGAGGATTTTACGAGCTATCGGAGTTTGATTTGTTAAATCAACTGAGAACGGGAATGCTGGAAGTGGATTTCAACTTGTTAGTGTATTGATGATTCAAACAGCTAATATAACCGTTAGATAATTGGGTAACCGCTACACCACCAATTCATCGATGGAGAAAAACGTAAACATGGAAAGTTTTCCCCTCCATAGTAGGAAATTCCGACTAAACGATAAACGGATTGGCCAAATAAAAACACCTCTCGGACCAGACGTGGGCACGAGGGCGGAAAACGGCATATAATTTAACAGAAAATTGATTTATGCAGGTCGTTCATGGAAGCTTGTCTAGGTGAGGAGTAGCCGGGGGAAAATTAAATTCAATGAACAATGTTTGATTCGGTTTGTAGATGTGGATTGTACACGTTTTCGATCGGATGCCACATTGAAAAGTTTGAAATATACATGAGTTCAGCGTTAGGGCAATCCTGTTGGTAGTTCTGCTGCCTGGATAAGTGGAATTTACGAGGAGTTATTCAACCAGCAGAACTTTAAACACGTTCTCGTATAACGTTCCTTATATTGAACGGATTGATTGGTTTCAGCTATGGAAAAGAGTAGTTAATATCATTATTATGAAATTGAGATGATCGATTTCTGTAATCCACCTGTTCTTAGTGATTAATTGGTTGAACAATAAATTAGAAAAGAAAATACAGAATTATCTATAGAAAATGGTTTTCCAGCCACGTTAGTCACAGAAGAGAAAGTCTAGGAAGACAATCGACCAATGAAAATATGCCCTTTTTAAATGTTACATGAGACTCCTAGTCCAGAACTATGCGTTAGACGTTTTTAATATGCTGATTTTTTTTTTATTTACTGAGCATAGACTTTGCATTTGGTTTAGTGATTGAAATAACGTTTATTGGTGTAGTAAGGCGAAATTGATTAATGTTGCTGTAAAATTGATGAAAAACTACACATCAAACTTGCATCAACACTAACAGATTTCAAGAGAAAATGTATTTCACACCTCAAACTAATCTTTGTATAGCTACTATTATGATGTATTAATGTTTATTGTTTCTTTTGTTAGAGTAATAGTATCTGATTTGTGAAGTTTACGAAATGTTGAGCGTCGCGTGCTTCAACGCATATGGATGACTGTTTTGTATTTTTTAAACAAATTATAAGCTTATCAGTTTTTGAGATTCTAGGACTTTAGCAGTTACTTGGTCCCTCTGACTTACCTATGGTCATTTCACCATCTGTATTGGAGCTCTAAGACAACCTGAAAGGCCACCGTGCTTACAGCGTCGCAGATGTTCCAGTTTTGACACATCCTCTGTGTTACCTGCCCTAATCGTCATCCTTTGCTCCGATTTTTTGTTTTTGACCACAGTAATCTCTGTTTTGTGATGGACTGATTCCAGTTTACTGGAGCGCATTCATCCTTCGACTATGTCAATGGAGTGTGTGGCCGGTAACTCCACCTTTTCTATAGACTCTCAATAGACCTCTAGTGTGATATCGTCCACGAAGTCTACAATTTATACCCCGTTAGGGAACTTTAATCTCAACACTCTGTCATACATCGTGTTCCAGAACACTGGGCTAAGGAAACTTGCAGAACTCCTGCGGTGACTTGAACACGTTCCTGACCTGTTTCTGTGTTTGTTGCAGCACTTTTCTTGATGGCTTCAATCTGTATAGCCTGTCTCAAATCAATCTTATGCTGAACAGGAATGCAAGATTTCTTGACTTTTTAGTGTTCTGTGTTTGAAGCCTGACCTATGACATGTCTTTAACCCTTAACCTTCATGTTCCCATCATGTGTGAATCTATTAGCGAAGTGACTTTCTTTGATTTCTACAAAACAAACTATCATACTATGCTGCTTAGACATGGTCCTGAAAGATTTAATTGGTAGATTCTTGATTCACTGACCAGTCGTTCATTATTATTTTTTGAGCATTACATTTACGAGTAGTGAAAGTTGGTCTGTTATGCATTTTATTTGTAGTTTTGTTTATGTAATTACTTTCACCGAGTTTTTTAGAGCCTACATGAAAAAAAAAACTTTAGGTACAGTTATTAACATTACTATTGAACCACACCGTCAAAAACAAGTCTGTGTAGATCAAGTCATAAAAAGTTCGTAGTCCTGAGGCTTCTAGAAGGCACATTGAATTTACTCTAGCTAGAATGTTCGGCGCATCAATTTCTCATTCAAGCAGCTTGGCTAAAATCACAAATCGGATAATGTTCCGTCTTTTCTCATACCCAGCAGCAACAATGAAGATAAATGCTTCAGGCAAATCTGATGAATTTCCTTTGAACTGCTTCAATCCATTGTATCGAAATGTTCGAGATAGGACTTCAGATGACTGCTGTGGATTCCAATATTGATCGCACCATACCTTACCTTACCAATCAGACCAAGGCCGGTGTGGCCTCTGCTGTACACAGAAGTAGTCTCCATTGTAATCGATGCATGGTTGTACCTCGCCAGCCTTGCTGTCTACGGAGGGTCAGCAGGTCACCTTCTACTTGATCGATCCACCTTGCTCGTTGCGCACCTCTTCTTCTTGTACCCGTCGGTTCGTTTTCGAGAACCATTTTCACAGGGCTGTCGTCCGACATCCTTACGACATGCCCAGCCCATCGTAGTCGACCGATTTTTGCGATGCGTACGATGGGAGGTTCTTCCAGCAACTGATGCAATTCGTGGTTCATTCGCCTCCTCCACGTTCCGTCTTCCATCTGCAGTCCACCGTAGATCGTACGCAGCACCTTCCGTTCAAAGACACCAAAGGCGCGTTGGTCCTCCACTAGCAATGTCCATGTTTCGTGGCCATAGAGAACTACCGGTCTAATTAATGTCTTGTGATGGACAACTTTGTATTGGTGATCGCACCAATGTATAATATAGTGACCTAAGGCGGCAGGGCTCTTTAAATGTGAACTTAATTATCAATCCAAGATTGCGATTCGCTCTTGAAACGATGCTCGAATAGTGCTAGTCAAAAAGAAGCTTTGAATCGAGAAGAACACCAAGATCCTTTATTGAGGACATTCTCTACAGAGGTGCATTCTTCAAATGGTAATTCCAAATGATAGGCTCGTTTTTCCTTCTAAAGCAGATGTTATACACTCAGTTACGCTAATGCTCAGAACCTTGCGGTTGCACCAGTCTTCAAACACATCTACTAGTCGCTGGAGTTGTTTGCATTCTTCAATTGTCATCACTTCTAGGAAGATCTTTAGATCGTCAGCGTATAACAGTCTGCAACCAGCCAGAAGAATGAGGCAGACATCGTTAAAGAATGCCGCAAAAAGCAACGGGCCAACGTTACTCACTTGTAGAACGCCTGAGCAGTTTTGAAAAGGAGCAGAAACAGAAGATGCCAGCTTTACATTCAGGTGCCGTTCCGATCGACCAAATATGATTCCGGTTGTATTACGAAATTAGTCGATGCGCAAAGATGTTCCTATTTATACAGCAATGCTTGATGGTTCACTCGATTGAAAGCTGCTTTGAGGTCGGTGTCTACCGTTTCAACTTGACCGCCATTCTCCATATGTCGTAGGTAGGTTGAAGTGAATTCAATCAAATTTTGTGAGGTTTATCTTCCGGGAAAGAATCTGTGTTGATCAGGCGAAATGTAATGCTTCACACTTTGAAACAGGAGTCCTCCAATCAGAATTTCCAAAAGCTTGGATTCGTAACACAACGAGGTTACACCCCGGTAATTCCGCTTATCTCCATTTATGAATGCCTCCTTCAGTTCGTACGCAACTTGCACTGCTCTATGCTCAAATTGAATACTGTCCTCAGCGGTTTTACAAGTGAATTCGTGCACTTCATGAAGACTATAGACGAAACACTATCTGGACCAGCAGAAGAAGATGGCTTAAGCTTGTTTGTCGCAGTGATGATGTCATGTTCGGTAAATGGTACAATATTGACACTGATGGTGATCCTCGGGACATCACGTAAAGTAAGATTACAAATCCTGTTGTGACGGAAAGCTTCGCCTAACAGAGAAATCGCACAAGGCAGCGGTCCATGGTGGCTTTGATGGGTGACGGAGAGACGGGATGAATTGGTTAAATAGCAGCAAAAGAGTATTATGCTTTGTTCAGACTACAGACTTGTAACATAATACAAGGGTGTTTTGAAAATTATCAACAAGGAAAATGTCATCAAGATAGCCTTGTATTATAATACAACGCTATAGTATGAACAAAGCATTAGTGAAGATTGAAACTGCATAATTTACGTCGTTTACATTTTCGAGGACTGACAAATCCTTCACATTTAGAGCTTAGCCTAAGCTTTTGAAGTCTACCCTGGTGAAATGAAACTAGCTAGCGTCGATTGCTTCAACATGCTCGATGTTTCCGTTGCAGCTTAAAGTTACTTGAAGAGCAGGGTGTATGTAATATTATGTAATAGTTTTATAATCTCTCACAATCTACTGAGTTAGAAATAGGTCTGATGTTGTTATAAACAACATTTACAACATTTGTTAACAAAGCAAATGAACGTGTACATTTATGGCTTTTAAATTCCAGTATTCAGTCAAAAATTATTAAATTTTATTTAAAATAATAGAATAAAAAACAAATTAATTAATTTTATAGTTTTTTTATTTTTTTGTTTTTAAAATGGGTAATAAATATAATAGATATTTATTTTTTTTTTTTTTTAATTTTAAAATTTTTAATACAAAAAAATGTTATATATTTTTAAATTTTTGAATTTTTTTTGTTCTACAAAGATTATTTTTTTTTAAATATTCTTTATTTTTATGATGTGAAAGGTTTTGCGTCTTTGTTGTGAAATATTGTATAGATACTAGGCCTCCCGGATAAAAATAACCATACAATTACAATACAATAATATAAAATAACATTAAAATCTATTTCCAACCATGAATCTTATTGTTCATGAATCAGATAAATGAAAAATTGATGTTGTCATTATAATAGATTTACTATTCACTTCATATGCGAGGATTTTCAACAATTGTGAAACAATACAATTAATAGTAATTGACTCAAATTTGTTCGGAAAAGAATTATTTTTCCTATAGTTAAGATACATAACAACCCCCCATTTCAATTGTCAGTGTCTCAATTTACATTAGATTCTATTGTGAAAACAATAACTCCTATTGTCATCTTATCGTTATGAAAAACACTCCTAATTGTACATACTATAGATTCTATTGTATGGTTACAATATACTTAATTGTAAACCTATGAGATTTTTTTTTCGGGCTCGCGCGGGGTGTTTCCCACATTAACATGGGTATTTTTATTTTTTTTTTTCGAGGGTTTTTTGAGTTTTTTTTCTGCCCCCGGCACTGGGTGGGGGTCCCTTTTTCTTTTTTACCCAAAAAATACCCCCCACCCCCCCCCAATTTTTTGGGTACCCCAAAAAGAGCGTTTTTTTTTAATTTTTACCAATTCCCACCCTTTTTCCCTTTTTAAAAAAAACATTTAGCAGTTTTTTTAACTGGGTTTTTTTTTCCCAAAACGGGAATTTTTCACTTCCTCTAATCAAAACTCACTGAAATGTTATAAACTTACTCTCTTTGAGTTTTAGTTTTGTAAGTTTTGAGCTCTTAAATAACTGATTCAAATTAATAATACATAAAATAATTGCAAATGAAATACTGTAAAATATCCAAACCAACCGAATATGAAGCCTCCTCGTATACATCTTTAAATGCCAAATAATGTCCATCGACAGCGATTGCATTGATGTCGAGCAGGCAAGCATAGAACCGATGCTCTAAATTTCAACGAGATTACAAAATTCGCAAAGCGGGCGAATACGATTTTGCTGTGATGTCTCCCCAAGATAAGAAGCAACATTTCGATGGGTGTGTTACTGAAACATGGTGTCATGGGGCACTTTTCTGTCCTTATTTTTTATCAAACCATCTCGCACATTAAAACTTACTAAGAAACTACAAGGGACAGCCCAATAAGGTTGTACGCAAAAGTGCCGTTGGACCACATAGCAATATGCAATGAATGTTATAATCATTTGCTTCAATATTTCGTGACGGTCGTCATTTCTATTTGGCATGCTTCTCGTGGTAAAAGTAAAGTAAGCTTACTTTATACATGCACTTCGGAATAATATAGAGACCGTTCAAATTTCCGACCCGTGTTTGAAATTGCACAACAGATTTAAGGTAAGGAAAGATGAAATTCTTTAAGCCACCACTGGCTTCCAATTGACAAAAATTTGGAACGGTATGTCATCCCACGCCTGCAGCTGGCCTTCCGCATCGACGAGGAGCTGAACAAACTTCTCTTCGGTGTGACCATTTCACAGGGTCGTGTCCTTTCAAACATCCAGGCCGTCCTGCTGCCCAGGAAGACCGAGAAGAAAATTTCAATCGCGAACAATGTTCCCCCCGTAAACAGCTACAATCCGTCTTTTTCAGGTCGACCAAATCAATTTGCCCGATTAAATAGTATGTTTGGTTGAAATTTCTCTTGAGCTTATCGAAATTTCCATTGCCACGCACCGGCTCAACATGGCGTTGCTTGAAAAGCTTGAAAATGGCCATTTTACTTCTCGATTCGCCATTTTACTCTAGTAAGCACGTTGGACATTCAATAACGAAATATTATTAACAGTTAATTCAAACCGAACTGCAACACGGCAGACCGACCATGTGCACATATATCTAGTGCAGGGGATAGGTTAGGTTCGTGGTAGTTCCTAGTTGTACATAGTGGACTAATTGCAGATAGTAGATAAGGTTAGTTACTGGCGGTGGCTAGAAAATTGTGGCCATTGGTTATGCAGTCGGTTGACCCAGTCAGTGGAGAATGCTAAGTCAGTTTTGGTTCATTTTTGAGTCTTTTCTATGCTTGGTCTGCACTTAATATTTTTCACTAGTTCGAATTTCACCTATTTTGTGAATAATGGTGACTCTTGTAAATGAGTTGCTTATCAAATATTAATGCCATATCAAGAGTTACTAAGAGTTTACTTCCATAATTTTCGTGTAAAACTAATAGTTAAGCCATACACACACTAATAGTATAGGGTTTCATGGTTCTTTAGACTGAATAAAATATAGTAGAAATTTATTAATTCGAGAACTTTGCAGTTATGTCACTGACATTACTCACCCTTTTATTTTTTTTTCTGCGCATCCCTCCTTTAGTTACATTTTTTTAAGGCTCCAATTTGTTCCACATTTATGGTGAATATGAGGAATCATGTGGAACAAAGGGCTGCAAAATGGTGAGTAGACAACTGGGATGGAGCGTGCGTCCCCGCAACATAGCACTGGTCCTCACAAGTTCCTACCTGATGCTTCCACGGGTCAAGAGATGACAAAGACCGCCAGCTAAGGGTTGCTTGCTTAGCTGGTAGTGCAGCCTGGGCACTGTTGTCCTTCTGACTTCAGCTGGATTGAGGAGGTGCGTGCCGAGCGTCTGTACACCAAGGAGGTGCGGCTCAAACAGCGTCTGTCCTGGCATCCAGCGGTTGTGTAAAAAACGCTGTATCACGTCAACTATACATTAGGAAGCAGTCCCACCAACGCAATGTAGGAAGGTAGCATGCTGAAATCTTACCCTACCACAAAAAAATGGAAGTATTCTTTATACGGTGTATAATTTCAGATCCTCTATGGAATTCACAAGTATTGTTTAATAATTTTAATTTTTTTGTTTCCTTCGGGGCAATGATAATGCAAGAGCGTCTACAATTGCAGCTGGACATCAGTCTACAGACATGCAGACAGTACAAATATAATTGTTACTATCATTTTATATTATAACATCCCTTCACAATATTTTTAAAGCTATTTACAGGTTCGCATCTATGCATCGTCGTAAGTTTTAGCCCACCTAACCCACGATATGTATTTGAAAAGATAGGATGGTTTTTAATGTTTTTTTTTAGAAAGGATCATACGACAAATTCTACTAGATAAAATTTCCAAAAAAAGTTTAAGAATTCAAAAAATAAAATTGTTAATGATCTCTCATTTTCTATTGCACAGAATTAAAGAATTAATTCGGGGGTGACCCTGGCGTAGTGGTTAACATCCATACCTCTCACGCCAAAGTCACGAGTTCAAACCTCACCCCCGGACAAGTTACGAAAAACACCCAAAGGAGGTGTTTGAGTGACTACGACGGGAAATGAACCAGTCCGAGGCTGAAAATCTCGATGATACAGAAACAAACAAAAAAAGGGTGTATTCGATAAAAATGGCACACACATATATACTCATCAAAATCAAACTGATTATCGAATTTTCTTGAAATTTTCAGGGAATGAAGAACTACTAATGAGTTTTGATTTACAATATTTGTTTTATTCAATTTCGTCTCCCATCCCGAATGCCCGCACCTTCCTTTTCACTCCACCCATCAAATTTTGTACAACCGATTTTCCCAGTGTTTTTGTTGTTTTTACCCAAATTTTCTTCAATTCTAGCTCTGTTTTTATAGTTTTGGGATGTTTGCGAAGTTCCGTTTTCATAATTGCCCAGAATTTTTCAATTGGACGAAGTTCCGGTGAATTTGGTGGGTTCATATCCTTTGGCACAAAATTGACTCCGTTGGCTCGGTACCACTCCAATACGTTTCGAGCGTAGTGGCAGGATGCTAGATCAGGCCAAAACAGAGTTGGTCCTTTGTGCTTCTTAATGAAGGCAAGAGACGCTTCTTAAGGCACTCTTCCGTGTAAATCGCACCGTTTATTGTTCCGGAAGTGATGAAGGGAGCACTTATTTCACCACATCCGCAAATCGCCTGCCAGATTAGAAACTTCTTTGCAAATTTCGATAGTTTCTTCTTTCGAACATCCTCCGGAACATCGAACTTCGACTTGGCAACGAAATATTCTTGCCCAGGAAGTTGACGGAAGTCGGCCTTGACGTATGTTTCGTCATCCATCACGATGCAACCGGATTTGGTGAGCAGCTTCGTGTAAAGTTTCCGGGCGCGGGTTTTCGCAGTGATGTTTTGTTTTTCATTCCGGTTTGGGGATTTTTGCACTTTGTAAACATGTAACCCAGCACGCTTCATGGTTTTCTGCACAAAACCGACTGACACCTTAGACTTTTTAGCGACATCTCGAATTGACATGTTTGGACGGTTCTTGAATTGTTGTACGACTTTCCTGGCCATTTTACTGTCCATTGGACCACTTTTACGACCACTCCTTTCCTTCCTTTGGACACCAAGACGCTCCTTGAAGGTTCTTATTACACGAGACACAGTTGTATTTGCAATTCCAAGCCTTTTAGCAATCCACCGGTGGGACGCCCCTGGATTTTGATTGTGAGTGCACAGAATTTCCTCACGGACAATTTCTTGTTACGGCGACATGACTGGAACTACTGAATGTATAACTATGAAACTTGGCAGATATAAAAAATACACTATGGATAAGATCTACTCAAATTTCTAGGTTTTTTACTCATACGATTCAAAAGTTACAGAAGATTTTCTGTGTGCAATTTTTATCGAATACACCCTTTATCCCCCCCCCACCCAAATCTAACCCCTCCTCCCCAAGATGTGGTACCATACATACATACATACAATATGTGGAATCATGTGGAACAAATATGCAGCATTTTTGTAGCTCTGTAAAGTGGTGAAATTATTTTCTCTACAAAATTTAAAACTTTTTGGGAACACTGCGGTACTTTATTTATATACGCAACGAAAAGTCAATAAAAAAGAAATGAGCATATTCCAGGTTTGATTTGTTTGATCGGTTTGCCGTCAAGGGTAGGTAATAAAACATTTCATTTATTTTTCATATTCTGTATGCATATCACTGTTTTCAGGAACATAGATCATCATTGGAAAAAATCTGTCTAACTATTTTTTTGTGTTCGAAAGCCAACGATGGTATTATCCCGAGCTTCCGCCTTCCTGTCAGTGCAACTGAAATAGTTTTTGGCATATCTATGACAGTACTCTCGAACTTGTATTGTAGGAATCAGTTTGGAAGGTAGAAGCATAAAATCAACATCCGGGGCCATTTAAAAAGAAACCCTTTATTATTACTTTTTACTAAGCTGGCTGAATATTGAATTATGGAGAGTGTGAGCTGTTTTAGTGGAATACTTGTAACTAGAAAATAAGAAGAATGATTAGTAATTTCCATTTAATTCCAACTACCTCTATTGCTTATCTTGACAGATACGCGTATTTCGTTTACAATGTGCAGACTTCCTCAGTGTCGTGTACTAATATTAGTACACGACACTGAAGAAGTCTGCACATTGTAGACGAAATACGCGTATCTGTCAAGATAAGCAATAAAGTAGTTGGAATCAAATGGAAATTACTAATCACTCTTCTTATTTTTTAGTTGAATATTGAAGTCAATCCAAAATAGATTTACAGTATTCATCGCCAATTAATGCTCTTGTGTCATTTGTTACATTTCCATTTCTTTAAATTGAAACTTCAAAACATTGCCAACTCTTAATTTTAAAATATTGAGAATACTTTTCATTCGGCGTGAATTCAAACCGTAAATCTATGCATGTACTGTTTTCTGCACCATTACTGGCTGCTTGTTATTCGATTTCGACCGTAATTTCACCTGTCAACCATTCCCGCTTCCACCCCAACCTGAAGCCATATAATCCATAGGTACATTGATGCCCGATTTCTCCAATCACTACGAAATTTCAACGTTTCCATCTATTTCTGTTCCCGACTTGATCCACCTCCCAAACCTATCGCTATGCAGGATCGAACTAACTAAAATCGTTGGTGAGGCAAACACAGGGAAGCCGAATAAAACATAAAAACAATAAAATAAATTGAATTTGTATATTTTATAAAAAAAAATCTATCCAAATTTTTCCAGTCATGAGTTGCAACCCCTTAACATTGCTCGAAAGTAGCGAAAAAGTGGGAGCAACGAACACAGGCTTTTTGCTACAGAGTTGGTACCAATTTGATGTTGGGTGGAACACAGTGAATGCGGAAATCCAATACCAGTTCTCCTAAACGGATCCGGCTAAGCGTGCTTACTTGAATTCATAGATACGTATACACAGTTCAACTTGACGTTGCGTGAAACATTCAATGGTTATGCCAATAAGCTATCTCTTTTTTTTTTTATTTTGCTGCCTTTTTGCGGAAGGGAACTTCTGGCCTTTCCCTTTCAGTTTGTCCTTTCCTTTTACGTACAAATAAGAGCGCGATTTTCTCCTCAATTTGATGAAACTTTGAATGATTTATTCCGTTGGTCGTAAAGTCAGGTACGTTCTCGTAGACTGGTCTAGCAGATTGAAAATTTCCAAAAGGTTACTACTTCGGCAAGGTTATAAACCATGTGACACTGTTCTGTTTTCTATACATCAGAGGTGCTACATAGGATGAAGGAAAGGGTTTATTACACTGGTGTTTTATTTGCCCTGGCGTTGTCCAATAATTCGTACCATGCATTGCAACCTACCTTCGATAACGCCGTAGCGTGTAGGATCCTACAAACATACAATTGCACACAGAACTGACAGGTACTCTGTTATAGTTTATTGACAAATTGAATATTTCAGTGCCTCATTTCACGGCGTAGCCATGCTTCGAGCGGTTTAATTAATTAGAGCCTGTTTGTTCAGCGTCGCCGGCTTGACGTGCCACTGCTCAACTTAATTCTAGCATAGAAACCCCACTCACTGTTCTGTGCTCTACACAGCTTTATGGCTCCAGAACTCACACAGTGTGTTTATGTATGTTTGACTAAAACTGTATAATGAATATAAAATGTGACGGGCGTGATTGCACTGGCGTAAGGTGAAAAATTTATAGGTAATTAAGCATTTAATCCTCAAAGCCTAGTGATTTAATATGGGAAAATGGCTTGAACTTTGTACCCCAGCATCCGTAGTAATTTGGCAGGTAATATCATTGTATCTTGTTGCATGGTATGAACATAGGCACAAATAGCTTTGCAGATGCCAAATGTGATGAAAATATCGCATGGTTTATTGGATCGAATACCTGATCATGGTAAACCAGTCAAAAATGCAAGAGAACATTTGAATCAGGAAGCAGAGTTTTACTGAAGTTTGGACAGTAGATGAATAATGTATCAATATGATTTACACTGAGAGGTAATCAACTGAGACACAGCAGGGAGTATCTGTTCAAAGATAAGCTTTAGTTTAGAATAATTAGGATCGAGCTTAATCAATACAAGCCAAACAATCCTCATCAACTGGTGGTTGGACAGGTATTCTAAAGATCAATGCTGCTTAAAAGTCAGAATCCGATACTCAGTAAACAACTCCACTTCGAGATTTGTTTGGTGTAGAAGATACCCAACCGCTTGAAATCTTAGGGTCCCGAGTAAATGGTCAATAGATAATTGAGATGTGGTGATAATGATAACGTTACGTTGTTTGTTGGATCTTTTAATTCACTGAAAATATTTCTTTCTTAGAGACCACATTCGTTCGTTTCGTAAACATGAATTTTGAAAAAAAAACTTCATATTGCTCGTTATCTGGTGAAATGATTTCATTACGCTTTTTTCGACGATGGACGAAATTAATTTCGTGAGGACCGGCCAATCACTGCACCTCTACTATCGTATTCGTACATATTGGTGTTGCTGCTGGGGTGGGTGAGAATAATAGCTATTTCCTAATTAATTACAATTCAATCAACTTCTTACAATTCACCATGACCTAGTGAGATCAACCACGGATTCAATGATAACTCTTCCCAAAAATACAGCATCAAATCTCATGTCAGAAACATTAAAAACGGCGAATAACACCTCGTGGTTGTGCTTTTATAAGAATTATAATTTAAGTCGATATAACAGTTCTTTCAATGATCCATGAGGTCATCAGAAAGACGTTTCTTTTTTTTAAATATATATAGCGTTTTGTATTGTTTTTGTACGATCCACAAATGTTTTATTTTTCTGAGTAAAAAAAATCTTCGTACGTTTGACAGTTGCGGGTGTTGTATTGAATACGAAGCTATCATGATGAGTAGTACAAATCAGTTTCGTTGCAGATAAAAACGAATAGCTTCATGAGTGCTTCCTTTGATTTCAAAATACAAACTAAATTTAATTTTCAGTGCATGCTTACGTTAGTCAGAAAACTGGAGCTTTGTGTATTTAGCATAAAAAATTAAAAATAACATAAGAGTATGTTCGTATGGCACGAACCGAAATCTTATAATTGATTAAAAAAAAATCTAATATTTCTCAAATTCGGTGGTTTTCATAAGGGTGAATGTCGCGAACGAAAACAATTGCATTTTTCATAATTTTCCCGTGGTACAATGTTAATTCACCGGAGCGACTTTAACGAATATAGTTATCAAATCTAACCCCGCGAAATTCTCTAAAAACCATTGGCGAGTTTACAGTTGCAAGTTAGATCCTGTTGAAAATAAATATTGAAATTAGTTACTTTAGCTGTTGCTAGTCCAATGTTTCTTCAGGACCGCACCTGCGCCACAATAGTTTGCCGAGAAACTCGGTTTAGGGCCGATTGTCTGGTACCCCTTCGCCTCCTTTGGAGTACTCTTTCCCCACCCTTGCATATCCCGCACTGGGGTAGCTTGGTAAAAGATTGTGAGCTCGATCGGATGCCGCCTTTTAAATGCTCTCCGCTCTATTTCAACTGCTTCTATTCAATTTCATAGCCTGCCGTACTCTAACGGACCTATCAATACTTTCTCTACACATCTTTGGTTCTAGCAGAAATTGCTGCCCACTCCTAGGCTTTCATGTAGATTAGAAGGATATTTCCATTTTGATCAATTATAATTGCGTGATAAGTCAAATGATGATAAAAACATGATAAGTCAAATTTCCGTTATAATTATTTTTCCTGTGATAGATACTCGTATTTTGTCTACTACTTGTAAACTTCCACAGTGGCTTCGTATTCAGATACCCTCAACTCATTTCTGATTTAATGCGGTCTTATCTTTTGTTTATCATAATTACTAAATCTGTCAAAACCTGTAGATTTTGCATTTGAAAAAAAAAAAACTTTATTGGAACTTTGTTGTATCGTTTGAACGGAAATGTGATTTTTGGTGTGTACTTTCCATTAAATTTAATTTATTTTAAACACAAATTTGCATCAAATATGGGTTCAATTTGAAAATACAGTGGTTTTGAAAAATTGATTTATTGACTTGTCTTTTCATGTATCCTTCACAACAGTTCCACAAATGATCCTGTTCTAAAACTAGAATATTCATTTATGGTAAATATTATCAAATTATCAAACTGAGTGAGTAATTGCACCTTTTGTGAGTTATTTATGGAATCTCCAATTCACAAGGTCAAAAAGAGCATAAAAGTTTAACTAATTTTCCTAAAGTATTCCATTTCTTCAAAATACATAAGCTATTGATTTAATTCTAAATATTAGGATTTTGCATATCAATAGATACCAACACAAACATTACACTTAAAAGTCACTTCATTGATCAATACAGTTTTGGAAGTTTTGCGCCAGTTAAAACTTACATAGATCCATTCTTAGATCGAAAACGCTGTGTAATAAAATGAAAAAAATAAATCTAATACTAACAAATTAAGTGTAAAAATTAACCACGAGGTGAGTTGTTTTGTTCCATGCTTATTCTACTTTATCGTTCTTGTATCAAAACTGGGATGTTATTCAATTTTTTTGTAATGAAATATTTCACATATAAAAACAAATCAACAATAGAGCAAAAATAAATAAAACCGTTTTTTGGTAAATTTACATAAGGAAAAGATGTATGATTCTGGAACAGTCACTCCAAAGCAATATGGGCGTGAAAATTCTTTGAATCGTTCCAGACGAAAGTTTTCCATAGTTATTAGACCTTCCGGTCAGGGGCTGTTCATAAACCACGTAGACAATTCAGGGGGGGGGGGGGTTCAAAAAAGTCTACGTTCGTCTACGATGGGGGAGGGGGGTATACCAATAGTCTACGTAGATCTTTATTTTTTTTCTCTCTTCAAAACGGATATTCATACACTTCGACGTTATACACGAAGGATTAAAACAATTGTTAAGACCGTGCGAATTATCCTCGTCCACCTCGCGCATTTTCGGAACCCGGAAAAAAAATTCTCATAGGTTTACAATTACATGCATTGTAACAATTCAATAGAATATATAGAATGTATAATTAATAACATTGTTCACAACGATAAGATGACAATAGGAGTTATTGTTACCACAATGGAATCTAATGTAAACTGAGACATCGACAGTAAAAGAAATTTGTACAATTGTATTTTAATTGTATGGTTATTTTTATCCGGGAATCCATTGTTGAGCTAAGTATGCTCGAGCTTTCACACAAAAAAAAGCGTTCCCAAAAATAAAAACGGACCGTGAGCTATTTCAAGTTTTCAGGATTTTTCCCTTCAAACGTTGTTTAGTTCCTGATTACGTGATTCAGTTCACGGTGTATTTTTTCTTGTTTTCGAATTCATGACTGCTGTTCACGGATCTGGGCACTTTTTTTTCCATGCATGGGTTGAATAAAGTATGACAACGTTTAGCAAAAGTAAGTTTTAAGGCAATTGTAAACCAATCTGAGTCATGAAATCTGTGCTGGTTTGTAAGCTTTCAATACATAGCCTGTTGGTTTGTTCTAACAATTCAAAACATGCTACGAAAAAATATGGTTGACAACTACACACAGTGGCAGAAGTACCTAATATTGAGTTCAATTCGCCCAGGTCGACACTCTTGAAGCAATTTTCATTCCTCGTGTCGTTCACTCGCATGTAAACAGAATTACTGACAATCGGGTTATGTTCGATAATGCGGGTATCTTTGATGGGAACTTTACAAATAATTTATTATGTCACAGCTCTTCTACATACAATTCTTTGGTTGGTAAAAGTCTACTTAAGTCTACGAGGGGGGGGGGGGGGGGGGGTTTAAAAATGTCAAATTTCGGTCTACGTGGTTTATGAACAGTTCCTCACTCAGCTTCGGAGTATCCAGCTTGGAGTTGGTTCCCATAAGATCACCGGAAGCACAGCATGTTTTTGAATTTTTATGGACTTATGTCACATATATTATGGTGCTGCAGATGCAAAGGTTTTATAAAAGTCAAAGTGGACTTGCGATTCCTACTTTTTACTGAATTGAAACCATCTTGACACCACTTACGCTGAACTGACCAATCCGAAGCCAATTGTTGTTTCTCTCGACTAACTCCATCAAAATATGCTTCAAATAAATCTGATAAAATAAATTGAATGTAAATGAAGGTTAGGTTAGGTTGGGTTTCTTTATTTTAGAGACTTTCAGCCTATGGCTGGTTCGTCTCTGTAAATGTAAAATTTCCTATCTTATTTGTATTATTTCCGTTTGTTCAGTTCCGAACCAAGAAAAATCTGACAAAAATAACCATTAACTATAGCTTCGACCAACTTCGTTTTGAATGGACCACTTTACGCATTACAAAGGTATGGGAAACAATGTATGTACATGTACCAACCTTGGAAACGATGTTGTTTTGTTTTTATTTTAACGTAGGAATACGTTTCTCTTTTCTGACAGTTCAAAATGTCATCAACCAATTATGTGCTTGTATGAAACGCCATCATTGACGTTCAGTAAACAGTATAGGAGAATTTGGTAGCCAGGATAAAACGGCATTTCTCGAAAAGCCTGACCAGTATTTAGAGGCTTTCTAGATTCGCTCTGCAGCAGAAGTGTCGCGATCCTAGATGCCGGAGCGTAAAAGCGACAGTGACGTTTCGACTCGAAAATAGGAAAAACATTCTGCGCGACATAATTATTGGACAATACCTATCTGGTTATGTTCATTATAAACATGACGAGCTGCTTCTCGAACAATCGAATAAGGCTGGCTTCATTTAGAATTGGAACAAACTTTTGCTCATATTGTGGCGCTCCTGGTGGACGGATTTGGAAGTTCTTGGCGCCCACGTGTCAGCTTCACGTATGTATTTTTGACATTCCGCAAATCGACTGTACTTTGTTAACAATCAACATGGAAGCCGAAAGAAGGGAGAAAATTGTGCACAGTTATTTGGAAAATCCATTGTGGTCTGCATCTAGGCTAGCTAAACAGCTGAAATTGCCCAGAAATACCGTATGGCGGGTTATCAAACGGTATAAGGAAACATTGACGACGATTCGGAAGCCTCAAGCCAATCGTCGGAGTGGAATTGTCGACTGGAAACTGCGTGGTAATATTTTGAAGACGATTAAGAGGAATCCCAATCTGTCGGACCGTGACTTGGCCAGAAAATTCGGTGCAGCCCATAGTACCGTGAGGAGAACTCGACTCCGGGAAGGAATCAAGTCATATCGAGCTAGCAAACAGCCAAATCGGACCATAAAACAGAATAGTGTGGCCAAAATCCGTGCTCGGAAGCTATACGACCAGGTGCTGACGGGTTTCTTCAGATGGACGATGAAACCTTTGTCAAGGCTGACTTCGGGCAAATCCCAGGTCAAAAATTTTACTTGGCAACGGCTCGGGGGGATGTTCCAGCCAAATTTAAATTTGTTTTTGCCGACAAATGTGCACGAAAATTCATGATTTGGCAGGGCATTTGCAGCTGTGGCAAAAAAAACGAAAGTTTTCGTTACAAATAAGACAATGACGTCGGAACTATACCAAAAAGAGTGTCTCCAAAAACGAATTTCGCCGTTCATTAGATCCCACGACCATCCCGTAATGTTTTGGCCAGATTTGGCAAGCTGTCATTACAGCAAAGTCGTTCAAGAATGGTATGCAGAGAAAGGGGTCCAGGTTGTTCCGAAAAACCTTAACCCACCCAACTGCCCCCAGTTCCGCCCTATTGAGAAATACTGGGCAATCATGAAGAGGAGACTCAAGGCAAAGGGAAAGGTTGTCAAAGACATCAATCAGATGAAGACCTGGTGGAATAAGATAGCTAAAACGATGGACGAAGAAGGTGTGCGCCGCCTAATGAGCCGTGTTACAGGAAAAATTCGAGAATTCCTTCGAAACGGTGACGAATAATTTAATCCGTATTTTTTCTTAAAAGCATGAAGAAAACGCTACATTTGTATAAAAAAAAGTCTTGAATTCAATAATAAATAACTGAAATACAGGCAATTGTTTTTGTTCCAATTCTATCTGAAGCAAGCTTTATAATCATCTTTAGTTAGCGCGGTAAGCAAAAAGCCTGTGTGTTTGTGTTTTGTTTATGTTAACGGAACAGGGTTTTCCCCATGTTAAATAGTTTGCACGACCGGTGAACCTAACTCAAGTAAATTTGCGCTCGTTGCATTTCAAGGCTTACAACGAGCATGGTGGATCGATCACGTAAAAGGCGACCTGCGGACCCATCGCAGACTGCAAAGCTAGTGAAGTGCAGCCATGGTCCGAATAGAATGAAGATACATTCTGTGTACAGCAGAAGCCCGGCCTGAGCCTGATTAATTGATTGATTGATTTGTATCTCAAATAGGGTGCAGGCTACTTTATCGCACTCCGGCTTCATCTCCCTCCTCTTAACAAGGCTAATTCTACGGGTTCGTAAAAATGTTTCAATATCAATCATAATTTATTCCAAGAGCGAAGAATTCTTGAAAAAAAAAATGGATACGTTTTGTTTTCATGTTATTTGTTATACGAAGTAGCGTTCTTCCTGGATGAAAACAATCTATCAATTACAGAGCTGTTTTTTGGGTGAAAAATAGCTGATTGCTTAATCCAAAATGAAAACGCAAGATTTGCTTACTATTTCGCAAAATTTTTACTCATTTTTCGTTATACATTGTTACACGCGCATACATTGAATCTTTCAAAGCAAATTGATGTGAGGCATTCTTATGCATCACTTTGACGCTTATGTGTTCGACAAAAAAAATCAGTTACATCTAAGCAAATGTTGGCAGGCAACTTTTGACGTAGACTACGTCTTACGGCAAGGGTAGGGTGTTAATTGAAAATTTAAAAACAAGCGACCGTCACGAAATATCGTTACAAATGAAACGCTTATAGCTTAATAAATGCTCAATAGATTTTCAAGATGTTTACATCAATCGATTGTAAATTTTCCCGCGTATCAATTCAACTATCAAACATTATCCGTTAACAATTTTAAACTGTTGAAAATCACAAAAATAAAAAATGATGTCTTATAATTTTGTTTTGCAGGCTAAATTTACTAAATGCACAGTACTTTCCTATCACAATTTTCAAATGTGAGCAAGGGAGGTTTCATATGTAGCAGTGAACGATATAAAACGTGTACAACTTCTCAAAATTTCTCTTTCACGTTGCTGAACTGGAGCTGTGTGGATCATCGAGCCGCTATGTATTGGCAGCTGGCGCCTGACGATGTCCCGTACTCTGGAGGCACTGCGTTATTCAGCAGTGCAGCGCGGCAAGGCACCAGTCTGGATTTAGCAGCTGACGGTGTCAAATACCTACCAAAGAAGGTGTACTAGCGACCAACCAATTAGTCAGGTAGCTGTTAGGTAGGCAACCGTTGCTATGCAGTCGGTTGCTTGTGCTAGTGATGGCTTTGTAGTCAGCCAGTGGAAGCAACCACGAGGATCGAAAAGAGGTGCTTGTGTGTGTGTGATCTTGTTGGTAGCCATCTTTTAGTAAGGCACAGCGTGCAGCGGCGTGTAACCAAGAAGGTTTTAATTCAAATGCGGACCATTTCAAATCCGTCTTTTCCAGGATTACCAATTCAATTTTTAAAGAGAGAGTTTGTTTGATTTGAATTTATCTAACATTTCCAAGTTCCTACCAATTGGCAGACAGTGGTGGTTTAACAAGTTTAGTTTTCTCTTCGCTTCATACCTTGAGCATTGTGCACAATTAACAAATGGCTGCCGTCAAGAAAAAAATTAATAGCGGACGCTAATAATTCGATCGTTTCTTGATTGATTTATTTTTTAGTTGAGATGTTTGCGCTAATCCTGAGGTTTTGACGATTGCCATTTTATTAACATAGTATTTAAAATTTTACAAATAAAAGATGTGCTTTTTTTCGCGTATATACTAATCCATTGGTGTTGGAATTTTTTAAGAATGTTGCATTCCAGCAAGTATCTAAAAATTATGTATCACGAACAATGTTTTGATTCTCGAACATGATATTCCGAAGTAACATTTGCTGCACATTCCAATGAGTACTGTTATGACTAGTTATTCTGTTGTTTTAACGATTCGCGTTGGATAGAGTCTTACTCCAAGGTAGAAACATGTTTTTTGACGATGGTATGGTTCATTTTAAACCGTTTTGCAATTTGGTTGTTCGTAACACCCTTTTCCGAGTACCAAATATGCACAATTTTCTTTCGCGTGTCCAGATCAATTCAACTCATCTTTAAAACGATCCACTGACATGTAAACAAGTATGTCACTTAAAACACACTAAGAAAATTGAGCTTTTTTAAAGTAATGACTGCTTGAATGTTGCTAACTATTTTTCGACACACTCTTTACCACGTGCGTCTGGGTTAAGTAAAGTTGATTAAATAACTTAACATATTTCATAATAAAAAATTTCTCCTGTTTTGTACAAAATGCATTCAAACCTGTTCTTTTCTTGTCACCTAATATTAAAAAGCGAAAGTCGATGAAGGAATATCGATAAACCGAACTCGTTGTTGTCAGATTCATCCTGATTCTGTTTTCAGCTCTATCTTAACACATACTCTTGCAAAAAAAAAAAAGGAACTCCATTTGAGCAATGTTGTCCTAAGTACATACATACTTCTTATATATTTTTTTTCTGTATTTCCGAGATTTTCAGCTTCAGGGTGGTTCATCTCCCGTTGTAGACACGAACGCCCTTTTGGGTGTTTTGTGACCCTATCCGGGGTGAGATTTGAGCTTGTGATTTTGGTGTAAGAGATATGGATTTAAACCACCACGCCGAGATCGCCCCCGTTAGTACATTATTTGGCTACCAAAGAACTCGTTCTTGAATTCTCATATGATTTAAGGTGTCGCTTTTAGGTTTTGGTCCAAATGCAAAACTGGTCACTTCCACTGAGAAATCCGCAACTATCCGGATGTGCTCAATGTGATCTTTGGTACTTGATATAACATCCACTATATTATTATCGAATTCTAAAGTGGCGCGGTGTTGGGGGCCCCCCCCCCAACACCCCCCCCCCCCCGGGGGGCGAAAAAAAAAAACCACCCGGATCTTGAATAAAAAAACAACAACAACACACCCCCCCCCCCCCCCCCCCCACCCTAAAAAAAAAAAATATAAAAAAAACAAGAAAGAAAAAAAAAAGATAAAATAAAAGTTGTGTTTCCAAAACTTCTAATTAGAAATGATGTTTCACCAATGTAGGCTTTCGGAAGTGTAAACAGAGATTTACAATTTCTATAAGGCAGGGTAATAAAACATCAATAAAAATGAAAAAAATAGCAACAAAAACATATGAAATCGCCATTAAATTATTAAACACTGTGCCAACGGAAAAATAACAATTTGCACTAGAAAAACATAAAATAGCAATAAAAAATTGATATTTCATTTTCATTAATTCAAAAGTGACCGGTAAAACATTCAAAAAAAGCAATGGCATTTAGTATAAACGCAATAATAAACTGATAGTTTTCCGTCATAAAAATAAATTCTAGCGGTAAACATTTAACCAAAGTCTTCAAATTTTTCAAATCTTCCGATTGAAACCAAACAAATTGCAATAAAAAAATCAAAAATAAAAAAATAAAAATTTAAATAATTTGTTTGCTTTTAATTGGAAAGATTTGAAAAATTTAAAGACTTTTGTCACATATATAGCGCTAGAACTTATTATTATGACGGAAAAATATCAGTTTATTATTGCGTTTCTACTAATTGCCATTGCTCTATTTGAAAGTTTTACCGGTCACTTTTGAATTACTGAAAGTAAGTTATCAATTTTTTATTGCTAATTTAAGTTTTTCTAGTGCGAATTGTTATTTTTTCGTTGGCACAGTGTTTAATAATTTAGTGGCAATTTTGTGAATTTTCATTGCTAAATTTTCATTTATTAGTGCCAGTATATATTTTAGTCATTTAAAAAAAAAAAATAATTAAAAAAAACAAGATGGGACTCATATATATTAACGTTTGCATTTAAAAAAATTGACTTTTTTTCAGATGGTGATAAAAGAAAAGGCTAAGACAGATAATTGCTTTTGATAAATTTCCCATGGAAAGTAATTATTTAAGCTCACTTGCAAAAAAATTCTACACCCTTGCGAGCGGCCTTCCGGCAGTTAACCGGAACATTCACCATGGCGGACGAAAACATGCGTGTAGGCATTTTTTTCAGTTCTTTCTTCGTTTTATTTATGTATTCCTCCTCAGTTTTCGTGACAAAATTGTTGGAGTAGATCTTACGCTTCAGGTTGGCCCAGAATTTTTAAATGGGACGCAGCTAGGGGACGTTGGGCGGGTTCGCCGACTTGGATACCACATTCAGCCGCTCCATCTCCTCCAACGATCGCTTCGAGTAGTGGGCCGACGCCAGATCTGGCCAGAACACCGCGTCTTCGCCCTTATGGTATTTCTTGATGAACGACGCAACTTCCGGCAGGCATTTTGTACTATAAATTTACCCGTTCACGCCCAGTCCGGAGCGAAAGAAGAGGCTTTGACATTCCCTTCTCGCTGTTTGTCAGCCACAGCAGCACCTCCTTGGGGAACTTGGTATGTGAAACGAACTTCACCTCGGAGCTCACTTCCTTCGTTGGGGTAGTAAAATACGGAGTGCCCTGTCTGTCGTTGCCATCCAGGGTGAGATAGGTCTCGTCGTCCATCACCACCGCCACGGCGCAATTCGCCGGGAAAATCATTGCTCCGAAACCAGTGGACGTGACTTCCGCTTCCTGACATGTATGTTCATGTTTGCCAGGTACTTTTTCACTGTTTGGCCGGTTGAACCGACCTCCCGGCCAAGCGCATGCAGCGTAGCCACTTTTCCCTCGGTCTTCCTTTTCAGCATCCTCTGGAGCTTCTTGTCACTCAGGGTCGTCGGCCGTCCGGAACCAGGCTTTTTTTCGATGCCCTGATTGTTGTCTAATAGTGCCAAGATGTTGTAAATGCCAGAACGGGCGTATCCGGCGTCTACAAAGTGCCACACGATGTCCGTTTTCGACGCGGTGGGGTGCCGTTCTTTGAACGCGCACACTTCTGAACGGAGTAGCTTCACTGTTTTTGCCATCACGGTCAGAGTTCGACTGACAGAGCTGTCAAATGTTGTCTGCTGACTCATGGGTTACAATGATTGATGCTGCATGGGTGGTTTTGACAGTGCGGGTGAAGGTAAACCCATAAAAAATTGGCAATTTTTGTCTATTTCTTTAATGCAAACGTTATCTTTTTTTTTTTTTTTTTTTGTTTTTTTTGATGTTGATATGATTATTTCTACAAAAAATAATATAAAATATAAAAAAAATTTTATAAAAAAAAAAAAAACTTCTAGATTTTAAAAAAAACCGCCCTATTAAAAAAAAAATTTTTTTTCCCCCCCCCCCACCAAAAAAACCCAAATTATTGCATATTTTACATATTTACCTAAAACAGATGGCGGCCATCTTGGATTTAAAAATGGTTTTAATCTTCAATTTTCAACTATCGCGCACTGTCCCCGTAGTGAAAATCGTATCAGATATCATCTATTGGCATCTTCACACCATCCCCATTCCGAAAATACTGAATTTGGATTCAATAGAGTCAACTTTCGTTCGCAGCACTAACACTAAGCCCGTTGCAATCTCTTTCGTTAATCAGGCTGAGCTGTCAAAGCTGAAAATGCATTGAGGGACACACCGATTGATTGTTGTTAGAAATCATATTAGAATCGCTGCAAGATTTTCCATTGAGCGGAAAAAAAAGAGTTAGATTTGATCTTTTGGTTGTTTATAAATCGAAGGTTGGATTGATTGTAGACAGTATTATTTTATGTTTAAATAAGCCTGGATACTTCGCATTGCTTTACTCAGTGTAGAGCTATGGAAGGTTCCCAAGAATCTGGTTCGAAGATGAACATAAAACGGAAGAACAATATGCTGACCCTGGTGGAATAGGTGCGCATAATCGAATCATTTCGAAGCGGAAGGCGGAACGCAGGATTCCCTGGGAAAAAAGTACGCCATAGGATCTTCCACTGTGACTAGAATCATCCAGAAAAAGGAAGCAAATCGAGCGCAAGTAAACAAATTTAAAGAATATGGAGTGGATAGTCGAAAGACGCTTAAGGAGCAGACGTTCCTTCTATTGGAACGTTTGGAGGCACGTCTTTCGTTCAAGATGTTGCAGGATCGAGGACAGTATGGTGGTGCACCGTTTCTCTGCTTCTGACGGCTGGATGCATCGATTTCAGTAACGGTTTAGATTGCGCTTGAAAGCCGTAGCAAGGGAAAAGGCATCTGCTGATATTGAAGAGTACCTTAAATTTATAAAGGTTCTGAATAAGAAAATACAAGAGACGCAGCTTTCTACATCTCAGGTATTTAATGCAGACGAATCTACACTGTTTATTAAAATCCTGGCTACACGCTCAGTTTTTACTTGCGATGAAACTGTA
This sequence comes from Aedes koreicus, assembly GCA_024533555.2. Taxonomy (NCBI): domain Eukaryota; kingdom Metazoa; phylum Arthropoda; class Insecta; order Diptera; family Culicidae; genus Aedes; species Aedes koreicus. Next base: position 104,199 of record JAHHFK020005047.1, on the reverse strand, counting down.
GCAAGTGGGCGGGATCAAAATAAAACAAGGTATACGTTTGTGCTATGCTCGAACATTGATGGAACTCTAAAGTTTCAATTGCTTTTCGAAGGAACTGCTGCTATGCCACGAGACTTCAACACGGACATACTACCTGTCTCATACTGTCATTCCAAAAAGCTTGGATGACTACACCACAACTGTTCGGTCAATGGTTTCATGGCGAATTTATCCAAGCTGTGCGAAAAGGTCGAGCAAAGGTTGGAATCTGAGGTGTTACTTGTGCTCGATTACTGTTCCAGTCATTACGATTTTGACAATTCTTTGCAGACTGACGGTGAGCTGATTCAGGTGATCTACCTTCCTCCAAATGTAACTTCGGAGTGTCAGCCGATGGACCAATCGGTTATCAACGCAGTGGAGCGGAAGAACAAGAGAAAACTTATGTTGAAGTTATTTTTGGAGTACGAACATTTGCCTTTCGAAGAAATTTTGAAGAAGATTACCCTTCTTCTTCTTGGGATGAAATTTCTACTAGAACCATCTGAAAATCTTGGTGAAAATCGATAGATATTTTGCCGAACGACGATTGCAGTGGAGATGATGGCGATGGGGATTTTAAGCTTCTATCGATAGTCTTTCAGTCACAACCTTTAACCTCTGGTTAAAGGATCAGGTGTATGATGCCGAACATAACCCAATCGAATCCAACGAGTGAAATTTTCACAGACGAAGAGATCTTGTCATCAGTCCTCAACAAAGATCAACCCAAAATGCATGGAGAATGACTAGAAGAGACAGAGGATGAACAACTCCTTTGATACTTCGGTTAATATCGCTGAAAATCCAGATGTTTGCGATGTAATCAAGTCAATTGAGTGTGTTATTCGCCACATGAAGCACGACGCAGCAAAAGTTTGTCATTTGAACGCTCCATACTGGATTTCAAAATGGTGTCAAACTCCCACTACACTACGTCGAACAAATCCGGATGTGTCCAATGCGGTCTTGAATGTTTTAAATAACCACAATTGTACTTGTTTTTAAGTTCTCTTGTGATTTGAGGTGTCGTATAATGGATTTTGGTCCGAGTCTAAAACTTGCTACAATCCATGGGATACACGAAACACGTCCGGATATGTCCAATGTGGTCGTGGACACTTTTTTAATTGTCATGTGATTTGAGGCGTCGTATGATAGGTTTTGGTTTATATCAGAAATTGGTCACTTCCCTTGGGGTACCCGGAAAATGCCTGAATGTGGTAAATTTGGTCCTGAAGTCAATATGCCTACTATTGCCCAATATTACCCAATATTTCTCTCATGATTTGAGGTAACGCGTGATTAAGTCCACTTATACATAAACGGCCCATATTCACCGGAATGCGCTCCTGAGATATTTCTGTAACCGGTGAACTGATACCAAGAACATTCAATTGTGTTCAATAGGACCACTATACAATCGATTATATGTTTGTTTTATGCACATCGGCTCATTGATTGCTGAAAAACATGTAACGTTGCAGACATACACACATATACACATACACACATACACTCAGTAGCAAAAAAAAGCCGAGCAAAATTTTGCTTCCATAAACCGGCATATTCAACCTTCTGTAACTTTGTCAATTATCAATATTTTTGGCTGAATTTTCGACAGAACTATAATTATTATATTGAAGCACAGCTTAAAAAGTATAGGAAATGATGTGGACAAAATTTGAACTGTGTCCATAAAGTGGTTTGGACCCCAGCTGGCAGTATTTCTCTTTTTCACACGGTATATGAATGCTGAAATATCGGTGCAAAAAAAAAGCCGAGTTCAAATTTTGTCCACATTATTTTCTATACTTTTTTAAGCTGTGCTTAAATTTATATTATGCTACCTAAATTTTTCACAAAAGTACGTATTTTTTAAATTGGTATGTCCAAAAACGACTTTTTTGACATGTGTTATCAAAACTTCAAATGTATAAATCTGATGAACATGAAATTTTGGTCAATATAATAATTAAAGTTCTGTCAAAAATTCAGCCAAAAATATAGGAAATTGACAAAGTTAAAGAAGGTTGAATATGACGGTTTATGGAAGCAAAATTTTCCTCGGCTTTTTTTTGCTACTGAGTGTACATTTTGCTTACTCGTCGAGCTCAGGCGAATGGTTTATGAAAGTTAAAAAAAGCCAATATTTACAAGAAAAACCCATTAGCTTCATGATTTTGTTCAATATGTTTATTTCTTATTCGCGTACGTATCAGAAGATGCATCTGTTCATTGGGGGAAATAACTCCTTGTTTTGAATAGCGTAATAAATATGACTTTTGCCATTTACATTGCAAATACCAGTTATGCATTCACAGTAAAAAATAAAAATGAATATCGCATCTGGGTAGGAGCGCATCAACCATGTGGAAAATGCGATGTAATTTGCAATGTTGTTCTAAGAGCGAATGTACACAAAATAGACGGGGAAAAGTTTACCAATGTTATATAACCTATTAGTTATGATTGTATGATTTTCTAATGTTTAGTTATTATGTTCGCATTCTGGACTGCTTTGCGATATTGCGTTCACGCTTTCTAAGATTTTTGTGTGCTGTGTAACATAAATGAGTTAGGTCCCTCCATATTCCGGCACTGACTGCGGTGGAAATGTGACACAATTGTACTCGGTGTAATTCCACTTGATTGATTGATGGATTCTACAGGATTCCCCGCTTTGGTTGGTTAGATTGAGCGGTTGATTGATTGCATGAATTTTAATTGATTTATTTGTTGCCAATTTGCATAATCATTTTGTCAATAATACAAGAAGCAAGTTTATAATAGGTTCATTTATTGGTAAATCAGTGACGTGTGATATGTAAAGGAACAATGAGCCTTGTTCCAGTGGAATTTACATCCACTCTATGTGGGTTTGAATAAGAGAGGTCAACCGAATTGTCATCAAGTGCTGATTGGCAAGCAGCGGTGTCTGAGGATGGGTATGTGTTTCGACTTGATGACTTATTCATCAGATCAGCGTTGGTAAATTGAATGGCTTGGCGACAGATTAAGGTTAAATGGGCAGAAAATTGACGACGCCCTTGAATGTGCCAGGCTGACTGGGCACTGATGGCGGGAATCACATTCAACACCAAGTTCAGTCTGATGTGATTGTAAAAAGGGTTGACAACGGGACAGAAGAAAAGTTTTGGGGAAGCATGACAGACGCTGAATTATTCATGCGAGCTTTGAATGGCATGTTTTGTGTAGTTTGATTATGTTTGTTCTGAAAGGCCAGTATTGTTACTGATGTATCAAAGTTATTTTGATTGTCCTTGTGGAACAAACGTCAACTAGGTTGTTTACTTTTTGGGTAATAACCTTGGGTTAAGTTCAATTTCAAGCTATTCAATTTTTTTCAAGAACATCCACATTGATGTGATGTGATGTGTCATTGAAAAGCTCATCAAAATAGCACACAATATGGACTTATTTGATTAAAAGGTATTAAATCGTAATTATTTGTGCGAGTGTATACAATGTATATTTAATAAATACGCGAGATGGATAGTAAGAAAGAGTGCTGAACATATCCGGTTTAACGAGTAGTATGCAGTTTCCTTTATTAAATGAATTACATGTTGAATAAACTGGCAAATTTTGCGCGCAACTGTTAAGCTCAATCAACCAAATGGAAGGCAATTCGCAGATCCTTTGCAGAATACAATGCTGGTGAATGAGCAAACATGGTTCAAATAGAATGTAGAAGATTTTGGTTTACAGAGAAAATAGCCTCACTAGAACGATAGGTTTACCTCAATATAAAGCAATAAATTTTCTGACTATAGACTGTTCCAGAAAGGATAAGCACATTTCCAAAATAACAAAAAAGTCATGTTTTTTTAGTTTTAATAATTTTATTTGGCAAATTATATTTGTATTTGTGTTTTATATGATATTTTATTCTCGTTTAATCAAAATATTTAATCATAGCCAAGACTCCTAACTTTTCCTCGAACATGATCCATTATCTTCTGCTCAGTGGTACTTCCCACCATTTTGACCACTTTTGGCCAATATTTTTTAAATTTTTGGATGTCGTCCGCTGGCTTTATGTATTTTCGAAGCTTTGCTTTGGTTAAAGCCCAAAAAGTCTCGATTGGCCGTGCCTCCGGGCAGTTCGGCGGATTCATATCTTTCGGCACGAAACATACATTTTTACTTTTGTACCATTCTAAAGTGTCCTTTGCGTAATGACATGATGCCAAATCAGGCCAAAACACTACTTGATCTTCGTGCTGCCTGATCATTGGCAATAATCGCTTTTGGAGACATTCCTTAACGCATTTCTGAGTGTTCATCGTCTCCGTTGTGATGTACGGACTAGATGTTTTACCACACTCGCATATTGCCTGCCAAACCATAAAATTCTTACCGAATTTTTCGGTAAAAATTGCCTTCTCCGTTTCGGGGATGTCTTTGTCTTCGCTTACAGTATAGAATTGTGTTCCGGGAAGCGTTTTGTAATTTAGTTTCACATACGTTCCATGGCACGCATGACGTTACTCGACGAGGTCCCTAGTTTTTTCGCAACATCCCGAACGGAAGTCGCTGGGTTTCGCTTGTAGGCATCCCTGATCTTTTTATCGATATCCGGACTAACATGACCGGATTTCCGACCACTTTTCGGTGCATCTTCAAACGTACACTGTTCTCTATATTTTCGAATCGCAGATCGACCCCTTCCCTTTCCTTCCAATTTTCTCAAGAAGAGTCCGCTCACAGTGCACCATTTGTGCACGATACTTTTTCGCGGGGAAAACCGCGCATTTTGATAGGTAACACCAAACTAAGCACTTCCTTGCCCAAAATCAAACAAAAGGACGCAGCCAAAACATGTTGAAATATTTCATTATATTCAAAGTGACCGTTAAAATAAGGTGTGCTTATACTTTCTGGCACAGTCGTTATTTTCATCGATTTCTCGCGAACTACACCTCATTCAAGAAAAGTAGTAAGATCATTGTATAGGTGAGACAATTTCCAATCTATTGGCAGTAATGATTTGTATTGATGAACTCTCATTCGTGAGAAAGGTACACAATTTGCAAGAAACATTTAATTTTTTGCGTTATCTAAGGCAAAAAAAAGGGAATGCTAGATTTGGCATAAATTAATAGGATATTTCTTGTAAATTTAAGCTAGACAACGCCTGAATCTAGTCTGCTGTATGAAAGATTGCAAACATTGTTATATGGCATATGAAAGAAAGCAAACAATGTCGTTTGTTAAGCTTCCTTTGACTAGAAATCAAAGGAGGGGAAATTTTACACGCCTGTTAAAATTCATATTTTTATTCTGTGAACGATAGAAATCGAAAAATAAAATTTGCTTTGTATAGAGGTATGCCTGCAGTAAGAAGTAAGAAGTCAAAAGCATTAACAAAATGTGGGTTTTTTCGTGGTTTGGTGGCCAGGACCAGGACCGGGGTCGGAACGTCTGGGGGGATGATACCCCAGGGTCGTTCCTGTTCCCTATATCATGTCCGCTTACGGCTACCTGCCGGATCTAGCGCCGTATGGCGCTTCCTCCGTAGATTGTTTAGCCGTTAAGGGGAGCTTCACGTTTCCAGGGTGCACCGCGGGGAGGCGAACTACTTTCACACTCCAAATAGTTCGTTCTGGGAAAGTATGGATAAGTAAACCTGTCATCTGCTAGGAAATCCTCGTATTGTCAAAGAGATGCGAGGTGATAATTCTATTCATATTCGTAAGAGAAACAAATCTTACTCTGAAAATAAACGAAAATGCCTATTTTGTAAGGCAGAGGGAACGATTTCCTGCCTATAATGCATGACCTAGAAGCAGCTGGATTAACATCATCAAAGTGAAAAACTGGTAGCAGCAGGGATGTTTGTATGATGTATGATATGTAGGGAAACTGCCCCCATATTAATCTCATTGTTCCTATATTCATCCTACGATGAATCAAACAATTGGGCAGTTGAAGGATCGGTTTCGTTTTCTAATAATGTTTGCTTACGTTAAATAACTACAACAAACATTACTAACTAATTCTGTCACGTGTATATCGTTTTATTTCAAGTAGGATGAATTGCAAAGTGATGAGATTAATATAGGTACATCTTCCCTACTACCACCCATTGTAGCACGGAGACTAAGTCCGTCAGCAATGGGCTCTCCTCTCTGTTAGACTTGATCATGCTTTAATAACCACTGATTATCCTAATCATGCCATTGTATGAAGGGCAAAACACGGGCTGCGTGGTTCGATATGCAACATCACTTATACGGCTCCACAGGGATATAAAGAATCTCCTTCCAACAACAAGATTGAACAATTGGTCATAAGAGCGAGCTATCTAACATGAGGATGCCCCAATGGGCGAGAGGAAGAGCCCGCCCTCAATTCACAAACTGTGAGCAATGGGCAGTTGGCATTCCCACTCTCCCCATCCAGAGTGTTTCAATCGGGTGCCCTGATGGCCCCTCCCATACCCATGAAATATTTATTTAATAGTGTATTTATTGATGTAAATGAAAAATACTACAAGCATCCGTATCTGCTATACATGATCTTCATTCGGTTGATCCTGAAAGGCAAGAAATGTTGTAAAGTGCTAAAGTGTACAGTTCTGTGGTTCCGCGCTTAAGCACGTTTTCGTTCGTTAAAAAAAAAAGAAGACATTTACACCGTCTTCAACTAGAGGTTGTACAGACTGAACATTAAACATAGAGCGAATTACCACAGACACCTTAACCTAACACCCAGTGGACCAGATGGGACATTTTCGTTTTTTGTGAAAAGTTCCACAGGCTGGAGCGGGAATCGAACCCTCACTTCATGGTAATCGCTTGAGACGTCGCTAACCACTTGACCACGAAGCCCACAGCAATAGAAGCAATTCAACAAAATCTTGATTTGAGGTATCCTGAAAAAGTTTGTTTGATCTATTAAAATTTACAAAACTTACATTCATTCATTTTAAATTACCATGGACATGGTCATAATTTGCTGCTTGATGTTGATTTTATAACAGCAATCGGCTCTTATTTTTGCTGGCCTAATAATTATTGCTCCTGAGTTGGGAAAATAGGAAGGATTTAATTAAAAGGAGTTTATAACAAATGGACATAAAAAAAACAATTAGTTATGTTTAAATCATCCATGAAGTAAAATCAATAAAACAATATTATCAATTATAATGATATTGTGAGTTCTGATAAAGTAATGACAAAGATTAAACTGTAAAATCAGACTCTAGCCAAATGGTACACAACGCTACATGAATCAGATCAGCTCAGATTTGGTCAAATGTCCTTTTGCAAACCCGGACATGAAAAATACATTCAGTAATTAGTGCAAAATCCTACCACAGATTCCGTTGCAGCTTCTTGTATTCAAGGCACTAGATATTTCTAAATCATAGGAGGAAAATAAAGGATCAAAATAATAATTGGACATATAAGACACAATAATAAAAGTATACATAACCTATAAGGTAACAATTAAAAAAATATTTTAATGTTAATATATAAATCACGAAAACACAAGTGATGATAAAAATGGTAATGATGATGATAAAGATGAATGGTAATGGCAATGAATAAACAATGTCATATAAGATAATATATATTGTGAAGGGATATTACTATATGAACTGTAAATTACATGTGTTTCGACTGCTGTCCTGTCTGTAATTGCAGACAAACCCGCGCATCCACTTTGAACCAGAAATTTTAGATAATGTACGATAGCCATAAAAATCGTTTAAATCGTTTTACAATACCTGATGACCTGGAAGACCTGAAATACATCATGCAAAAAACAGTACATCACAAATTTCGATATCCTGAAACCAATTTATATGCAACAATAAACTATCATATCATAACATCAAAAAAGATAAACAATGTATCTTGTCTCTATTTCCCGTAACGTCCTTCCATGTTATTAGGATGGAGCTAAGGCAAGGATGATCCCAAAGCGCGCTGCAACTATGAACCTTATGTGAATAGTAAAATTCTCGATGTGACCTCCAGGCACACGATCCTCTGCAGCAGGTGGAAAAACTACTTGATGTGATATTTCCACAATGGAACTGTCTATTAGCTTCGGGTCTTGACCAAGAATCCCTACTGAGCCCTTGCGGCATGACAAGCCGGCCAGTTCAGTGCAAGGGGGTAGAAACAGGGATGTTTGTAAGTGGTTGACGTAACATAACGATTTCAGTAGTCATTTGGTGACAAATTTATTTAAATCAATTTATTCAAAACTTTGTCGTCAAACACGCCACCAAAGAAGTCTGTTAGTTACAGACGAAATAGGCCTATCTGTCAATGGATAAGCTTTTTCTAATGGAATTTAGAGGAATTTGATCGTGTTTACCGGTGATAGTTTTAAAAAGTGTTTCAGTTTTTATATATTTTCATTTTTTCAAAAGTGATCACGTGAAGTGTTAATTTTAATTTTCCTAGTCTCCCAAATGCAATTATTCGACTTAAACGCCCTTAAAATGGTTTTTGTTTTAAAAAGTGTTTTTAAAAAAGTAAAAGTGTTCGGCTTTTATGAATGCCGCTTTGGTAGGCGTTTCTGTAAACGGCTTTTGTCAAACTGGAATTCGACCATTCAATAGAGAGGTCTTCAGTGATGAAGACTTTGCTCATTCGAAAGTAACAGATGAGTCACAGTACACTAACATTGCATCAATAGTGGTAACTGAACCGGTGGTGATCGGTGCAGTTAAAGTACATCAAATATCCCTTCCAAGTGGTAGGGATTTTTCTGATCCTACAGCAAAGAAGCTTGCTGAAGATATTCCTGAGCCTGTTACCAATCAAATCTATAGAATTGATTCATCTTCTGAGGTCTCTCTGAACTGCTCATTCAACATTTCACCAATGGAAATTGTACTGCTTCCAAAGACATCAACCGGAAGTCAGAAAAAGCGATCGAGATAACAGGCGACAATTATCGTCAAGGATTAGCAACTTCGAAAGCCTGAAAAACAATCAAGGCGATCAAAACGAACGAAAAACAGCGCTGAAAACCAAACCAAAACGCTGAGGGAATCTACTTTATAATTTTGTTTTATCGCATGTCACAACATTAACGATAGTCAACCAGAGACCGCGGTAAGAACCACTCAAACCACAAACATTTTTTGAACAGAGACTAATTTCTCATCATCGGCCATCTCGTTACCTGCCACAACATAACCGCAAGCATGCGACTGGGTAAAGTGGACGCTCACATTGAGTTCTGTTTGCGGCCAAGAAGATAATGATGAATCATCAATTTAAATCACGTCTGTCAGATATTGTTTCATGATACCAGTTTACTCAGCAATTATATTATTGAGTTAAAGAATATCAAAGATCTTAGGAATATTGCTTAATTATTTCTTAAGACTTCACAGCGATCAGGAATTATTTTGAAGATCTTGTGTGCATCATCCGTTCAAGTCACGTATCTCTGATTTTTATGTTACCAGGTTGGTCAAAAATTATTTCAACGACCTTCAGCATATCAAAGATCTTGATTTTCCTAACTTCAGAGTTTAGTAAATCAATCAGAAGATCTGAGGACTTCTCTGAAGTTCCGTGTATTTCTTTGAAGTTTCATAAATTCCATTGGAGTTTTGTAGTTCATAAACTTCTCTGATGTGCCGCAAACTTTTCAGAACTTCCAAGGACTTTATTGAAGATCCGTGAATCTCTCTAAAGTTTCGGGGAATTCCCTGAAATTTTGTGATTTTTTTTAAGTCCTGTGAACTTCTCTGAAGTTCTGTGAACTTCTCTATAATACCGTTAACTTCTCTAAATTAACGTGAACTTCTTAAAAGATCCATGAACTTCTCTGAAGTCCCGAGGAGTTCTCAAAAGTTTCGCGTAGTTCTCTGAATATCCATGAACTTCTCTGAAGTTCTGTGAATTTTTTTTTGTAAATATCTCGTATGTTCCGTAAAAATCTCACCTAAGTTCTCTGAAGTTTCATGAGCTTTTCTCTGTAATTTTCTATGAAGTTTCAAAAATTACTCTGAAACTCAAAGAACTTCTCTGAAGTTCCGTGATCTTTTACAAAGTTAAGTGTACATCTCTAAGGTACCGTTATATTATCTAAAGTTTCGTGGAGTTTTTTGAAATTACATTTAACCCCTCTGAAAATGCGTGAAGTTCCGTAAACTCCTTTGAATTTGCGCGAACTTTTCTGAAGTTTTAAGAACGTTTTAGAAGTTCCGAGAATTTATCCGAGACTCCGTGAACTTCTCCAAATTAGCGTGAACTTCTTTAAGGTTTTATGACGTTTTTTGAAGTTCCATGAGCCCCTCGGAAGTTCCGTGAATTTATTTGAAGTTCTGAGAAATTTTCTAAAGTTTCATGTACTTCTCTGAATATCCGTGAATTTCACTAAAAATTGTCTTTGAAGTTCCAAGGACTTCTCTGAAGCTCCGAAGATTTATCTGAAGATCCGTGATCTTCTTTGAAGTTTCCTGAAAGGATCTAAAGTTTATCTATTAATCTTATCCGATGACTTCTCTTATGTTCTGTGAAGTAATCTGAAGTTTTGAGGACTTTTCTCTGAATATTTGAAGTCATCTCTGAATTTCCAAGGACTTCTCTCAAGCTCCGAAGACTTATCTGAAGATCTGTGAACTAATTTAAAGTCTCCTGAGTTTCTCTATAGTTTATCTCTTAATCTTATCAGATGATTTCTGTTAAGTTCTGTAAACTAATCTGAAGTTCTGAAAACTTCTTTTAAGTTCCTTAAATTTCTCTGAAGTCCTCTGATGGACTTCTCGGAAGTTTCAAGGACTTCTCAAAAATTCTTAGAACATTCTTGAATATATGTGAAATTTTTTGAAGTTCCGTGAACTTCTCTGGTGTTTTTTTCTTGAAGTTCCACTATAAAATCTGAAGTTTTGAAGACTTATCTGAAGTCTTGAGGACTTTTCTGAAGATTTGAGGATATATCTGTAGTTTTGAAGACTTATCTGAACTTTCGTGGACTTCTCTGAAGTTCTTGAAAGTTTTCGAAACTTTCTGAAGCTCTCTGAACGTTGCTGAGGTTCTCGGATTTCTTTTGAAGTTTTCGGAACTTTCTGAACTCCTTGGAACTTCTATAAAGTTTTTGGAGCTTCTGTGAATTTCTTGGGTCTTAGTTGAAGTTCTCTGAACTTCACTGAAAATCTAGGGACTTCGATGAAATTCACTAGATTTCTTTAAAGAGCTTGAAGCTTTTCTGGAGTTCTCAAGTCTTCGCTGATGTATACTGAATGTCCCTGAAGGCATCCCTTTTTTGAAGTTTTCGTTACTTTTGTAGACTTTCTGAAATATTGGGGGGTTTCTGAAATTCTATTCTAGATAGTTTCTGCAATTTATGGGACTTCCTGGGACTATCCTAAGTTCACCGGATTTCAACTATTAGGTGCGCAACTGAGTTCCCGCTGTTTAGCAATAGATAGCGCCAGTAAGAACTGCTGGTCGAATGTTGTACATCTCAAGCGTCATAAACCAAGCTCAGACATATGGTAAACAAACCGCTTTGCCAAATCAGTGATTTTGGTTTAGTGTTATATATTTTGGCTGTTTGAAGATGTCTGATTTCGTGCCAAATAATCGTCATTTGCGGGAAGTGTTGATTTTCTTCCTTCATTCGAAGAAAACGGCGGCTGAAGCACATCGAGAGCTCCAAAAAGTTTACGGTGTTGCTGCTCTGAGTGAAACAACGTGTCGTGATTGGTTTCGTCGCTTCAAAAACGGTGATTTCAGTGTTGATGATCGTCCGCGTGAAGGAAGGCCAAAAAACTTCGAAGACTCTGAATTGGAGGCATTGCTCGATGAGGATCCGTGTCAAACGCAAGTAGAGCTTGGTTCAGGATTAGGAGTTTCCCGCCAAGCCGTTTCTAAGCGCATGCGTTGGGAATGATTCAAAAGCAAGGAACTTGGGTTCCTTACGATTTGAAGCCAAGAGATGTTGAGCGTCGTTTTTTCGTCTGTGAATAACTGCTCCAGCGGCAAAAAAGGAAGAGTTTTCTACATCGCATTGTGACGGGTGACGAAAAATGGATTCATTATAGTAACCCAAAACGGAAACATTCATGGGGACTGCCCGGGCATGCTTCAACATTGTCGCCTAGGCCGAATATTCACGCTGCGAAGGTTATGCTGTGTATTTGGTGGGACCAAGTTGGTGTTATTTATTATGAGCTGTTGAAACCAAACGAAACCATTACCGCGGAACGGTATCGAACTCATTTGATGCGATTGAGCCGAGCACTGCACGAAAAACGGCCACAATACGAGCACAGCCACGAAAAAGTGATTCTTCAGCATGACAACGCTCGACCTCACGTTGCAAAACCCGTGAAACCTACTTGGAAACGCTCAAATGGGAAGTCCTACCCCACCCGCCATATTTTCCTGATATTGCACCGTCCGATTATTATTTGTTCCGTTCGATGGCACATGGTCTCACTGGTCAGCAATTCCACTCATATGATGACATCTCAAAATGGCTTGATTCTTGGATAGCATCAAAAGACGAACAGTTCTATCGAAATGGTAGTTCTATCGAAAATTCAAGTTTTACCAGAAAGATGGGAAAAAGTCGTAGTTAAAGATGGGCAATACTTTGAATAATTCGTTTGTAACCTTTGTTTTCAAAATAAAGTTCCTTTTTCACCAAAAAACAGCGAGAACTTAGTTGCGCACCTAATAAATTCTCTAAACTTTTCTGATGTACTCAGGACTTCACCAAAGTCTGTAATTCAAGGGACATCCCCGAGGTTTTTGGAGTTCTTGGAATGTTGCTGACATTCCAGGGGTTTTTTTGATGTTCCTGGGACTCTCTTGAAGTTCAGAAAAATTACCCAAATTTTTGAATTTCTCTAATATTTTCTTTATTTCTCGAAGATTCTTTAGACTTCACTGAAGCTTCCTAGGTTGCTCTGGTCTTCATGTAACTTCTCGAGACTTTTCTGAAGTATTTGGGCTTCACTGAAGTTCTCTGGACTTTTCTGAAGATTGCGGTGCTTCAATCAAATTATCAGAACTTCACTGAAGTTAACAAAATATCATCTTAGTTCTCCGGATTTCACTGAAGGCTTCGAAACTTTTTCGAAATTTTTAGGGCTTCGTTGATTTTCTCTATATTTTTTGGAAAATATCAGAACCTCCCTAAAATTCTAGGAATTCAACTGATGTTTTCGACTTTTCTAATGTCTTTGGAATAACACTGAAATTTAAGGGGCTTCCCTTAAGATCTAGTAACATTCCTGAAATTTTAAGAACTTCATAGAAATTTAGAAAAAAATGAGGAAACCTTTTGAACTTCAAGTGAGTCCAAAGATCTACACAGCAAAGGGGGCGAACTCGACTTAGTGGTTAACATCTACATATGCCTCTCACGCCAAAGTCACCAATGCAAATCTCACGCCCATACAAGTCACAAAATATACCAAAAGGTGTTTAAGTAACTAAGAAGGGATATGAACCAGCCCTAGGCTGAAAATCTAGATAATAATGAAAAAAAAAAAATACTATACAGTGAAGTTCTGCAAATAACATGGAGGAACCGTTATCTTCAGTGAAGTTCTATGAACTTCAGAGATGATCGAGTTGAAGATCGAGACTTCTTAGTCCCTAGAATTTGAGATAGTATCATGGAAATTTTAAGTTCTTCAGTGAAAGTCCAAGAATTTCAGAGAAGTTATACTAATTTCAGTAATATTTCGATGGTTTAGGTAATGTCCTGACCTTCAGAAAGGTCTCCAAAATCTTCAGTGATGTTACATGAACATTAGGTAAGTTATAGATAAGATATTGGAAACATTGAAACGAAATGTCCCATTACATAAGATACAATGCAACTAGGAAAATTTTGATTGCGATCACCAAATTCACCAGGTAATCAAAATCGTCATTCGTCATCCGTACGAAGTTTCGGGAAAGATTTGGATGGTCGCATTGGTATATTTATTTGTTTCTATCATCAACATTTGTAAATCAAGGTCGAAAAAAAATGTAAACGAATTATACGACAGCATTGCATCTCTGAATTTATTTTTGACCGACGAAAAAAAAAAGAAGAATGTAGGCAATAGCCATAAGCACAAAATTATGCTCTCAATTAAAGCATAAGCTTGAATTTACATTTAATTACCATTAATTTGAAACGAATGGCATGAAATGTAATCAAATATACAACAATTATTAAAGTATGAACTAAAAGTAACATAACAAGTTTAAGAGATAGATTTAAATTTATAACCATGGTTAACAAGAGAACGATATACTCAACATTGACACTGGTGAAACAGGCTGACATAGTTTAATGCGTTACGATGTTTGAACTGTGAACCAAAAACGTTGGTCTGATCTAAACAATTAATGAAATCAAGCTTATCTAATATTTATCCTTCAAATCCGCAAATGCATTAGGGCTGTTGTATTATAGAAATTATAGCAACATTCCAAATGCCACAAGTTCACAACGCAGGGCACTCAGTCCTTCCTATAGAGGTGGCTGATTCTCAACAAGCCAACAACGGTCTGGGCGTCTTCCTGTACTGGGGCGTCAAGCTTTAGAAACAACAACCAAGAATCTTAGCCACAGAGCCGCAAGACCAGACTACAAAACAGCGAGTGAGGCAGGAGGAAGAGTTGTGGCGGTCTTGATTTAAATAGATTTTCTGTGTTTACCGTATAGAGATGTGCAAGAGTGGGTGCGGACGAACAGTACACAAAGCTATTATATTTATACATGCATGATTGCTGCAGGGAGTGGAAGAAAATGAATGTGCTGGAAACCACACCGGCAAATGTTCGCACACACTCAGCATAGTAGATTCCGGTATCTAGTTCTTGAGGGCAGCAATTTCCCCCTGGAATGCAACCAAACAAGTAGCATTTCTCTATATCCATACCTCGCATGCTCCATTTACGAATGTTAGAAACTAGGATAACTACCCTTTGTTCGAACCGTCATGTGTAATTCGTTAGGAATAAAAAAAGAACTATGTAACATCATTCTTGAAAAAGTCAATTACTGTCAGTTGAAATTGCAGTGTGTATTATAACCATACCTCGCTCGTTCTACTTCCACATGAATAGCCAAAAATAGGTCCATAGTATAGGAATTACAGCAGTTACCTTATATGTAGATTACCACTTATACCGTAGAAACCATATTCTCTTTCTTCCTAGCGTCTGTGCCGCCTCTTGCTTCGAATACACACTAATTGGCCAAGCTTAATCTAGCTACAGTATTCCCAAATCCATTTGAGAATCAAATCTTTCCTTCATATGTTCAAGAAGAGCGGCCAATCTGCTAGAAACGTTGCCTCCGACAGGACAGCTTTGTTCTCTCGGTCGTCACGGATATGTTTGCCTGCGGGTAGATGGAGAGTCCCGCAATCATCAGAGTACAAATAACACACCCCATAAAAGGAGCAATGAGCAGAGTGAACAGATCCATTTTCATTGTCGTCAGCAACGAAGCGATTCAATTAGATTTTCTTTTGTGATACGGCTATCGGCATATTTCTTAACCATATTATAATGACTAAGCTCGATTATGTGCAGGTTTCAAACGTGACTGTTGTTTTATGGAGCCATATGTTCAAATTTACTTTTCGACCAAGATCGAAAAGATTGCCTGTCATATGAAAACCTGCGATCTTACACTGAGCGTTAGTAAATGTCGTCTCTATCGGAAACTCATGGTTTTGTTCCTACGGAAAACTAGACTTCCGGAGTCAACTGAATAGATAATTATAGGACCATATCACGAGAGATAAAAAAAAATTTGCAATTTGTTGAATACTCACTAGAACGGTTGACTGCAAAATTAATTTAGAGTGCCGGATCACGTTGCCTCCCTTTCGAAACATGCATGAATTCAGTGCAACAATTCACAACTTTACACGGTGCAGCATGAAACGTCCCAAGGGCAATGGAACAATCAACGGGTATTTTGCATAATTAAGCCGTCCCTCCCGGAAAAGCCTTCCGGTTGAACACAAAAATAGCCCCAAACTGTGGCAACATTCATCACGTTCATTAGCCATCAAAATTAGCTTTATCTCATCGTCGGATATGGCTTATTTATTTCCCACAAAAGCGTCCTGTGGTTTTTGCCATCGGGGCTTATGGCACGCACCTGAACGGCTAGAAACATCTACGTAGCACATAGCACAGTGCAGAACGTAGAACACAGAATTGCACTGCGAATTTATCCGCGCGATTGACCGCGACTCATATGGCGACGCTGGCTCTATAGCTATCTTTAACGGCATAAGTAAGAGCCACCTATTTGTTATTTGCTGAGCAAATATTTTGCCTAATAAATTGAGGACTAAGAGCAACGAATCTCACGGATTAAAATTACCCTCGTGGTTTCTTTAGGTTCGATCTGTTGAATGAATGTTAAAGTGAATGTTGGATGGAATCCTCGAATGGTCGCTTAAATTGATGTTTTGCCTAACAACCTATAATATTCGTTGCATGAATGACTGTGAATATTTGCACGATATTCCATGTTGATATTAATTTAAACAACCAGAATCAAAAAGGGACACTTGCCTTGAATTTTTGCCTCAATGTGAAATTGCGTTATATGCTTGTGTGTGGGCACAATCACAGCCGAGGTCGGTAGAATTGTATTGATGCATAAGACACTAGGTGCATGGCGTTGAATAGGTGGAAGCCTTCATTCGGATGGAAACCACAAACAATAACATATTATTATACATTTATTTTATTTATAATCCAACACTTAACACTAACACATATACATACAGACTTCACAGAATTTATATTAATATATATAAGATATATATATATATATATATATATATATATATATATATATATATATATATATATATATATATATATATATATATATATATATATATATATATATATATATATATATATATATATATATATATATATATATATATATATATATATATATATATATATATATATATATATATATATATATATATATATATATATATATATATATATATACAGCAATTCCATGAAAAAAAGTTATACGATCTCTCAGAATTTTATAATATTCGGTAGGATTGTTCAACATCGAAAAATATTAGACCCGTATTTTTTTATTTCGTTATTAGACTGGACCTTTCTGCGTTAGACTGGTCCAAAAAATCGTGATTTTTCAAAATCTTCAATTTTCAAAAATTTATAACTCCTAAACCGTTTAACCGATTTTAGTCATTTTTGGCCATTGTATTGGTATTTTTTTGAATTTCCAAGCAAAAATACGAAACCTTTGAATATATCAATTTTTGTATGAAAAAAATACAAAACAAATAGTTTTTCTTGAATTTGACTGCGAGGGGCCTCAACGACTCCTTGTTTTAGTATTTTTTAAATGAAAGAGCATTCAATTTTACATAACATATCAAAAAATTGAGATGTTCTGCGTGTCGTTTTGGAGATACAATTTTTTAAATAATAAATCATTACTCTTCATTTTATACATCACCCGCCTGTAGAAACGATGAAGATGCATGGTAGATTACCATGCGTCTCCATCCAATCAAACCTATGACTAATGAAATCTATGAGTTACTTACAAACTTAGTATAACATTCGAATCAGTCTTTAAGGCTTTCCGTTAACCACACAGACCAATTGCTATTTTTTGATGATTACCTTTTCAAATAAATAAGGCTTTAAAATTTCAAATATTTTTGCTTAGTGTAAGTTCCAAGAAAAAAACACTTTAAAGCCGCGCGACATGATGAACATGTTAAAAAATAAGAAAAACACTTTTATACATTTATTTTTATTTATTAAGTTTTTTCATAACAATTTTATACATTTTTCTTCCGTTGAAAATGAATTTTGTTTCACAATAATATACTCTTCGTTTTGAGGCTTAAAACTATGGAATGACTGAGTCCCTGAAATTTGCTTCACACGTGTGTAACGATTTTTTAATTTTCTTTCCATTTTATTATAGTCGGATTCCGAAAAAAATTGATAGTGTATTTTCGAGTCTGGCTTAGAAATAGCCCATGAATAAAGTTCTTCGGCCGTTGTTATGTGATGATCTTGCAAACTGGCTTTCGCAGCATTTCGTTTCAATACGCCTCCCAAAGCATCACAAGGGCCCTTTCCATGACAAGTAGCGAAAAATTCGGAATCCGACTATAATAAAATGGAAAGAAAATTAAAAAATCGTTACACACGTGTGAAGCAAATTTCAGGGACTCAGTCATTCCATAGTTTTAAGCCAATACAATGGCCAAAAATGACTAAAATCGGTTAAACGGTTTAGGAGTTATAAATTTTTGAAAATTGAAGATTTTGAAAAATCACGATTTTTTGGACCAGTCTAACGCAGAAAGGTGCAGTCTAATAACGAAATAAAAAAATACGGGTCTAATATTTTTCGATGTTGAACAATCCTACCGAATATTATAAAATTCTGAGAGATCGTATAACTTTTTTTCATGGAATTGCTGTATATATATATATATATATATATATATATATATATATATATATATATATATATATATATATATATATATATATATATATATATATATATATATATATATATATATATATATATATATATATATATATATATTTTATTTTTTTTTTATATATATATATATATATATAATTATATGTATATATATATATATATATATATATATAAATATATATATATATATATATATATATATATATATATATATATATATATATATATATATATATATATATATATATATATATATATATATATATATATATATATATATATATATATATATATATATATATATATATATATATATATAAGTTACGCTACATATTGAACCCTCCACATCAACCAAACACTTAGCCGTATCAACGACGGCCTCATCCACTTGCCAACTCAGCAACAGACAATCAACATTACTTGCAACCCGAGCAAAGCCGCAGTTGGCAGAAACGAATCCGACGTCAGCGAACACGCGGAACATCAACCCGCCAGGAATTGCTGTTTCAGCGCACCACCCGACACCGAGCATCCGTTCCAGTTAACCGCCGTCACCACGATGTAAGAAATAAATTATAATAAAATCATTCTTAGTCTGGCCTTCAGCCGAAACAGTTGCTTTTAAAAACTCTAATTCGATTATCCGAATCGTAAGTTATATATCTATATATATATATATATATATATATATATATATATATAAATATATATATATATAAATATATATATATATATATATATATATATATATATATATATATATATATATATATATATATATATATATATATATATATATATATATATATATATATATATATATATATATATATATATATATATATATATATATATATATATATATATATATATATATATATATATATATATATATATATATATATATATATATATATATATATATATATATATATATATATATATATATATATATATATATATATATATATATATATATATATATATATATATATATATATATATATATATATATATATATATATATATATATATATATATATATATATATATATATATATATTTATATTATTTTAACACTTCTTTCATAATCGTAGGCCATTGTCTAGATTAGATTCCACTTTTATTTCATTAAGGTGATCCTTTGAACAATAATTGAGAATTCGAATGGAATAGTGAATACAATAGTATTTAACACATCTCCTGTGTCATCGTAGATCATTGTTAACCTGTATTTCATCAGGGTGGTTAAATTGCTTTCAATAAAGGATGTCATTTTTGTCGAAAAATTAAAAACAAAAACCAAAAAAATTAGAACTTGAATGGGATATTAAGGACATATGTATTTAAACATCTCCTACACCATCGTAAGACACTGTTAACATTTCAAATGTGATATTTCATTAGGGCGATTACCTCATTTTGCATAAGGGGGACTTTTTAAGTTAGAAATTTGAAATAAAAAATTGGCATGGAACATTTCGTTAAGATATTTTCATCAATGTTTTCTTTAGAATAGTCAAAATAGAACCAATACGATAACGTTCAAGGTAGTACAATACTAACTGCCGGGATCAAAATATGGATGAAACATAATATTTTTTGACGTAACTAAATTATGAAAATAGCTTGATACCGGGATAGGCGACAAAGAAGTGCAACACAAGTTTTTTGTACATATTTCCGTAAGAAATAATCAGCCTTGGGCTGCTTTTTTTGAGAAATAAAAATACGTGGCTATTTGCCTACCGTGGTATATGCGCTTCGGAAGTACGTTTGTACATAAAACTCACACAAAAAAAACCAAATATAATAAACTATAAAAAGTCAAGAACAATACAATCAATCACCTACCACATTGACAGAAACATAACACACACAACTATACCATAATAATCAAATATCATATTTTTCCTTTAATTATTTTTTCCCCCCCTGTGTTACCCAAGACAAATAAACATCACTATTAAATGTATTCATTGTGAAATAATATTCAAGAAACTGGTTTCTTTCTTCGTGTGCTGCAATGTACAATGCTGCAATGCAATGAAAAAGCTAGAAAATTTTACAAATATCATTAATAAAATTTCAGTGAAAAGATTTTGAAGATTTTTGAAAAGCAAGGTATTATTCTAGAAGAAATCTTTTAAGAACTTTTCTTTATACTCTTCTAGTTACATTCCAAGGATAGCAGTAAGAGTGACTGAATAGACCGTTTTGATGATTTCTGGAATAAATGGCTTATCTCACCATAATACCACTAAACAAATTCATTTAAATAAGATCCCATACGGCTTATAGTTGCATGCCAGTCCTTTATGAAAATAATAGTTAAAGTTCAGAAGTGCAATTTATAATGCAATGTCATGCTGTAATGGCAAAAAAAAAAACAAATTGAACCTTTAATTGAGATCCATGCTCTCAAGATAAATGGTTCTGGAATGCAAAGCTGACTGCAAAGCGTGCTGAACCTATTAATAACATGAGAATGGAAAATATTTAATGTGATTGAAAGGTACGTGATCTTAAGTCGCACCCCCTCACTTCGCTATTGTCAAATTCTTTTGTGATCATATCCCGAGCAGGAGAAAATAACATATGAATACCCAATTTCGATCTTGATAACTGACCTTGGTATTAAAGAGCTCAGATTAAGAGGTAAAATACCTAAGCAAAACACCTAAAAATTGCAAGCAAAATATCTCTCGAATAACAAAACTTGTTATTTCGGATACCTGCGAATACCTGAGAGGTACTATTTTTATATGGGCCGGTTCATAAACCACGTAGACTTATTTTTGAAAATCTAAAGCCCCCCCTTCCCCCTCGTAGACTTTTCTCCATACACTTTTGTTTTTTTTTTTTCTTTTTTTTTTTTCTTTGCGCTGAACCCCCCTGGCCGGCTTGACGTGCCGCAAGGGCTCAGTAGGGATCAAGACCCGAAGCTAAGAGTCAGTTCCTTTGTGGTTATATCACATTTATTAGCAGAGCAGCACATCGAAATTTTAGGTTCATTTTATGCTTTATATCCCATGATTCCTTATATACTATACAATTTCAGATCATCCATGGATATCCCAAGTTTTGTAAAATAATTTTAAATCAATTTTTTTTCTCGTGGCTATGCTACATTGTCTTAGCTTTCAGGTTCATGGTACAATTGCAGCAGGACCACAATCTGCAGACATTTAAATAAAAATGAAATTATTATCATTTTATATTATAACATCCATGCATTACATTTTGTATGCTTTTTTATAAGTCATTTTCAGCTTCGCATATATGCATCCTTGTCAGTTATAGCTCATCTAACCTACGTTATGTATTTGAAAAGATAGAAAGGTTTTTGATGTTTTTTTTATTTTTTAGAAAAAATCATATTCGAAAAATTCTACTTAAAAAAAGCTCTTTCCTTCTTCATCAAAAATATATATTAATTTACAACCTAGCAGTTTACAATCATTCATTTCCTATTTCACAGACATAAAGTATCATTTATGGGTCCAGATGAACAAGAGCTATCGAAAAATTCATTTTTTTTATCTTTTTGTATGTTTGTTTTATTAAGATTCAGATTTTGGATTCATACTCATATGAAATTTATTTTGCCTTATTATTAGCTGTTTTCATTATGATATTAATACACATCTAATTTTTATTTTCAGTAACATACCAGTAGATGTCAGATACATCTTGTACCTACGTTTATTATGTTCTCTGACTATTATTGTGAAAACAAATTCTAATCTTAGTAGATCTTAATCCAATAGAAACTTCAAAAGTGGAAGTCTTTCGATGAGTGGATGTTCAGCTTAATTACGGATATATGTATTCTACTATAGTTTACTGGCCTGCTGGTATTATTATTTTATATTATAACGTCAGTTTATTATTTTATGTTATGATATTAAATGATGTGACATAATTGCATTTAAATTCATTTCATTAAAATCACTATTTCCGATGAGACTCACTACATAAATTATTGCAAGGAAACGGAACAGCACATCGAAATTTTAGGTTTACTTTTCTATTGCTATATAATTTCAGATCATTCATAGGTATCCCAAGTTTATGAGATAATTTTAAATCATTTTTTTTCTAGCAGCTACATTGTCTAAACTTTCAGGTCCACAAATGGAATTGTTATTATCATTCTTATATTCATTCACTATATTATTTGTCATTATAATATTCATTCACTATATTTTTATAATTATAATATTCACAAGATTTTAAATATTACTATATGACACTGAATATATATTGGGAAAGGAGGGAGCATCAGGGTATCACTCAAGCTGGAATTGGACAATGGAGTGGTATGACAACCGGCGTCTAGGAGGGAACAAACAGTATCATTTTCTTTATCCTACCGATTCGATTGTGATGCTGTGAATTCTACTCCAACAGTTTCAGTGAGAGTGACGCGCCCTTCTTAACAAGCCATCCCGTAGAAAGCTTAATAAGTATTGCGAATTGGGTTATTCGATTTGTTGGATCGTATCGTTGGAAGGAGAATCTCATGTTCCCGCGGGTTTCGCGTAAGTGTCTCTGCTTACGGGTCCGCCCCACCGTTTTTGGCCCTTCATACAGCGTTACAGTGAATGCAACCCGGTAACTCAATTTGATCTTGCTATTAAGTGGAGCTGCATACATGACAAGGTCTTAGAAGGGATGGTGGCTACCTTACATACATACACATACAAAAAATTGATCCCTTATTGTACGAGGTTAAACTTGAACATAATCAAGACCGGATGAAATTTAAGTTATTCCTTCACGAATTTTCGAACTTTGGCTCGAATGCTCTTCATCAAGTTCCGGACAAGTGTTGCATCGCATTTTTTGGACGCTTGAGCCCAAATTTTTTTTTGAACTCCTGCATGTTCCCAGCTGCCTTACCAGTCTTCTTGAAGACCCTCTTCACGATTGCCCAGTAACGTTCGATGGGTCGAAGCTGAGGGCAATTTGGTGGATTAATATTTTCCTCAACGAAATCTATACCCTTTTCCGCAAGCCAATTGAGAGTGGTTTTGGCATAGTGAGCCGACGCTAAATCCAGCTAAAACAGTGGAGGTGTACTATGCTTCTTATATAAAGGCAACACTCTCTTCTGGAGACACTCAGATCGATAGATTTCCGCATTTATAGTTCCGGTAGTGTAAAAAATGGTTGACTTCAAACCACAGGAACATATTGCTTGCCATACCAGTACCTTTCGACCGAATTTCTCCACTTGAATCGACCTGTCCGCATCGCTCACATCCTCCTCAACGACGGCAGTAAAGTATTATGAACCTGGAAGGGTTTTTGAGTCCTCCTTTACATAGGTCTCATCGTCCATCAAAACGCATGCATCCGGACGCTGCAAAAGACGCGAATACAATTTCCGGACCCTTGTTGCTGCTCGCTTCTTCTGTTCTGCACTTTGTTTCGAGATTTTCTGCTTCTTGTAGGTCTTCAGGTGGTTTCGCCTCTTGATACGCTGGATCATTCCGACACTCGTTCCTGCTTTTTTGGCCAAATCACGTATTGACATTGATTTGTTCTTCATGATTAGAGATACCACTTTCTGCTCCAGTTTCGGGTTGGAAGAACCGGGTTTTCTGCCTCTTCCTGGTAGCTCATCCAAAGAATAGTGTTCCCCAAACTTATTAATGATGATTTTAACACTCGCATGATGAATTCCAAACCGCTTCGCCAATTTTCGCATAGTAATACCCTTCTCACTTAGCCATGTGTCCAGAACCTTAATTTTCACTTCCTTTTCAATACGCGACATTTTGAAAACGCAGAATTTGAACCGCACAAACAAGTAAACAAAAGAAAGCTGACAGTCAAACGCACAGCATGCAGTGTTCAGAGCATAAAAAACCATCACAAATACATGCGTACAACGCAAATGTATGTGGATAGCTTATATTCTATACACTCCTTATGTCAACAATTTTGGATTTCTTTTATTTTTTTTACCAAAAGTACTATCTTTATAGAAACAAGTAAACCACTCTAATGAAATATCACAGATGAAATGTTAACAATACAATAAAAAAGAAACCTGTAATGTTTCATCAAACTACAAACTGACAAAATTTCTTCCAAGCAAAGTTGTGTTATTTTTATGTACCAACGTACTTTTTTTCTCTCACGACCGAAGCGCATGTACCACAGCAAGCAGATAGCAACGTACTTATTTTTCAAAGGTCCTCCCTAATAGAATAAAAGTGAGCAAGCCCAAATGAAATATCATGAATATAATACAGACAATGGCTTACGATTATGAAGGAGGTGTTAAAATAATATTGCTTGCAAATTTATTTTTTAAACTTTCGACAACAGATACCACTCTTATGAAAAAAAGTGGGCCACTCTAACGAAATATCTCATATTACATGTTGACAGTGGCTCATGATTATTTAATAGATGTTTCAATATTGTTAACTTCTATATTCTATTCAAATTCATTTTTTTTTTAATTTTCAAAAAGGACCACCCTAGTGGAAAATAAGCGAACCACCCTAATGAAATTTTACACATAATATGCAAGCAGTTGCCAACGATGATAAAAGTTATGTTTCAATCTAATTGCCATGAATATCTCAGCAGTGGAATTCAAATCATTCAAGTAAAATTGAATTCACTCCGCCATCTCAAAAATTTCCCAGAAAGTCGGTTTTTTTCAAATTTTTTTTTTCGAGCTAACACCAGTTCTCGACGTTTCATGCATTTTTAAGACATTTGGCATCAAAAAAAAATTACGATTTCGGAATTTTCATGTACCCCTACCTCGGGAAATTTTTCATGGGTCAAAAAAGTCAAACTTTGACCGCTTTGGGGGTCCACTTAACGAAGTCCGATTGAGCTCAAACTTTGCATGGGAACTTCTTTTGAGGAGACAACACTTTTGAGCACTACTTTTTTTTTTGAAATTCGATGGCCAAACTATATATCTATATCACGAACATTTCACTTAAACACAAACTCTTTTATAGTAAAATTTAATCAGTCGTCCTTATGGTCATGACACCTCTGAGATTTATTTCGGTTTATTTGGCCAGCAGGACACCATTATGTGCTATATTCAATCCGGATAGTAGCTTATTAAACTGCTCATCGCTGTGTATGGCCTACGGCAAGATACTTGGGATGATTCTATTAATCTAGTTGTAACAAACATCGTTTTCCGCTGGGAGGCGCCCGGCTCCAGTAAGGCTTCGGAAACGAATGTCGACCGTGAGGATTATCTATTTTTACAACCCATAAAGATAAAGAAAAATCGAGAAAAAAAAATCTTCGTAACAAGAGACCGAATATCCCAATGAAATCATTTTGATTCAAATTGTGTACTTTATACTAATATTGATAACATTGCCAACAAAGAAGAAAGGTAGCAACCATGAGCAGCAAATAATACCTTCAATAAGTTACCTGCCTAGCCCCTTCCAAACGATAATGTGACCCATTAACCTCGAGCTAGCCACGAGTAATTGGCATTTTACTAAAATTGAAAAATTATACATTGTAAAAAACAATATTGAATATCGGCTCCGTAAAGTGTTACACACGCCTGAGCCTAACAAATAAACGAACTAATTAAAAAAAAAAAGAAGAAAGGCACGAGAATCCAGTACGAAGCAAATTTATAAGAGGGGACAGGCTTCAGTTATAAAACCAGACACTGGCAGCAAAGCAAATAAATTTTGCAGCTGAGAGGTGTGGCCATTGCTGTATTAGCATAGAATGAACCGAAATGAAATAAAAAGAAGAAGGCAATTGAAACCATTTGTTACCCGTTTATGAGGACCCGGGAAGGGAAAACCATATTTTCAACCTGTTAATATCTGCATATTATATGGGAGCAAAAAAAAACGTTATTTTTAAGTAAAAAATTAAGCAGCTCATACTAATAGCAATTAATTGAAATTTTATTCCAAAACATTTGTAAGTTGTTCTGATCACATAGTGTGTAAATGAAGTCATTTTTCTCAGAACAGAGAGATAAAAGAGCTAAAAAAAAATTCTCTTTTTTGTAAAACGTTTTCAAAAATTTAAAAAAAAACCCGGTATAGAAAAGTGAAACGTAGTCCTACGTTAAAAAACGAGAGGGTAACTTAGCTGCAAAGTTGACGTAGGATTGCTTGTTGATGTGAAGAAATTGATGTCATCGAATTAATAAATTTCTACTGTATTTTATTCAGTCTAAAGAACCATGAAACCCTATGCTCTTAGTGTGTAAGGCTTTACTGTTGGTTCTCCACGAAAATTTATAGAAACTGCAGTTCGGCTCGAATTAACTGTTAATAATATTTTGTTTGTTGAATGTCCAACGTGCTTGTAAGTGTTAAATGGATCCTGTGTTTACGGAGGGAACATGGTTCACGATTGAAATTTCCTTTTCGAACTTCTTGGGCTGCATGAAGGGCTTGAGTGTTTTGCAGCAAGTAATACTAAAGGGTGTATTCGATAAAAATGGCACACACATATATACTCATCAAAATTAAACTGATTATTGGATTTTCTTGAAATTTTCAGGGAATGAAGAACTACTAATGAGTTTTGATTTACAACATTTGTTTTATTCAATTTCGTCTCCCATCCCGAATGCCCGCACCTTCCTTTTCACTCCACCCATCAGATTTTGTACAACCGATTTTCCCAGTGTTTTTGTTGTTTTTACCCAAATTTTCTTCAATTCTAGCTCTGTTTTTATAGTTTTGGGATGTTTGCGAAGTTCCGTTTTCATAATTGCCCAGAATTTTTCAATTGGACGAATTCCGGTGAATTTGGTGGGTTCATATCCTTTGGCACAAAATTGACTCCGTTGGCTCGGTACCACTCCAATACGTTTCGAGCGTAGTGGCAGGATGCTAGATCAGGCCAAAACAGAGTTGATCCTTTGTGCTTCTTAATGAATGGCAAGAGACGCTTCTTAAGGCACTCTTCCGTGTAAATCGCACCGTTTATTGTTCCGGAAGTGATGAAGGGAGTACTTATTTCACCACATCCGCAAATCGCCTGCCAGATTAGAAACTTCTTTGCAAATTTCGATAGTTTCTTCTTTCGAACATCCTCCGGAACATCGAACTTCGACTTGGCAACGAAATATTCTTGCCCAGGAAGTTGACGGAAGTCGGCCTTGACGTATGTTTCGTCATCCATCACGATGCAACCGGATTTGGTGAGCAGCTTCGTGTAAAGTTTCCGGGCGCGAGTTTTCGCAGTGATGTTTTGTTTTTCATTCCGGTTTGGGGCTTTTTGCACTTTGTAAACATGTAACCCAGCACGCTTCATGGTTTTCTGCACAAAACCGACTGACACCTTAGACTTTTTAGCGACATCTCGAATTGACATGTTTGGACGGTTCTTGAATTGTTGTACGACTTTCCTGGCCATTTTACTGTCCATTGGACCACTTTTACGACCACTCCCTTCCTTCCTTTGGACACTCAGACGCTCTTTGAAGGTTCTTATTACACGAGACACAGTTGTATTTGCAATTCCAAGCCTTTTAGCAATCCACCGGTGGGACGCCCCTGGATTTTGATTGTGAGTGCACAAAATTTTCTCACGGACAATTTCTTGTTTCGACAACATGACTGGAACTACTGAATGTATAACTATGAAACTTGGCAGATGTAAATAATACACTATGGATAAGATCTACTCAAATTTCTAGGTTTTTTACTCATACGATTCAAAAGTTACAGAAGATTTTCTGTGTGCCATTTTTATCGAATACACCCTTTACGATAAAAATAGACATTTACACCGTCTTCAACTCGAGATTGTACAGACTGAACATTGAACATAGAGCAAATTAAAACGAACAACTCAACCTAACACCCAGTATGGACATTTTCATTTTGCGAAAAGTTCCACAGGCTGGAGCGGGAATCGAACCCTCACATCTTGGCAATCGCTTGAACGACGGAAGACGCCGCTAACTACTTGACCATGAAGATGACGTGGGCGAGTTATTCGGCCATTTTCTCTGGGACGCGGCTTTTTAAGCAACGCTATGTTGAGCCGGCGCGTGGTAATGAAAATTTCGATCAGTTCAAGAAAAATTTCAATCAAACATACTCTTCTTTAGTTGGCAAATTGATTTGGTCGTCCTGAAAAGGACGGGTTTTAGTTGTTTACGGAGAGAACATGTTTCGCGAGTGAAATTTTCTTCTCAGTCTTCTTGGGCTGCAGGACACCACTCAGTGAAATGGTCATCCCGGAGAAAATTTTGTTCAGCTCCTCGTCGTTGCGGATGGCCAGCGGCAGGTGAAGTGGGATGATGCTCGGCAAAATCGTCCGTCACATACGGAACGTTTTATTATCGGAAATGTTTTATTTTCACTGGCACGGTTACTGTGGCAGTATGAACCAATCAGAGCGTGGCGTAAATATGATGTAATTTTCGACCAATAACTTTGTGCGTTTAGATATTTTTCTCTTAAGTACCTTTTTTATTAGTTTAAACAAATGCAATGAATTAAGTTAGCAACAGGGATTCAGCTTTGACGTTCTACCTTTCGAATGAAATACGATTCGTAAAATTTCTGCGGGCCATAAAGGAGATATTATCGTCCAAAATTTCCAAACCTGCGTAACGCTTTCGATTTCAGAAATTTTAGAACGACGCCCCTATACAGGAATAGAAAAGAGAGTCGTTAATCCTACGTCAAAAATTATTTTACAATATTAGGGAATTCCATGGATGATCTGAGACTATATATATCGCTTAAAGATCGGTATATCTAAAATTTCAATGTGCTACTTTGTTTTCTTGCTTCGCAATAATCATTTTTAGTGAGTCTCATACACAGTTCGAACAAAACCTGTAAAATTATGAGTACTGGAATGTGACAAATTAACCTCTATTATATTTAATAGAAATTGACGCGTGATCTTAAATTAACAGCGCTGAAAAAGGTTGACGCTAAATACACTCGTACTGTCAATATAAGAGCTGTACTTTTAAAAAATGCTGTAATCTAAGGTTCAGATTTTTTTAGGTTAGAAATAAAGTAGATTTATTTGATTTCTTTTATTCAAAAATAAATGGTTTAAGTTGTTAATCTCAAAAGTCTTCTATTGATTGGCCTTTTAAAACAGTTTTCAAGCTGATTCCATATATGCGCAGCAATTATATTATTTCTTGCAGGTTTGAGATTTGCAGACGAGTTTACATTTGTCGACTGGGCACTTGAAATCATGCCGGCTTCGTTGAATTCGAAAAATCCAACGCCCACTCACTACGATTTTCACAGTCACACACAATTTATGCGAACTTTTTGAAAATGTTCTTCACAATTGTCTATGCTTCACTCCCGAACGTGCACGTACACAATATGGCGGTGACATTTTTTTAATTCTGACTTGACAAACTGAGCGGCGGTACTGTATTGTGTTGATATCATGTAAATTTCAATCGTTCAAGAGGCAAAAATAAGAGCGTGTCGTATACTTGTATGTGATCGGTAGCAAATATGAAATTGACAATTGCATGCAATCATTAATTATATCGATATATTTTTATAGAAGTTTTAGATTGAATCATATGTTATTTTCATATTTTTTTCTGTGTACACAGATAAAAAGACACATTGAATTTTCCGCGTTATCTAATGCCCATAAAGGGAATGCTCGATTTGGCAGAAAATAATGGGATATTTCATGTAAATTTAAGCCAGATAACGCCTTAACCTAGCCTGTTGTATGAAAGACTGCAAACATTGTTGTATGGCACATGAATGACCCCTGCCATTTCGTTGTTTACGCCTCCGCGTTTGGCTTGAGAATTGAACGAGGGAACATTTATACGGCTTTTTAAAATTAATTATTTTTTTCTGTGTAGGTACCACAGTGATTTTAATTAATGAAATGATCCATTTGAATGTCATATGTTACTGTGGTAACTATACAAACAAGTGAGTAGATAAATACTGTGGAAAAACTAATTAATGTGATATAACCACAATGGAACTGGCTCTTAGCTCCGTATCTTGACAAAGAATCCCTAGTGAGCCCTTGTGGCACGTCAAGCTGGCCAGTTCATCGCAAGGGATTAAGTTGTGTGGAACTATCTAGCTAAATAACATGACACCTTGCATGTAGTCAGATCTGCAGTAAGTAAAAAAATATATCCACCCGTGTTTTAGTACATTCTTATTCATTTTACTACTTTACATTCAGATACTAGAATGAAAATAATTTTGTTTTGTAGAGTAGCGGAAAAAAATACCAAAATATATATATACTTTATTAACAAATTTTTATTCTTTTTTAAGTTCTTCTTTTATAGAATACCAATTTGAAAGATCGCTAAAAGTTTCTACCTCTTCTTCAATAGTACTTTAAAGTCCACAAAAAGTTACTGAAGAACTTACATTGAACATTAAAAATTACTATCACAACGTTCATTTATAGCGCAATGCACACTTTTGATAAGCATGCATGTTCATTATAAACCTGTGATGTTGAACTTTTCTTCTGCTTTCAAGTTCAAGTAAAGTTCTGAACAGCACTTAGAAAAAATGATAAACATAAAAGGATCGATTTCACTTGTTCTGCTATTTTGTATAATATAAGTAGTGTCATCAAATTCAAAGCGGTGAGACAATATAAGTTTCGGTATTTTCACCGGCAAATAATGTATCCACAGTGCAAATGTAATTATTTTGCTTTGTTAAGCTGAAAATTTCTCCCGGTGTCAAAACCTATATATGAAGCCTGGTATCTCAATCTCTGTGACCTTAATAAATGATGTTTGAGAAAAGTCTATTTCTTATTCCTCCTCTCCAAAGGCATCTGCCTTTCTCTTCACATCTTATCGCCGGTTGTCATCTGCAGTGATTTCCTTACAGAAAAGTGTTGTTTGAGGCTACGAAAACCTCTTGTCTACAGGCGTGAGCTGAGCTAACCCTGCTAAAAGCACACAGGTACACGTTCGGTGCAAAATTCGAAGTCCCAAGTCGGGCTAGTTTTATGGACGGGATTTTACTCGTCAACAGCTATCTGATATTTTGTTTTGCTGAAAAACGTTCTCCATGGTGGTTTTCTAAGCGTTCCTGCTCGGGTACAAAACACGCGAAAAGAAATTCATTTCCACCGATAACAATCTTGACGTAGATTCAAAAGACGGGGATTCTCGTCAAGGCTCATCCGTGCGGTTTTTTGATTTCTTGGAAGGCATCGTGGAGAAACCAAAAAAAAAATGTCTCTTTGCTGATGGGTTCTGAATTTTTTTCATTTACTCTGAGTGCGATGTGCCCTTCTATTAAGCACCCCCTACTCAGCCTTTGTGTCGGCTGATTCAAATACACCATTCATCTTCTATCAATCCGTTCTTAAAGTGAACTGACGCGCCATGAGGTAGAGACTGGTAGACCCCAACATGATACGGCACATAGGGATTTCAGGGCGATAGATGCCCGGTTCAATAAACGTCATACATAAGCGATATGCTTTTCAGTAAATTGTGTATCCCAAAAATTCAGAAAGGGGACGATGAAAATATATGATACTGCTTCAGTCCATGGACGGCGGGTTGGGATTTTATAGAAGAGAGAAAATGGTGGCGAAAATGGATTATGATCTTCATCTTTCTTTTATTACATTTTATAAGATTTTATCCAATAATAATAATAATAGTCGTAAAAGCAATGGTGAGTCAGCATGCTTTTGGGAGTTGAACTGATTGCAGCTTGGTATAGATATAAACGAAATCTCACCGTATAGTGACAAAAATAGTAACACGATGTAGACAAGCGCCACCGGGGGTAGCAAGAACATTGAAGATGGCGCACAGAAAACGAGAAAAAATCAATAGTGGAACTGTGGAACCAGTTGGCAGTAATAAGGGTAATCATAGATGCAGTGTTGGAAAAGGGTGCTAGAAAAATGAATAATCATATTGAAAATATATTTTGAGTTCTCTTCATTAATGGCGTTTTGTTCCAAAGCAAATAATTTTGACAAACAAAATTTACATTTAATTCAAGAAGTACAACGAGATTAAACATTTTGGCAACACATTTATACCATATCTTCGCACGTCTATTCTGTTCACATTGAATTCTAAGTACGAGTGACCAACTGACCCAGAAGAAACTGAGTGCTATTCCAATAATAGCCAGCATCAGAAGGAGTCGTATAACTATTAGCCATGATTCGAATTCGAGTCAGAAAGAATATATGATCGTATTCCTTTCATGTATTCCTACAACAGGTGGCATCAATTTAATGCAATTGTCATCTTTGGCCAAATTTATCGTGTTGTGCGTCTTTGTGTTGTAAAACAGTCAAACAGAGCTACGTGACCACTATACGAGGCATAATTTCGTCCCATGACGATGTTACGGTTTTACTCTACCTAACATTATTTATCTGCTTGCATACCCTTACGTTATTAGTTATAAGTTTGTTTTTCTTACAGGAAGCAAAATTAATGATCGCATTCAAACTACCTCTGCAGGGTTCTCCACTTTCAGAAACTTCTGATTTTCGTAACTTAAAATGCCAATTTAAATATCAACGGTTTTTAAGGGGCTCCTAATCTGTACAGGGAACTTTGCCTCAAGGTCATTTCAGAACTTTAAACAAACGATCATTTGTGATCGCAAATTATTCTGTTTTTGTTTTCGCAGATTGTGAAGCTCGCATATGGACAAGTTGATTTGTTTATATTTTATTTTATCCAATTACTACTTAGGTCTTACGGCTAGGGTTGGTTGTGAAATTAAAATTTATAAAATAAAGACCGTAAAATTGTAAAATAAATTCAAACTACTCTCCTGACGCAAATTCCAGAATGAAGTATCTTACAAATCATGTGCAATCCGTCAATTAATATACAGCATGGCTATTTTCAGCCAGGAACAACGCATAGAAGCTGAATATTTAAAATTAACGACATTTTTTTAATACAATTGGTATAAGAACTTACTTTCTCTGCTGTACACAATACCCAAGCAGCACATAATGACGAACACTGATTGAAGCAACTTGATAGTGACTTGATTGAGTCACAAACAAGTCACTCCAAATGATTTGTTACAAATGTGCTACTAGGGTAGTTGTCAGCATTCAATTCGGCCCATGGCTGCACTTAACTATCCTCGCAGTCTTCGAAGGGTCCGCAGGTCGCCTTTTAGTTTAATTTATCGATCCACCGTGCTCGTTACGTGCCTCTTCCTCTTGTGTCCGTTGGATCGTTATAGAGAATCATTTTAACTGGGCTGCCGTCCACCATTCTCACGACATACCCAGCCCACCTTAGTTGACCGATTTTTGCGGTGCGAACGATGGGAGGTTCTCCATCTGCACTCCATCGTAGATCGTACGCAGCACTTCCCGTTCAAAGACACCAAGGGAGCGTTGGTCCAAACAATGCCCATGTTTCGTGGCCGTAGAGGACTATCGGTCAAATTAATCTCTTGTAGATAGTCGACTTTGTAGTTTGGTGAATTTTGTTCGATCTTAGCGTCTTTTAAACTCCAAAAGTAGCCATATAAACTGTACTCGAAACAAATATGACTCACAAGAATGGTCACCAAAAATTCATTTCATTTGGTTTTCATTTCATTGGTTAGTTGGATCTCTCCTCCATGACTGCAAGCCCGCACTTTGCCCTTGACAGTACTCATAAGGTTTTGGGCAATAGTGGGCCACCGCAGGCGTCCCACAAGGTTCGATCCTTGGTCCGGTGTTATGCAACACGATGTACGACGAGGTACTGCGGCTTGAGTTCCAGAGCGGGGTGAAGATAGTCGGGTTCGCAGACGACATCACCCTAGAGATATGTGGCGAATCCATCGAGGAGGTCGAGTTAACGGCCTCACACTCCATTGGCATTTTGGAGAGATGGATTACCTTCAGGCAATTGGAGCTAGCTCACCATAAGACCGAGGTCACGGTGGTGAATAATCGGAAATCGGAGCAACATGCGACGATCAGTGCAGGTAACTGCACAATAGAATCGAAGAGTTTCTTGAGGTATCTTGGGGTTATGATCGACGATAAGCTGTCCTTTGTCAGTCACGTCGATTGCGCTTGCAAGAAAGCCTCTATGGCTATATCAGCATTATCCCGCATGATGTCGAATAGCTCGACGGTGCAAGGGAGTAAGCGTAAACTCCTGGCCAGCGTCGCCCTGTCCATACTTATGTACGGCGGGCCAGCATGGATCACCGCCTTGAGTACCAATAGCTATGCAAGTAAGTTAGAGAGTACACACAGGCTTATGTGCCAAAGAGTGGTGAGTGCATACCGAACGGTATCACGCGACGCAGTCTGCGTCCTAGCGGGGATGATGCCAATAGGCATTGTCATAAAAGAGGACGTAGAGTGCTTTGAGCAACGTGGAACAAGAGGTATTCGGAAGACCACTAGAGCCGCATCCATGGTTAAGTGGCAAAGGGAATGGAACAACTCCACCAAAGGTCAGTGAACCCACCGACTAATCCCGGAATTAACCGGTAGGCGACACGGTGAAGTGAACTTCCACTTAACGCAGATATTGTCTGGCCACGGCAGTTTTAGACAATACCTGCACAAATATGGGCATGCACAGTCCTCCGCATGCAGCGAGTGCGCGGGAGTCGAGGAAACTGCGGAACAT
This sequence comes from Aedes koreicus, assembly GCA_024533555.2. Classification (NCBI taxonomy): domain Eukaryota; kingdom Metazoa; phylum Arthropoda; class Insecta; order Diptera; family Culicidae; genus Aedes; species Aedes koreicus. The sequence goes on along the minus strand of JAHHFK020005047.1, from coordinate 69,059 downwards.
GTGTTCTTCGCATGTCCTCGCTTTGACGGCCGCTTTGATTGCCGTAAGCGGTCACGACACGACTCCGGATAACTTGGTCCAGAGGATGTGCCAGGACCGGGACGTTTTGGACGCTGTATTCGTAGCAGCTTCCCAGATCGTCCTCGATCTCCAACAAAAATGGCGAAACGACCAAAAGCAGGTCGCAGGGACCACCTAACTACTAAAGCCCTAAGTAGTTAGACATAGTGGGTGCTTAACAGGCACAATAGCCCCCTCCCCGAAGTAATACCGAAAGGTGGTCCCGGGGAGGGTCCAGGGCTTAAGGCACGGGTGGGTTTTTAGTAGGTCGAGGAGTTGGCACCCTCATCCCCACACCCTGAGTTCTTCAGGTGTCTGGTTGCAGATTTTCCATCCCGTCTAAAAAAAAAAAACTGCAGGAAGGGCAACAAGTGCTACTGGAAGCACTTGTCTCGGTAAATTTGCCCATTCATGGTACCCGTCGTGATGTATGGCTGGCTCATCTCTCCACACCCACAGATGGCCTATCGAACCAAGAACTTTTTGGCAAATTTGTTCACCTTCTTTTTCCTTACGTCTATAGGAACGACCAACCTTGATGCGACAGCGTAAAACTCCTGCCACGGCAATAGCTTTGTGTCCGCCTTGATGTAAGTCTCGTCGTCCATCACGACGCTCCTTGGTTTCGTCAGCTCCCCTTGGTACAGCTTCTTGGCGCTAGTTTTGGCAACCGTGTTTTGTTTGTCGTTCCAGTTTGGTGCCTTACTGACCTTGCAGACGTGGACGCCGGCACATTTAATCGATTTTTCGACAAATCAGGTGAAAACCTCCTTCTTCTTCGCCATTGGGTCGGTTGACGTTGGAACAACTTCAACATCTTCCTTGCCTTCACCGGATTAACTGTATTTGGTTATCTGCCGCTGCCTGACCACCACTGGGTCGTCTGTTTTTGGCAGATCTGCAGTGATTTGCTTGCATATTGCGTACTACGATAACAACGTGGTTGGCGAAGCCAAAAAATTGGACGGACTACTTGAAGATAGTACCATGTCTTACATAGTCGTGTCTAACAAAGCTCTTCGAATCACACCCTCTATTGTTATATTAAATAATAAACACAACAATCCACCAGAGTGTCCCTGAGACTCGGAAGGACTAGATTTTCTTATTCGTGCAAAATCCACCATACCTGGTATTGATCGATTGCGTCGCACCCGTTTTAAAATCGATGAAAGGATGATCTGTGGGCACGTTATATTCGCGAAATTTCTGCAGCACTTATCGAATCGCAAAAATCTGGTCCGTAGTAGCACGGACACCAATGAATCCCACTTAATACTGACCCACGAACTTCTTTGCTATTAGTGATAGACGATGGCTTAGAACTTGGGAGAACAATCTGTAGGCGGCGCTAAGTAGCGTGCACGATAGTTGAGGCAATCCAGCTTGTCACCCTTTTTATAAATGGGACACCCAATACCTTCCATCCTATTCTCTGGTAAATCCTCTTCCTCGCACATCTTGTTAATTACCCAGAGCAGTGCCTTAGCCAGTGCTTAACCGTTGTATTTTGATAGCTCGATCGGAAGTTGGTCAACACTAGCAGCTATCATCTGACCGATTTCATCCTCAACTTCCTGTTGTGTTGGGGTCAGAATCCTTCACAATCCGTTTTGGGTCAGAACCGTAGAATTTTCTTGTGTCGTTAGCATGGTACATTTCCTTCATTGCTGCGTAGTCTCGTTGTTCCATTTGGCGCTTTTTTCATCGAAGAATAGAGTTTTGTCCGTTCCGTGCCTGTCTGTACCACACACGCTCTCGTACGAAGTTGCAGCATTCGCCGTCCTCTACTAACTGCTTTTATTCACCGTCAGACCAGTCATTATTCGGTTCAATGCAGAAGCACCTAGTGCCGCTATTGCTACCAATGGTAATTCAAATATCTCTCTAGCGAGGAAGGGAATTTTATTTATGTGAGTTCCACCTGTGATGATATAGACACACATGCTGAGGAATTATTTTGTAACTAATTGAACGACGATCTCCATCTTGTATATTCTTAGCCTATTAGCCTCTTGACATGGATAATTGAGGTACTTTAGTAGACCATTCAGAGACGCTAAATCTTCCGGAACTGAAATCTTATAAGAAATCTGCCATAAGGTTGGGATTTCTTGCCGGGTATATAACAAAAGACCAGTGGCCCTCCCCGGAGGTGGCGTTTAAGCCACTCGTTTTTGAATTCAAGGGACAGCCGTAGCCATTCGAACTGTACCTGCGCCAAACTGCTCTTCCGTTGACAGGGTCGCTTCCAGATGTTGCACGTATTTCTGGACAACTCCAGTTTCACGTAGCAGCTCAATTTTAGGTAGCGGCGTCCGATTTCGACACGTGTTGGAAAGTTTTTAATGCATACATTATGCAACTAGGTAGTGTCCCGAGTCTTTATTCGCACTGCGGTAGGTTCGAGCGTTGATGATAGCGGATACGAATTTATCGTAGACACTATGTTGAGCTGCCCCTGACATGGAGAACAGACGCTGATATAGACTGCACCATTCGAAGAGGGCAACTTCCCCACCCTCTTCCTTGTCAGCATATGACCAAGGTCCTACCGGGGTTGATTATCCGCACTTTCATCTCTACCCTTTAATATTCAACAATATGGGTATTTTGGGAATGCGGATAGTGTAGAGATGCCAATGATCGATATCCGACGCCATTTTGGATTTCAAAACGGTAGCCATAGTTTCTAAAAAGACAGTCAAATGTAACACATTATGGCTATTGCACAGAGACGATGCATAGAAGCTGAAAAATGATGTTTGATCCTATTTCTAACTCAAAGATGGCCGCTAAGGCTTAAGATAAATGTGTTACATACGCAACAATCATAGTATTCTGGAAATAGAGATGGTGTGAATGGTGCCTAAAATCGAAATTCGACGTCATTTCTACATCGTGCTCGGTTCTACAAAGTAGGAAACATATTTCACAATATGACTACTTTTTGCACCGGGAATGTGCGTAGTAGCAGCGAATGAATCACATAAATCCCTTCTATCTCATAAGAATTCAATAACGATTCCATTGTTGTCCAATCAACTGCCTGGAACCACATTGCTCATAAATTGGCAAGTTATCGGTTCCCAGCGACCAGGAATCATATCATAAATTTAATTTCGTAAGAAGGGTCAGATCTCATCATAGGTGGATAAATTCAGGTTGTTCCTTTTGATTGCATGAAAATTATGTGTTGACCTGACGGCATTCTATTTTTGATTTTCGTGTTGTTACAAGTTGACGGAAAAATTGATGATTCTGTTCTTCCTTTACAGATTGATTCAAGTGTGGAAATTGGATTCTTGCACTCGATTGAACATATACAGCGAGATGAAGTCCAGGGATATCTTTCATCAAATTGTAGCATCATCCACATACAGCAGTATGTTATGCTCAAATGATGGGGGTTGAGCTCGTTGTAGGATTTAAACGAACTTTGATTCGAATTCGCCAAATCTGTTTTACGATGAGAACCAGGAAATTACTGATGTTTTGCTCGTTTATCATTTTTGTTCTTTTGGTGTATGAGAAGGTTGATGATTGGCAGCAATTCTATCGTTACGATGTTTAAAATAGGAACTTTGAGTATCAACATTAAATAATGAATTTTTTAGTGACTACATTTATTATTTTGTTTCTTAATGGATCGAGTATAAAGCTGCCATATTTCCGGTAAAGGGTGATTTGATTGTTTGTTTTAAAGCTTTAAAACAAATAGTTCACTTTCGCACTGTGTTATGTCTAAACTTCCAGTTCAATTTTTTTTAATGAGAAAAATTTATTTCGAGATGATAATATATTGCAAGGATAGTTGTTTTGTATAGTGACAGTTTTTTTATCACTATCAACAGTAAAATTATCTTAGGTTCATTTCATTACGGATCGTCACCGTACGGCTCCTATCGTAATATTTATTCTCTACTGTATAGAGTTTCCAGGTCTTCATTTATCACGGTTTAATTAATTATTGATCATCAACCGATTGCTTGCGTCACTGTAACCCACCACTAATGAGTAATTTGTTTTGGTTTTCCAATTGAATAGCAATTAGTATCAACTTTCATCGGAACCAGATATTAAATGAAATAATACCGTGAATCACCGTCGCCAAGTAGGATTTTAGCATAGCTAGGCATTTGTGCGTTTCTGAAATCATGGGTAGTAGAAAACAGCAAAAGGCGGAAAAATATTCAATAACAAGTAATTTGTATAATTGAACCGCCCGCTGTACGATGCTTTCTACAAGAGTTTCAATCCATTTTCTTCTTACGAAGAAAACATTGACAGCGGAAATTTGTAATATTTCACCTCTTTTTGTTTCGTTTTTTTGTCAATTAGACCAATTAATTCAAAGCAGTCTCAGCGTGAACCTCACGATATGTCGGTATGTCAATCATCGTCATAACAATCCCCGCTTGTGACCCACCTATTGAAACATTTATCAACGCTAGACTATACAAAAACTGAATTCATTATTGATTTTCCACAGCATTCGCCCATTTGTCTCCGGCATCATTTGTCACACAAATTCCGATCCCCTATCAAGAGGTTATTGATTGTCGTGTCTGAGGAATTCCTGCTTTTTCTTTGTGGTCGGTCGGCGGGTTTGTAGCAAACATTGTTCCAGTTTTTCCGTGACACGTTAGTCTATTCGATGTACCGAACTCGAAAGGTACCCTCCGAGGATCAGTCAATTTAGTAAATTTTCTCCCCATCTCATCCTTCCCAAATTGGTTAGCATCTGAGAACTGACTTTGTATTTTCTCTTTGTCACTTACAGTTTCGACGACGACGGTGGAAGCTGTGCTTGGTCGGACGACGTCGCTACCCTGTGACATCACACCGGACGAAGCGAACGATCGTGTCTATATGGTTCTGTGGTTTCGAGAAAGTGCCGGCAAGCCGTTATACAGGTAAGATAAACCGTGTTTTTTTACTGGAAGAAACGTAATTGGTAGGCAGTACGTGTTTAGTATGGTTTATTGTCACATGAGGCGCACGTAATACACACGATTGCACACTGGTATAAATCGGAAAGTTTCCCGTCCAAAATGTATTCAAAATCTCTCGATATTTGGGCGCGTTTGTTCACTATCTTCTGATTCACGTTGCAATATGCAATACGTTTGTGGATAGTGAAATATATAACTTTAAATTCCTCAAGAACTTATCAATCATTGCTGCAAACATGTTTTAGGTAATATAATAACAACGTTTTCAAAATTCTCTGCCTTCCGTGTGCTGTTTTTTTTTTTGGAAAGCGGGATAAATTGTTTCAATAGAAAATATCAGGTCGAGTGTTACAAATTTGACTTTACAATTTTAGTGCCGCACAAATCAATCGTCTATTTTACCTCAAAATTGACGAGAGTTGTTTCCTTAAAAGGGGAACTTCTCTCATGTCCAGCAGTTCATGATTGCAGTTATCTCTTAATCTTATAACAGTGAAAACAAAAACAATGCTCAGAAAGCTTATTTTTTTGTATCAAGAAAGAATGTTGCTTGGGATTGTATATTGCATCTTTTTGTCTAAATCAACCTTCACATTTCATTGTTTTATTCTAAGGAATTTGGTAATTTTATGATAATTTAGATAATTTAAGTTTATTATTAAGCTAGAGTTTGCCTACTTCCAGCGCTCAAACTGTGCTGCTGTTTAAGTGTGCTGTGGTTAACTGAGTTAGATACCAACTGAAAAGTAAATTAACGACAACAACATCTATAGCTGACGTCTTTCTGTCAACTCAAAGCCATCCAGGGACATTTGGTTTATAAACAAAATTATTATAGTGCTCGATGGAAACTTTCATTGGGACACTGCACTGAAAATTACGCTATCTAAGGTAGAACTAACGAATCTATTCGTTGTTTTCTGCAAAAAACTGACTTGTATTTTTTTATGAAACTACCTTCGTATTCAATTTCACACTCACTGCTGTCAAAAGCACAAAGTATTTGTTGACACAGAACGACCATACGTTAATTATACGAAAAAATTCAAAGACAATGGATATTTTGTAACAAATAAAAAAGAAACGTCTCTCTAGTGGTTGCATGAATGACTGAGAGATCTACTGTATCGATTCGAAATGTAATTGAAAACATAAAAAGCGTAACCACGAGAAGTTGTCCAGCGTTTTTTTTTATGTTTTTGACATGGGATTCGATCCTGTATTTTTGGATGGAGCTTTTACTGAATCCGCGTTTGATCTCACTAGGCCATGGTGACTCGTGAAAACTGATTAATGAGTATAAAGTTTTAAGTTTTAGCGCAATAAAAGAGAAGCAGCAATGGGCTGGTCTTCGCGAAATTTATTTCGTGAATTATACAAAAAGTTGTAATGATAGCATTTCTCGAGCTAAAGAGCAATATGAATGTTTCATAACATATACGTGACATTTATTCTAAATATGTACAAAATCCATGTTTACGAAATGGGTCAAACCTTATTTACGAAAACAAATTTTCAGTGCGTGGGTAAGACGGACATATGGTTGTTTTATCATTTATCTATTAAATGACATGTTTTGGCTGATAAGCACTCATTACGATATCCCTGCCCTTCGATTCGAAAAGGGGTATGGGCGCGCTCTGTCAACTTGGTCGTGGCAGATTTCATGTGTGAACGGCCTGCCACATCATTGTTCAGAAGTACCTGAACCAAATGAACAGGTTGTAATGATCACTTGAAGATGCGATGGGGGATCATTGCCCTGATAATCCTAAATGTGACACGTAATAAAATGTATCTTGTCCTCTATAACTAAACGTGATGGAATTGAGTAAACGAGTAAAAACTCATCGGGAATAATCTCCCATATGCATCTGTCGAACCATTCTGAACGGCCGTTGTGATAATATCACGAATATTACCAAGAAAATCTTACATACGCATCGAATGTTACCATGTATGTTTTCTCTACTTTCTCCCTTCTCTATCCCATAACTGAGAGCAATATTTCGTGTCAAGAACGTCGTGGGACTAGATCAGCATCACTGCTTTAAGCTCTTCATAAGTAGAAACACCAGGATAACCACCCCGCGATTGGGAAGGAGTCTGTAGTGGACCGGGTGGAAGAAAAAAATAACGAATTTTAACAGGAGTGTAAAATTTCCCCTCGATTAATTTCAAGCCAAAGGAAGCGTAAACAAAGAAATTGTTTTCAATCTTTCACACGCCATTCAAGAATGTTTGTAATTTTTCATACAACAGGCGTTATCTGTCTTAAATTTCCTTGAAATATCCCATTAATTTCTGCCAAATCTTTCATTCCCTTTAAAGCAGTAAATTACATGTTTCTTACAAACTGTGTGAGCAATCAAATGACCACGGCAAAATGTACAAAATATCCATAACATAACATGTAATTGGGAAAAGAAGGGACCATCAGGGCACCCAAGCAAAACGATTTGATAGGGAGCATAGACTGCCTCCTTCCTATTGTAAAGTTTTGCGCAACGAAGGTGGGCTCTTCGAACCCATCTATTGGGTTTATTCTGTCAATCGAGGGGTCGATTCTAGTGAGTGTGTCCTTGCTTTTGGAAGGAAAGTTTCGCGTAAGTGCCTCTGCTTACGGGCCCGCTCAAACGTTTTTGGCCCTTCATATAGAAGCTTGATGATCACAAAAAACAATAGAATCCTGATCAAATGTGTATTTGATAGCAACTTATTTGATTAGAACCAGTTATCGAACCGTTCTAGTAATTTCCATAAGCACAAAAGCATAGCATTTGGACGGTACGAGTTATGATTAAACGCTGGTTTACCAGGCATTTGAAGAGCAATTACTTTGACCTGCTTCAACTTAGGCGGTACAATGTTGTTCTCAAGAAAGCAATAAAATAAGTCTGGCAAGCGCCTTTTTGCTATACCAGAGAGATTTTCCAGAAGATTGAATTTTATCGTACCGCATCCGGGTGAAAAGTTATTTGATGAAAGGAGAGCCAAACAGAATACCCGCATTGTAAATGGTCTGTCCAGAGAGCCGCCACTTGGAGACGATTCCAGAAAAATATGTTTTGCTGGTCACAACCCGGACAGACCTTTTTCGTAAAATCGAATGTCCATCGGTTGGAGTCTTCATCACTCTCATTAGTAGATTTGTGGTTATTGCGGTTATTGCGAGCCATCTTTGACAAGAGGGTGCGAGCCATCTTTGCCATGAGGGTGCCCCGTGAAAGCCCTCGACAAAAACCACGATTTGGACAAACTAGTTTTGAATATTCCTCGAAGTATATGAAATTTAGAGACCGTTATAGCCTCAATCTCCGTCTAGGATCAATTATTTTCTTACAGATGGCAAGAATATACAATCAAGTGGGAGCAAGAGCAACTGGCCCAAGGATTGATTCGTATTGACAGGTGGCCAACTGTTGCTCAAGGTGAAATACTAGCAATTCTGATTTTTTTTTTGCTATATGGTTTTGTTTATGTGTTGCTATATGTTTGTGCATATGTGGAAATTAAAGATATTAGAATATTGGCAGCAAGTCAGATATTCAAACAGCTCTTAGTGCTTTAAAGTCAATTACACGTACTTCCAAACATTTTTGAAATTGTGTGCACTTCAAAAGTTGTTTGGTTGTAAACAAGTCAAGTACAGTCTTAAAAATAATTATTAGGTGCGCAACTAAGTTCCCGCTGTTTAGCAATAGATGGCATTAGTAGTAAGTGCTGGTTGAATGTTGTACATCTCAAGCGTCATAAACCAAGCTCAGACATATGGTAAACAAACCGCTTTGCCAAATCAGTGATTTTGGTTTAGTGTTATATATTTTGGTTGTTTGAAGATGTCCGATCTCGTGCCAAATAATCGTCATTTGCGGGAAGTGTTGATTTTCTTCTTTCATTTGAAGAAAACGGCGGCTGAAGCACATCGAGAGCTCCAAAAAGTTTACGGTAATGCTGCTCTGAGTGAAACAACGTGTCGTGATTGGTTTCGTCGCCTCAAAAACGGTGATTTCAGTGTTGATGATCGTCCGCGTGAAGGAAGGCCAAAAAACTTCGAAGACTCTGAATTGGAGGCATTGCTCGATGAGGATCCGTGTCAAACGCAAGAAGAGCTTGGTTCAAGATTAGGAGGCGTTGGGAATGATTCAAAAGCAAGGAACTTGGGTTCCTTACAATTTGAAGCCAAGTGATGTTGAGCGTCGTTTTTTCGTCTGTGAATAACTGCTCCAGCGGCAAAAAAGGAAGAGTTTTCTACATCGCATTGTGACGGGTGACGAAAAATGGATTCATTACAGTAACCCAAAACGGAAACATTCATGGGGACTGCCCGGGCATGCTTCAACATCGTCGCCTAGGCCGAATATTCAGGTTATGCTGTGTATTTGGTGGGACCAAGTTGGTGTTATTTATTATGAGCTGTTGACACCAAACGAAACCATTACCGGGGAACGGTATCGAACTCAATTGATGCGATTGAGCCGAGCACTGCACGAAAAACGGCCACAATACGAGCACAGACACGAAAAAGTGATTCTTCAGCATGACAACGCTCGACCTCACGTTGCGAAACCCGTGAAAACCTACTTGGAAACGCTCAAATGGGAAGTCCTACCCCACCCGCCATATTCTCCTGATATTGCACCGTCCGATTATTACTTGTTCCGTTCGATGGCACATGGTCTCACTGGTCAGCAATTCCACTCATATGATGACATCTCAAAATGGCTTGATTCTTGGATAGCATCAAAAGACGAACAGTTCTATCGAAATGGTATTCACGTTCTACCAGAAAGATGGGAAAAAGTCGTAATTAAAGATGGGCAATACTTTGAATAATTCGTTTGTAGAATATGTTTTCAAAATAAAGTTCCTTTTCACCAAAAAACAGCGAGAACTTAGTTGCGCACCTAATAATTTTACAAGTTAAGTAATCTTTGTTGCACGTGAACATTTCAAGGCTCAAAGATTAACAAGACTCAATTGTCTGTTCTATTTAATGTGTTTTTAAACCCCAATTTGATACCCACAATAATAGATACTGACACACTCACAGCTACGTTTCGGATTCTACATTTATAACAGCTTTTAAATTAAACTCAAATCTAAGTCCGCAAAGCGTTGAAAAGTAGCCACTAGACTGAATACTGGGATTAGTTTGCCTTAACTTGACATGATCTTTGTCTTTGGTGTTATAACAGCATCAGACCTGTTTTTAATTCAGTCGGTTCCACGCATCACGACAAGTCACAAGTTCAAATCGTTCTCTTCCGTGATAGATTGTAAAAACGATTACTTCATGTTGCATGATTTGCATAATAGATCAAATTTTATGGTTTGTAATTGTAATGCTCGGATATTAGAAGTGCAGTCTTGAAATAAGTAATATTTAGGGAATAGGAAAAAAAACTAAATGTTTTCAAATTAAACGCAGCGTAACACATAGAGTTCACTTGATTATAATTTTGAATAATCTGAATATAGTGACAACTTCTAGCATCTTTAATCTCCTTTTATGTGCATCCAAGAATACTTGATTTTACATGATTATTTCTAAGAGTGTAGTTTCCAGGCCCCTATTACGCGAAAGTATACACTTGGATCGGCCGCAGGTCCAAGATTGTGGAGATGGGTAATTTGCAAGCTTCTGCAAAGTTTTGTTTTGGTTTTCAGCTACCTAACTCGAGCAGATGGTCAAATTCAGATGAGAAATCCGTAGACAGAATCGTAGGAAACTTATGTGCACTACGCTGAATTGTAAATGAACTTTATGAAGGAATAAGATAAAACGCGTCTACCGAAGCTAAACATATGATGGCATCTCTTTTATATCACGCTATCGGTTCTCAATCGTAAATGACATTATGTTATACGAACACTAATTGGTTACGACTTAAATGTTTAAGAAATATTATCAATTGTACCAATAATGAATGTTGAAGCGTATAAGTCTTACTATAAACCAATCGAATATTGTGATATTACAATCAACGCAACGCTTGCATTAACGTTATCTACTGCAGCCGTTGTTGTCCGTATTTCTTTATTAATTTTTTTGAGGAAATAAAGAGTTATTGAATCATCTAATTTCATCTATGTACAATACTTGAACCAAAAATCTTATGTATTATTGTCGCAAAGTATTATTGCCAACAGAGTTTTTCGTTGTATTTGACCGATTTGAGCCTGAAAATTATTTGATGTGAATCTCATTGATATGCATTCCAAGCAAGCTAAACACAATGTTAATACAAATAAAGGCAGATGCAAGAGTTATATGACTTTTTTATTATTACCTACACATATAAGTAATTAATTTAGTGTGCCAGCTTAACTAAAACGTGAAAAATATCTCGTGATGCTTCAAAATATTATCTTCTCGGTCGCTTTGTTTGATTTTCCAGAACACGAAACACTTCTTCTTCTTTTCCGATACTGCTGCTGCCAACAAATATTTTTTGAATCAACAGTCATGTTCTATTCAAAATGCTGATTGACACAGCATTATCAGAATCCTGCGTGAGAGGAACAAAAGAAAAAAAAATACTTGTAAATCGCATCATCATGAATGCAATCGTTTGCATTGCACTTACCCATTCACTTTGCTCAACGAGTCAAATTGGGTACGGATTATTCGAATGGGAAGGGATTATCATTCGAGTGCAGAAGCGAAAAATAAAATCAAAATCAGATTGACGTGCACTTAATCGGTCCCTGTCATGAGGTATTACAAATGAGATGCCTACAATGCGGTAGATGCGTGCAATTTTGTGAGTGATTATGGAAGAATGCAGTTTTCAGTAATATTCAAGCTAGTAATTTGCCGATTAAATGGATGTTTATGACAAATCGCATGTTTATCGTATATATTTAGATAATCACATCGATAGAAGTACATCCAAACGGCACTCATAATTTTGCATATAGACGATACATAAAAAATTGAAAAATATAAACGATCCATTGCCATGAAAAACGCATTCTTGACCCCTTAGACTCTGGTGAATATCCCTTAAAAAATAGAAATGATCCAGCAAATTCTTCAATCTGGTCCAAACTTTAAACAAAATTAAGCAAAAAAATGTTAAAAGAGTACCGTTTTATACCCAGGGCATGATTGTAAAAATTGAACGAATTATCCATAAACATATTGCAAACGAACCGTAAAAGGTGCCATAATTTTTCCTTAAATTTGTAAAATTGATCCATAGAATGTAACCTTTGTCCAATAAGATATATTCACATGTTCCATAAAAAAAATTGAAATTTTTCATAAATAAATTGCCAATGATCCATAAAACAATAAATAATGAACCATAAGCTTATAAACATGATACATAGTAAATCAGCTTTTTCCTTAAACTATCTGGTATGATCCATAAAATATACCTGCAGTTTTTCAGGTTGAGGTACTATTTTTTTAAAAATTTGATCCATAAGGATTGTAAAATTGATCCCTAACTACGTTACTACTCAGACTTAGTGAAATGTCCGTTTTTTCAGGCATCCGGATAAAATGTTGCTGCCAAAAAAGGATCGTGGAGTTTTTGCAGAGCCATATTGAGGATTGATAAACTAAGGCGGCAGAAAGTGGTCGATGTTTCCGACATCCGAAGTGTTAACATAGCCTAGATTAAATTCCAGGCAAACGACTTATTCTAGCATTTGCCCGGTATAAAGCAAACGGAGGATGTTTTCTGAAGTTCAGACAGCAAGCGCCTGCCCGGCATAATTTACTGATATAACAGTTTGATCAAGTCTTAAATTTGACCTTTAGTTCTTTATGTGCAGAAGAGCTCTTTTTCAAATTTCTTGACAAACGTGTGTGGAGTTGCGGAGAGATCAGCGTTGATCATACCTATAAGTGCACAAAGTTGGTTTGATATGAATCATATTTTTTTAAATTTTGGTTTGTTATAAAGACTATTATAGATCATTGGCAATTTATTTATGGAACATTTTCAATAATTTATGGCTGATTTGCAAATATGTTAGTGCACAAATGTTACATTCTATGAATCAATTTTGAAAGTTTAAGGAAAGATATCGAACCTTTTAAGGATCATTTGCAATATGTTTATGGTTAATCCGAACAATGTTATCGATAATGGTTATTTTCTTACATTATATTGAAATTTTGTATTCAAAGTATGGGTCAAATTGATGAGTTTTATGGATCCTTTCTATTTTTTTGTGGATTTTCACCAGAGTTTCATGGGTCGTTTTTTATAGAACGATTTTCAATTTTTCATGGATCATTTCTTCAATTTTAAAGGTGCAAACTTAGGACTGCCCAACCAAACTGATAAGTCAGTTGTTATCAATGCTTAATAGTGTGACGCGAGAATGTTGTTATTATTTATTAATTTCTGGTTTATGATATCATTCTTGACATAGGTTTTTTGGCATGTTATGTAATTCAATATTTTCAGAAATGTTACTTCATAACAATGCCAGGGTGAGTTTCAATCCCATATCAATAATTTTGTTAAAGGTTGTGAAAATCCTACACAGATTGAAAAAAAAAAACAATTCATTTTCTGCGTTATCTAATGCATATAAAGGAAATGCAAGATTTGGCAGAAATTAATGGGATCTGTCCTGTAAATTCAAGCCAAATATTGCTGGAATCAGGTCTGTTGCAAAGAAGATTGCAAAAAATGCTTCATGAAAGGTTGCAAACAATTACGTTCCTTACGTTTTGTTTGGCTTGAAATTGAACGAGAGAAAAATGTACGCGTCTGTTGAAATTAATTATTTTTTCTGTGTACATACCGTAATTAATTCGGGCATTAAGAAGCCTTATTTATAACAAAAACTTTCATGTTATCCTGCACACGTTCACAGTGTGAAAGTTATATGTATTTATCTGCGTTATCCAAAACACAAATATGGAATGCTAGATTTTCTATAAATTCATGGGATATTTCATGCCAATTTAAGCGATATATCGTTTAAATCACGTCAGTTGTATAATAAGTTGCGACTGTTAAAATTAATTATTTGATGCTGTAGAGAACTTTCGGTTTGGTGTGATGCAAAATCTACGTTATATTTCTTTTTTATTGACAATTCATGCTTATTATTTATCTTAATAAGTTTACTGCCGGTTCTATACTTGTGCTCCCACGGTACCTTCAATTCTTCCGGATAATATTAATAATCCACTGGCTCTACAAATATTTCCTAGTTACAAATGGTAAAGCGTGGTCGAGTTAAAATTTTCTATCATCAAATGAATATTATGATCCCAAAATTAATACCAACACATTTATTTCTCAACTTTTATTTTCCCGAGAGCATTCCTTAGCATCTCCGCCCAACAAAATAATGGTTAAAACAACTATAATACATGAGGTTACGGAGCCAGACATTCTTCCAGACTTGACAAATTCCGCACAGAAAACAGGAATGGTAAATGGTTTTAATACGAATGATTTTAATGTTATTTTACAATCAGCGTATGAAATCTACTTAATATTGTCAGATATGTAATCGAATGAGAAGCGCTGCTAAGATTAACGAAATTCAGGAAAAGATTTTAAGTTGTTCTCACACAGTGATTCTTGCAAATGAAACTAGCTGGGATGAAGGTGTAGGAAGCGAAGAGGTCTTTGATAAAAGATTTAATGGCAATAGGGATGACCGTAATTAGCAATGGTCAGAAAAGAAGTCAGGTTAAACTGGACAATCAAGGGGGTATCCTCCCTCTTGCCTATCCAGCATCTGGGGTAGCTTGGTAAAAGATTATGCGCCCGATCGTATACTACCATTCAAATGCCTTCCGATCGTTTTCAACTTGTATCTTTCAATTTTCATAGTCTGCCGTTACGCTAAAACGGAACTATCAATACTTTCTCTTCATTTCTCTTAGTTATAGCAACAAATTACTGTCAACTCCTAGAGCCTCTCATGTTGATGAGAAATTATCTGCTTCTGACTAATTTAGGCGTAGGCGACATTTTGTGCGTAGAAATTTTGTATACGGATTTTGGCCAAGTATTTGACCGCATCGACATACCCATACTTCTTTATAAATTAAAAAAGTTGGGAATACAGCCTGAACTCATCAAATGGCTTGAATCATACCTGATCAACCTTGAACAAAGGCTCTCATATAGGATCGCTTCTATTCATTGTTTTTGTGAATGGCTTACCCAACAAACATCGGTGTTGAATTAGAGCTTGTTCAAACAAATTTGGAGAAGCTATTCAGCTATTCTAGAAGAAACAGCTGAATAGCTTCTCCAAATTTGCTTGAACAAGCTCTAATTCAACACCGATGTTTGTTGGGTATCCTTCATACATAAAATACTTAAATTTTTAATTTATGCTGATGACATGAAACTTTTTTTGGAAATTAAAAATGGTGAAGACTGTGACATATTCAAAAATTAGAAACAAATATTCCACATATAGTGTAACAAAAGCCTCCTACAACTAAATGTCAAAAAATGTAATTTGAAAACCTTTACAAGAAAACGAGACGTACCTAACTTGGTATTTGCTTAAGGAAATCAGAATATTGAAAGGTGTGATAGATTCATGGACTAAGGTTTTATGTGAGACTCTAAATTTTCATTAATCGTTCGTTATAACACAATAATAAACAGAGCCAGTAATATACTAGGCTTTATAAAACGATTTTGCTATAATTTCCGTGATCCATACACAATAAAAACACTGTACGTTGCTTATGTCAGATCAATACTTGAATATTGTAGCATAGTTTGGTCCCCTTTCTCAATTACACATGAAAATAAAAAAGAATCAGTGCTAAGCAGATTTAATTATATGCTCTTCTTAAGTAAGGCCGGACTGTATTTCCTTTACCATCGTATGAAGCTTGACGTATGCATATCAACATTCAAATACTAAAAGAGCTTCGAGAATTCGCGACGGTTTCATTTATAAATAATATTGTCCACACATAATGGACTCGAAGATCAAAATTAAATTTTTACACACCAACACGTTATTCAATCTTATAGCATGACTCGTATTGTACTGTTGTCTGAGTCACCTTTTTAGCTGCAATTTTATTAATTCAATTAGTGCTAAATTAGTACCTCAATATCATTAATTTACTTACATTTCTAGTCCTCAATGTTAGCTTGGCCACTGTCAAACAATTTTTATTAGGAATTTTATTTATTACAGACTAAGTTTTAACAATTCAAGGATCTTTGTTTCTCGTTAAAGTAAACTCACTTGTGTTTGTCTAGGTAAAAAATTTCACCACACTTCCATTGTGTCGCTTGACAGCTAACTGCTTGTGGATCGGGTGACCCTATCGCACCGGACTGCTGATTTCTCATCGTTCGGAATATCCCCCGACCCGTATTGCTCGAATCCTACTACAGCGGTACCGCCGACTTCCAGAACTGCCAGCTTTGCTACCGATCGAGTCAGCACTCCTGCACTAGCTGTCATAACTTCCACATTGCGTACACGGCCGTTACGTTCCGGAAACACACGAAGCACTCGTCCTCACTGCCAGCCATTTCGGATTTGGTCTTCCACGACAACTACCAAATCGCTAACTTGAACAGGATTGCACTCCGCAAACCATGTCGTGCGCTTGGTGATTGTTGGCAGATACTCCTTGATCCAGCGACTCTAAAACCTATCCAACAGTTTTTTTGCATAGGTTCCAATTACACCGTGCCACTGATCTCTCGTCAATTGGCTCTCTAGCCGGCTGATTTACTCCGCTGTTGCTGAGCATAAAAAACAGTTCGGGGTTAGTGCTTCTTGCTCCTCAGAATCGATTGGCAGGTACGTTAGTGGTCTCGAATTCACTATTGATTCAGCCTCGACCAAGACCGTTCGGAGGGTTTCGTCGTCGGTCTTTCCCCTAGTGGACAGTGATGCCAAAGCGTTCTTGACCGGCTGGACCATGCGTTCTCAAGACGCCCCCCCATGATGGCGTGGAGGCAGGCTAGAATTGCACGAAACCAGCAATTCTTACAATGAACGAATGAACGTATATCGCCTCAACGTTGTACTCATATACGCTATCATATGCGATTCTGTGTTGTCTGGGATGTGTCCGTATTGGTAAACGTGCTAGAGAGGTTGCCGTTGATTTTGCGTACCTCCTCTTTAAGTATTTTCTCTCTGAACACGCCTTGAAAGACGAACACGTGATGTTCGGGCTTCCAGATCATACCAAGGACGAGTTCGTGAGCAGTCGATCTATCGACCAAATTTTTTCAGGACGACTCCGTTTGCTGTTCCTCGACCCGTGTTAGAACGTTACACGAATTCGACAGCCAATGTCTTATGATAAATCCGCCCTTATACTGTACAAATTTCACCTGTTCAGCCAGCTAGACTGCTTCCTGCTCCAAGTGCACACTGCACAAAAAAACGTCCACATAATGATGTTTTGTTATCGCTTGAGCCACTCTGGGATACTGTTCGGAAAATTTTCCGGCATTCCGATTTTTAACGAACTGAGCAGCGGAACGCGAACAAGTTGAGCCAAAAGTTGCGACGTCCATCACGAACACATCGAAGGGCTTAGACGGATCATCGCGCCACAGGAACAACTGAGCAGACCGGTCTTCTTGTTGAGGATTTGAATGGCTACCTCGAATTGACGAAACGAGCTCAAAGCTGCTAAAAGGGGTGCGAGAAAGACCGGACCGGCAAAAGAGCAGAACTGAATGATTGACTTTGGACCTTAGCAGCAGCATCCCACACTAAACGTACTTTGTTTGGCTTCCTCGGGTTCGTAACAATGTTCAAC
This sequence comes from Aedes koreicus, assembly GCA_024533555.2. Taxonomy (NCBI): domain Eukaryota; kingdom Metazoa; phylum Arthropoda; class Insecta; order Diptera; family Culicidae; genus Aedes; species Aedes koreicus. The sequence continues at coordinate 51,293 of JAHHFK020005047.1, read as the reverse complement.
GGCAGAAACCAGGTTCGTTTAGGATCAAAACCGGCAAATTCTTCACGAGTGGCCATGTAAGTGTACCCTTTAGCTTGGTACTCGGTTATCTGAACCTTTACTTTCTCGTACAAGTCGTGGTTTGATGCTAAAGGACGTTCTAGGCAGCGAACTTTCTTTTCTGCCATAGGTCTGCTATATGGAAATTCCACTTTGTCGTATTTCCACAAAAGGCCTGTTTGAAACCTTCCAGAAGCCGTCCGTACAGTAGTGGTTTCGAGAATTTTCCTAGCGCGTCGATCTTCGTCGCTCTCCGTTGCAGAAACTGCGGTTGGTACATTGTTCAATGCAAAAAACTCTTTCACTAGATCGTGGAGCTCTTGGTCGGGTGAACGAACTGAAATGTGGAACAGCTGATGGATTGTGTTATTAGTTTCAGTGGATGAGCTCCCATAGACCACCCAACTCAGCCTAGTTTTAGCGCCGATTGGGCTTCCTTTGGCTCCTTCTCTGCATTTCCTTGTTGCCATTACGAAAGCGTTGTCCAAACCGATCAAGATTGTTGGTACGGCATTCTCGTAGCTGTGTACTGGCAAGCCTTGCAAATGCGCAAATTGCATGCAAAGTTCACGATAGTTCAAAGACTGAACTGGAAGATTCAAATTTTTAACGGTATGCACTTCCTTCAGATCGTGTAGGGTATCACTTGTGGCACCCGAAATCTGTAACTTGATTAGCTGGGACTCATCCTCTACTCGTTCAATACCACTTGTCCACTGTAAACAGAGTGGGTGAACATCCCCGGTCACACCGAGTTCCTTAGCCACCTTCGATTCCACTAGCGTCCTTGATGAACCATCGTTGAGAAAGGCAAATGTTTGAATTGTTTTTCCATTCCCGTGAAGAGACACTGGAACTATCCGGAACAAAGCGGTTTGTTTGAACTGGCGATGAATTGTCAAGGTGCTTTTGGTTTTCGCAAATTCAGTCGCTCGTTGTAACTGTGGATTTCCGGGATGTAGAAGCTAGTGATATCAATCCTCGCATCCGTCCTCTCCACAGCAGCTCGCTTTATAAGGGAATTTTCCTTGCAAACCCATGCAGCGACGACATAGGGATCGCTCTTGAATAAGTTTCCATCGATCACCGAGGGTCATCTTGCGGAAGGTGTGACATTCTTTTATCTTGTGGCCATCCTTCTGGCAGGCTGCACAGGGTTTTGGTTTGTACTCCTTGCTTTCGACGGTAACTTTTTCCTCCTTTTTTACCTCTGCTTCGTGTGTATTCACGTACATCTTCTCCTTGGTCTTCGATTTGTCCTGTCTGCTACGATGCCCATCCGTTTCATTCAAAAAAATAGCTTCACTATCGGCTTGTACGATCTGATCCATGTAGCCCCCAAAGGTCGTTAGGTTGACGTTGATATGCTGACGCTTGAAGAGAGACCAGTTGAGCTTGAGAGTTGCTGGAAGATTGGTCACCAATTTTTGAAGCAATATGGGGTTCGAAAGATGATCATGTAGACCTGCCGCTTGAAGATGACTACAAAGATTTTTACACGCTTAACCCAAGCTGATGAGACTCTTCAGGTGTTCTGGTTTTGGAGTTAGTGTGTCCCGAACCTTAGTGAGCAACGAGTTGATAATTTGCTCAGGACGTCCATATAGCATTTTTAATGTATCGATGATCAATGGTACGGATGAAGGATTCATAAGATGACTACGAACCGATTCCAACGCATTGCCTTTCAGGCAACGCTGCAGTTGCATGAGGGTTTCCCCATACATTTTCGACGAGTTTTGGTAGCAGCTCAGGAACAATGGCCAGTCGACTGGATCTCCGGAGAAAGTTGGTAGCTCTCTAGGCACGACATGTCTGGCTGCAAGTTGTTGTGAGTTGGGCCCACCGAATAGCTGCCGCGGAATAACATCGTGAGCAGAAGAAACGGCGACGGATGTGGTGACTGATGTGGGGATCATAGGTGCCATAATTGGGTACATTAGCATTATACACGGAGGGGGGAGCTGAATGAGTGTGGTGTGCTCATATGCGCCGGAACGAATGGCAGTAGTTGGGGGAGTAAACATGGTCCGGTGGCCGGGAGAGGTGTTATATTTATTTGGTCAACGGTTCGAACCGGGAAAGTTGAATTCACCAAACTCATAGCATTCAATTGCGGTGCATTAGTAGAACGAGAAATGGAGCACGTTTTACTTACCGAACTGGTAACCTTGGCATTACCATCGCTGGACGGAAATTCGTAGGCAACGTGGCGCACAGGCTGTAGCATATTTAACGATGCCGGAATGCATTCGTCGACACCACATACTGTCGATGACGCTTTCGGTTGATGTTGACGAATTTGATCCAGGTTTGGATCTACATCTAGGCTTTGACGGACTGTACCAACCGTCAACTGCTCTTGTCTGTCCAAATGTTTTTGGAGATCACGCAGTTGCTGCATCAAAGACTCCGGTGTGCGTGTGAGCGAAATAAAAGAATCCACCGCGGTTGGAAACACATGATGATTCGTAGACATTGTTTTGAAGCCACCTATTGCCCCACCAGGACACAATCTGTCACTGGAATCACTGGAACAGTATAGTTTGGGTATAGTGCCAATCTTTTTTTCCCCCTGTTCGGGACATAAACCACTGCGACCAGTAATTTGATCTATTGTAGTATATCCCGTATCCTTTGTTTAGTGCATGTCGAGTTACTTCATCACTATTGAGAAATGATGAAGTGTTCGGTGTTTTTTACAGTTGTCTTTGTTTGTTTTGTTGACTATGAATCAAGTTTTTTACTAAGTTTCCGCTATTTAAACCCTTTGTGAGTGACAGCACTCTTCAAAGGCGCCCCCCTTTATCAGTCAAAACCGGGTTCATTGCAAACAAAACAAAAATGACTCCGATACTGACCATGCACCACTTCAAACTATAGAACATCAAATAGAAAATAAGAATTTGCATAAATGAAGACTAATCATGTTTTCCTTATTCCAAGCTCATCCTCGGTGGGTCAATCCGAGTATTGTCGCTTTTCACAAGACATAAAATGTAATAAGGACTAATATACGTTCCTTTGACTACAAAAGCAAATATGTTTCCTAGTTTGAATTAATTTGGACTAAGATTGTTCGGTGGTAGATCTGATACCCCGTAACGCACCACGAAAAGGTGATCTACCAGCGTTACGGGTGCCAGTCTTGGAATGAGTGCCCACGGGAATAGTTTTTTGACCGGTGGTGCTACTCGTAAGGCCTGTACTCGAAAAAAATGCCCCATTTATATCCTTGTGTAACTTTTTTGTCCGTTGGTAAAAATTGATGAAAATCTGAGTATAACTAAATGATTGATTGAACTAAAAATTGATGAAAATCTGAGTATAAGTAAATGATTTACATGTGCAAAATTTCGTATCAATCGGTTCAGTGGTTATTGAGATGTCATCGAAACAACAAGAAAATCGCTGGAGAATTTTGCGCGCCGTCATGGAAAATCCGACTGCGACCATGAGATGGATCGGAAGACAACTGGGAATCACCCAAACAACTGTGTCTCGGGTGGTAAAATCGTTCAAGGAGTCCCAGACGACCGAGCGGTGGGCTGGAAGTGGAAGAAAATCGAAGACAGCTGACCCTGTGAAGGCCCGGAAGGTGTTGGATTATTTCAAGTGTACCATTCGATTCGCGACGCGGCTTTGAAGGCAAAGTGTTCCGCCTGGTTCGTTCAGCAAACCATGAAACGAGCTGGGTTTCGTTTATTCAAGGTCCGCAAGGCACCGAACCAGCGTGATCCACAAAATACGGCGGCCAAATCCCGCGCAAGGAAGCTGTATCGAGAGTGGCTAACGAAACCGATGTGTGTGGTTATGGTTGACGAAACCTACATCAAAGCAGACGCAAAGCAGACGCAAAGCAGACGCAAAGCAGAACAAAGCAGATACCGGGGCTGGAGTTCTACGTTGCCAAATCACGGTTTGATGTTCAGGAAGACATAGGGAAGAAGAAAGTGGACAAATTCACCGAAAAATACTTGCTCTGGCAGGCCATATGCCAATGCGATAAACTTAGTAAACCGTACATCACAACGGGTACCATCAACAGCGAAATTTACCACACAAGAGATTAGTCCGGTAGAAGGATTTTGAGCCATAATGAAGACCAAAGTTCGAGAATTGTCCAAGGTGTTCAAGAACGAGCTGGAGTTGAAGAAAGAATGGATGAAAGTGACCAAAAAGGTCGGCTCCACCATTGCACAAAATGTAATGAGGGGTCTTAAGAGAAAAGTGCGGGCTTTCAGCGATGGAAAGGAAATTGAATGAAGTAATTATGCCAAAACATAATCGTTATGTATTTGTTCATTTCCTGAAAGTTTCAAGAAAATCCGACTTAAAAAAAATTTTTGGCGAACGCTTTTGTCTGGTGCATTTTTTTCGAGTACAGGCCTTAGTCGGGACTATCTGACTCTGTATCCAATCGTGAGTCCTCTGTGAACTGTCATGCGATGATCGATGAGTTTTGCTGCTACTACTGCTACCGTAATCCTGCTCAAGCTAGGCTTGCAGGATCTCATACTTTCTGGCGATGAATTCCTTTTCCAGACGTTTTTCTTCTTCGAGCCGCTGCAGATCAAGAGAAGCACGATGATCTCGATGATCGGCTCTTTCTGGAACTGGCAACAGTCAGCGTAATTTGCATCAAATTGGGGTTATAATCTGTATGATTTATATCATCAAACATCTGCCCTTCCGTCGTTGGTCCAGAGGAAGGATTATTCGCGGAATTTGGAATCTTAGCAAGATTTCACTTTAGAAAACTAAGAAGTTTTGTTGCGACAGCTACGGATAGTTTCGGACAATCTTATAGCATGACTCGTATTGTACTGTTGTCTGAGTCAGCTTTTTAGCTGCAATTTTATTAATTCAATTAGTTTAGCACATTATTACCTCAATATCATTAATTTACTTACATTTCTAGTCCTCAACGTTAGCTTGTCCACTGTCCAACAATTTTAATTAGGAATTTTATTTATTATAGACTAAGTTTTATTAATTCAATGTTCTTTGTTTCTCGTTAAAGTAAACTCACTTGTGTTTGTCTACGTAAAAAATTTCAACACAGTTCCATTGTGTCGCTCGACAGCTTGCTTCTTGTGGATCGGTGACCCTATCGCACTAGGGGTGCTGATTCCTCGTCGTTCGGAACAGTGCCCATGCATACTATATTGTATTAAAACAATGTTGAGTTAAAACAACTTAGCGTATAAGATCATCTATGTAAAAAAACGATCGTCAAAACTCGATTGAGGACAAATACATGAATATTGGTTGTTCCATTTGGATTAATTCACGCCAAATTAGCAGTTTGTTTTAAAACCACTAGGGTAACGAGATGTAATGTTAGCCTATCACCTTCACTCGGCCTATGTACCAAATATGTCATTAATATAGCGATAATCTACAAAATAATGTTGCTATTAGGATGACCGATGTAATCAGAAGCAATTGAGACAATCAACTTAAAGTTGTTCACTTCCGTGTAGTTAAGGATTTCTTGAACTTTTGGGGCATCATGATTTCACTGGTTAAGCTGAACAGATGATCTATACGATCTTCAAGTGATCTAAATTTGGCTTAATTGAATCGATAAAGCGAGTGATGCAGACTGGATATACAGACAATAGTTAAACGTTACAAATTTACTGTTCACATAGTTAAAATAACAATGATTTTACAAGAAAATCATGGTATAGTGAATTATAATGTTTTCATGATTGAATGGCTGATAAACCATATATGAACATCACTTAAGTGTTTCGAAGCATTTTTATTTTAGTTTGTTTCATGAAATGTTGTGTTAAGTAAAGCGAATACATCTGCCAATGTCTCAATTCGTGAAATTAGAGAAAAAAAAACCATATTGAGACTGCATTTAGTAATAAATCCTTCGAATGGGACGAATTCGCATTCATGAATAGACCCAATTTGTTGCTTATAGACCGACATTAAATCCATATCCCACGAAAGTTTCTGACTTTATAAAAAGAGTTGTGTAACTTTTCCTGATACATACTTCCAAATGTCTTATTAAACGTATCTTAGCAAGTGTATAACTAGTTAAATCTCGCTTGCAGCTTAAAGATTCTATGAGTTATAATAAAAAATGTAATCGATCATTGCATAATAGGCTGAGTCAAGGGACACATACCCTAGTTGTTTGGAATAAACAACAAAATGTTTGATGAAACTTATGGTAATGGTTGAAAAAACCAACTATATTGTTGATATCAAATTTATAATTTTTCACATCCGATGTGGTATGCCGTTTTTTTTAATCAATGCATTTGAAATTATGATATCATAAGACACAAACTTAACGGAATTGATTGGCAAACGATCTTTAAGAGTGAAGCAAATGTCGAAACTTCTGTTGAGGTTTTCTATAAATTATTGTTTGAAATAGTAGTTGAACAAGTACTACTCAAAAAAATTAGGCGACGAGGTAATTCTAACCACCCAGTTTGGTATAATAAAGAAATAAAAAATTTAAAAAATCGGAAGCAAAAGGCCCACAAAATGTATAAAAGAGATGGTAACAGTAATAATCTGACATATTATTTTAAGGTTTGCAATGAACTGAATCTAGCTATTAGTAATGCATATGATGAGCATAATTCAAAAACCGAACTTGAAATTAAGTCTTGTCCAAAAAAATTCTTCAATTATGTTAAAACTAAGCTGAAATCTGACAATTTCCCATCTAGAATGCATCTTAACTCAAATGTTGGTGATAACGCGGAAGAAATTTGCAATCTATTTGCAACATTCTTCCAAGAAATCTATACCACGTTTGATGAAGAAGATCGCGATTATGAATATTTCAATTTCTTCCCAGAATTTTCAAGGGACATTGGAGTTAGTCAAATCAAATTTCAAGACATCTTGGAAGGTTTGAATAAATTAGACGTTTCCAAAGGTTCTGGCCCTGATGGAATACCACCCGTATTTATCAAGAACTTAGCATTAGAACTTACAGCACCTTTATTTTGGCGCGCTGAGAAATCCGGCAATTTGCTCGTTCGAAATATCTTCCGACAGGTCCGTCAACCACTCCGGCCAGGCCAGGAGTTTTGGCCCTTTTCAAATTAAAACGTATTCTTGAGAACCTTCTTATTTTATAGCAATTAACGTATGCTTAAAACAACGGACTGATTTAGCGATTCTGCATGCGATTATCCTGCCTCTAGGTGGTGAATCCTCCTGTGTATCGCTAATAGTAGCAACCCTGTTGTGTACAGAAACAAATTCATAGCCTTATCGATCACCGAAAAGGAGCGGCTGAAATTGCTGGTGGAAAGCACGATGGCGTATTCACAATGGATGACGAGACTTATATGACGCTGGACAGCAACGCCGGGCAGGAGGGTGGATACTTTTCGTTCACGTTCAAGGAGATGTTCCATTCTAAGTTCCCAAAAAAAAGCCTTTCTGTGGCTGACGATCAGCGAGAGGGGAAGTTGCTTCACTTTCCATCGTGGCTTGCGGTGAACGAGGAGATATACAGTACGAAGTTCCTCCCGGGAGTTGCCTCCTTCATCAAGGAGTATCAAACTTAGCAGAATGTGGTCTTTTGGGTGGACCTGACCTCGGCACATTATGCCAAGAGATCATTGGAGGAGATGGACCGGCTGAAGATTAACGTTGTATAGAAGACCGCCACTTAATTTCGTGGTCAAAACAAAGAAACCAAGACCAATAAAGAGCTGCCGATATCCATCTTTCTATCGGCCATGGTTTAGGGGTTAAGGGTTAAGGTTTCAGTCCACTGCCGTACGGTCGGAGCTTTTAAGTAGGAAGCTCAATAAACGTAGGATTTAAGGACATTTTGTTCAATTGAACTATCTTTTGTAGTTTACTGAAGTTCGTTAAAATTATGTTATATACTTATAGTCTTGAAATCTTTTTTTGATTTAATTATCAGAATCAGGTTTCGAAGACATCTTAGTTGTTCTTGGAAACTTCAGACCAATCGATGCTTAACTTTATCTCATTTACAAAACCTTCCATACCTTTACTTTGTATTTAATTTTCTTTTTACAAAACTTATCCCTTTTAGTTACTTTTATTAAGTTAAAGTATTTTCGCATTCCTTTCTTTTATTAAGTTATTTTAGTTAAATAATTTTAGTAAGGTATTTATTCCTAGAATTCAATAAACTCCCAAAACCAAAATCCCCCCCCCAATTAACATAATGAAACAGGACACTACCATTTTTTTTTTTTTTTTTCCACCGCGAAACACCCCCCCCCCCCAGGAATTAAGAGAGATTTCAACAAAAAAAAAAAAAAAAAAAAAATATTTTCTCCACTTTATTTTGAATTTTTTTTTTAATATTTAATATAAAAAAAAAAAAAAATTCACCCCCCCCGTCCCGGCCCCAGACCCCTCCCAAAAAAAAAAACTCCCCGCCCCACCTCGGGGAAGCCAAAAATGCTTTCGATCTTGTCACTCGATGCGTTGCCAAACTGATCGCAGTAGTCGATCGGGAGCAAAAAAATTACTGTGATGTGATGATGTAATACTACCATCTATTGAAGCAAGGTAACTTTCCATAGCAGTGGAATAATCTGAAAAACGATTTGATCAGGATTCTATAGTTGTCTGTGATCATCAAGCTCCTGTATGAAGGGCCAAAAACGTTTGTGCGGGCCCGTAAGCAGAGACAGTTACGCGAAACCCGCGAATATAGGGAAAAGAATCTCATTCCAAAAGCAAGTTCACACAGACAGCACTAGAATCGAGCCCTCGATTGACAGAATAAACCCAATAGATGGGGTCGAAGAGCCCGCCCGCGTTCCGCGAAATGTTAACAATAGGGAGGAGGCAGTCCCATGCTCCCTATCCAAATCGTTTTACTTGGGTGCCCTGATGGTCCCTCCCTATCCCCGTTATATGTTATTTAATATTTAGTATATTTTGTACACAAAATATTAGGATATCATTATAGACAAACATGCCAATTTATTCAAATTTCAAACTTTAATGATACTACCAATGGATTGTTACTGAAAAATAAATAAAAATTAGATATGTATGAATATCCTTCTTGTCCTGGAAAAGCTGAAAACAGAATAGATCATTCCAAATATCAAAGATAAAATTTCAATAAAAGATATTGTTTTATAAGACATGTGGTAATTTTTTTCCTTTATTCTGTTCTAGTAACATTTCAAATATAGCAATTGGAGTGAACGAAGAGTCCGGTTTGACGATTCCTGAAATAAAAGGCTTATCTTACCATAATGCCACTAAACACAATGTTAAAATATAATCTTACATTGCTTATAAGCACATGCCAGTCTTTTATGAATAAAGTAGTTGAAATTCAGAAGTGCAATTTTAAATTACTCTAATGTTGAAATGCTGAAAAACAAATTGAGCCTTTGATGCCTGTCGTGTTGCTCCCAGCTCTTAAATGGTTTTGGAATGCAAAAATGATTCCAAAGCGTGCTGAAATTATTGATCAAATGAGAATGGGAAATATACAATATGATTTAAAGGTACACGATCTTCAGTCGCACCCCCTCACTTCGCTATTGTCAGATTGACAACATTGCCCAGGCTACACCAACCAGCGTCTCCATGTTTCAGCTGGCAGTCTTTTGTGATCATATGACTCGTGGAGGCGTGAGGTAGGAACTTGTGAGGACGAGAGGTCGGCCGCACCCTCCTTCGAAGTTGTCAACTCACCATTTGAAGCCCCGATCGGGAGCGAAAAAATTACTATACATAAAAACTTCGAGCTGTCAGGATGCAGCTCGAACATCATCCCCGGCAGCGAAGGATCAAGCAGAAGAGTAAGAGTTATCCAGGATTGGATGCGGGACAAGTTTGTGTATTGGCCGCCATTGTATTCCAGATCGAGTTCGAATATCGACGACACGGATGAATCCATCCGCTCCAGGAAAGGTTTTCTCAATGACTCCAAGCTTCCAGACTTGCGGCGGTAAGTTATCTTCCTTAACCATTACAACCATTCCAGGACGAACGTTTGAAGTCTTCTTGGTCCACTTGTTTCGTACCTGAAGTTCCACCAGGTACTCCCGATACCAACGGTTCCAAAAGTTGCCTCGAAGAAGTTGCACGTATTGCCAGCGGGACAACCTGTTGACTGGAATTTCCTCATACGTTGGCACCAGTATCGCGGTCAACGGCCGGTCAACCAAAAAATAACCTGGTGGATCCATGGCATCTTCCGAATGGGCATAAAGAAGCCACGAATTTAGAAGGGCCTCGATTTGACACAAAAACGTTGAAAACTACATCATATTTAGAAAGGCGGTGTTGCAAGTTTTCTTCAAGACAGATTTCGTGCTCTTTACCCCAGCTTCCCACAGTCCACCCATGAGGTGAGCCTGGAGGTATCATTCTCCACTTAATCTCACGAGGTTGGCAAAACTCAAAAAAAATCTTTTCTGTTGCTTGCTCCTTGAACAGGTTGAAGAGCTCGTGCAATTCCTTCTTGGCACCCACAAAATTGGTCCCATTATCAGAGAACAGCTCCTCTAGAACGCCTCGTCGAGAAACGAATCTGTGCAGCGCCGCGATGAAAGCATCCGACGTTAAATTCTCAACTGCCTCGAGATGGATCCCTTTGGTCACCATGCAAACAAAAACGCAAACACACCCTTTTACCGGAGCGGCCTTCCTAACAGTTTGCCTAATGACGAAAGGGCCGGCAAAGTCCAACCCAACCCTTTGAAATGCTGGAGCTCGATCACTGCGTCTCGATGGAAGATCTCCCATGAACTGCTCGGCGGTCCTAGGATTTACCTTGAAGCAGCGGACACAACTTCGTGTAATTTTGCGCACCGCAGAGCGACCATGCACAATCCAAAATTGTCTCCTCAAGGTTGCAAGCAATGCTGTAGGTCCAATGTGCAAATTTTCCCGGTGAACGCACCTGATGAAACTTTCCACCACAGCGTTTCGGTTGGGTAGAATCCATTGGTGTTTACTCGTATATGGCAGATTTGAGTGACGCAAACGGCCACCCACACGCAAGACTCCTTCATCAAAATATGGATTCAGATTCTTCAAATTCTTAGCGGACTCACCTGACATCATCTTGCCAATTTCTCTCGCGAATTCTTGACCTTGCACTACACGTACTATTACCTTCATCGCCGATTGCATCTCGGGAATGGTTGGAAATGTTGATACGACACGCATCTCCTTCCTTTCCTTTGCAGTTCCTGCAGAAGCGCATCACATAAGCCACCACTCGTTGCAGCTTCCGAAAACTCTCAAACCTCTCGAACACAAGTAGCACTTCAAGCTCCACCATCGTGCTTGCGACGACAGCAGCCTTGAGGTCAGGAACATCTTCATCCAGCAAGGGTGCCGGATTGTCAACTTGATAAATTTCTTCTCTCAAGAATGCTGGACCATTCCATCAAAGATCACTACTGGATAGCTCGTCGGTGGAAAGTCCGCGGGATACTATGTCGGCAGGATTGTCTGCAGTGTTCACATATCGCCATTAAAAGTCATTTCCGTTAGAGGTAATCTCACTTACTCTGTTTCGTACAAACACCTCCAATTTTTCGGGTTTTTTCTTCAGCCACGCAAGCAAAATTTGATTGTCTGACCATAGAATCACTTGCCGGAATGGCATCTTCAATGTGGCTGTAACTTTTTTCACCAAATGATGTAACAGTAATGCCGCCCCCCATTTCACCCCCCCCCGTCAAACCACCACCCCCCCCTCCCCCCCCCACATTCCCCCCCCCCCCCCCCAGCCCCCCCCCCCCCCCCCCCCCCCCCCCCCAACATTTTTTTTTCTCCCCCCACACACACACGAAAAAATTCCCCCACTTTTTTTTTTTTTTTTTATTTTTCCTCCCATCAACTTTCTCCCCCCATACCTTCTTTTCCCATCTTCCCCCCAACAACCACCCCCCCCCCCCCATGGATCAACCATCCTTGCAACCAACGATAACACTTGACGCTTCGTCGGCTTATCGATGTCAGGAGACGACTTTGTGACGAAAACCAGACGGTAGACGGGTTCCACAGCAGACCAAGAGTTTTGATCACGTCATTCACTCCCATTTCTTCAATGCTGACCAACTCCTAACGTTCAGACTCCGGTATGGAATCCATTAGCTCAACGCAATTAGAGGCCCACTTATGCAAATGGAATCCCCCTCCCTGCAAGAGCTGGATCAATTGCGACTGAGCCTCCTTCGCATCATTGATATTGTCGAATCTGAAAAGTGCATTATCCACGTAGAAGCTGTTTTGAACTATTTTTGCAGCCAATGGAAACTTGTGCCCATCAGCGTTTGCCAACTGCAGTAACGCTCTTGCTGCCAAGAAAGGTGCAGAAGCTGTACTGTACGTCACGGTTTTTAACTCCAACACTCGAAGCGGACTCGACGGATCCAATCGGAAGAACACTCTTTGCAGACGTCTGTGGTTCTTGTCAAGTAGAACCTGACGGTATATCTTCGCTACATCCGTCGTCAGAACATAGCGTGGAAATCGAAAATGAAGTGCAATTTCATCCAGAGCGCACTAATTCAACGATCCTATCACCATCACATCATTCAGTGATAGGCCCTTAACCTTAGCCGAAGCATCAAATACCACTCGGCATTTTGTGGTAGTATTCGACGGACGGTACCACTTTACACCATCAGAATCTTCACTTTCCTTGATTTCTTCACAATGCCCAAGTCGTTCGTACTCCGTCATGAACTCCATGTACTGTTGTTTCAAGTCTGGATCCTGAGCGAATCTCCTCTCCAAAATGTAGAACCGCTTGAGAGCCATCGACCGGGAATCGCTCAATTCGACAACATTCTCCTTCAAGGGCAGCTGAACAATATACCGTCCAGCTTAATCACGACGGCGGGTTTTTTGAAAATGCTGTTCGCACTCTTCAGCTTCCGAAAACACATGCACACTTGAGACTTCTTCCACTTCCCAGAACCTTTGGACGGTGCGATTCAACTCCTCAAGCGTGAGTGAATGCGATTGAACCATTGAACCAAACATCGCGTCATCGCAAACACCTCCAACGACCCAGCCCAGTTGGGTCTTGCGCAGCCATGGAAGGTTATCCGCCAGTTGGACCTCTCTGGGCATCAGTAGCTTCAAGAATAACTGATTACCTAGAAGCAAGTCCACTTTTCCTGATTGGTGGAATCGCAGATCCGCAAGTTGGACACCAGGAGGAATTTCCCAATCTCGAACATTGACCGTCGAAGAAGGCAAATCCGACGTTACTTTATCAGCCACCAAGCACCTCACGTTGGCGCTAAATCCCGAATACCTTGATCGGATGTGAACCATACTGCTGCTCTTGGCGTGACTTTTAGTGTCGTTAACCCCAGCAACGACGACATTAGACTCAACCATTTGCTTTGATATAAGATTTGCTTTGATATAAGAGCAATATAATAAAACTCGACAGGGGTGGGTTTTTGGGTTTTATGAATAATGTCCACCACGGCTGTGAGCAGGAACACTTGGTGAGATGGTACCCTTTCACTGCAGCAGCTGGCGGACGTTGCTTCTTCGGAGGGCGTCGGTGGTTGTTCGACGTTCTTCGGCGTTTGAACAGTGGGCTCCACTTGCGGATCTTCAGCTACCGGTGGTTTCGGTTTCTCTTCCGCATGCAGCAAACTATGGTGCCGGCGTTTGCAACGGTTACAAGTCTTATCCGATGGGCAGCTATTACCTCGATGTCCACGCTTCAGACCATTGAAGCACGCGTTGCAATCTTTGACCTTGGTCAACCGCTGCTGGACAGAGAGCCCTTTGAACTCTGGACAAGTGAAGTTGAGATGACCCTTTCCACAAAAATCACATTTTGGATCCGAAGCTGTCGTGACTGCTGCAAAGGACTTCTGGCTTGACTTGATGGCAGCAGTGGAAGGTTTCATCTGAGCTGGTGCTGGCTTTGTTGATGGACCATCACACCTCTCCATGGTGAAGCATTCCTCCTTCAAGTACTTAATCATTAGATCGTATGTGGGAAGATCTCCGTGCTTAACGGTGTGTTCCCAGCGCCGACGAATCTCTTTGTCCAGAATCAACTCCGACACTCCTTCAAATTCCTGTTCCAAGAACTTCAAACTCTCCACATGTTTCGAGCATTCATCCAGCAAACTCCTTAGCTCGTCGTAGGTTCCCTTGGACATCCTTTTGAGATGCAGCAAACCATGGATGTGCTTATCGATGGCGTGCCATTTGTTCTTATACCTTTCCTCAAGAATTTCCCAGGCATGATTGTAGTTTCCCTCACTAATGGTCTAGGCATCTAGTATGCCAGCTGCGCTCCCGGTCAAGCCTTTATCTAGATGGTATAGCTTGACAGCGGGGGGATCAGGAGTATTTTCCACCAGGTCCTTGAACATTACTTAAACTTGGGCCAGCTTTCATAGCGGCCGTCAAAAGTGGGGATTGGTATCTTGAGAGGCTGGTGAACAAGAATGGGAGCATGAGCTTGGGAGTTGGCAAAGGTAGCTCTAGACTGAGCTGTGGTCTTTGACAATTTGACCAACTGTTCTTCCAGATTCACGCATATTTCATCCTGAAGCTCATCAAACTGCACATAGTGCAGGTCGTGGTCCTCTCTATTTTCAGCAGGAACCAACGCAAGGATTCGTTAATTGACCTCGTTATACTCCTTTTGCACGGTTTCCACTTTCTTAACAGAGTGGCGCATTTCTGCCTCGCTTAACTGCCGGGCTTCAAACAAATGTCGAAAGGCACATGGTACCATGGGGTACCTGGGGATTTAAAATAAATTTCAATTCCGATGCAGCCAAAAATAAATAACGTGAATGACAGCTTACATGAAGTAAACAGTACTCCATAACGCTTAAATATAAAAATATTTATTTTCAATTAATTATTTGTTATTCATTTGCCACATTTTAAATTACAAGCAGTTGAACATGTACTTCAAATGAAACGACAAAACACTTGATTTCCAAGTTCATCGATTTGATGGATTTTTATTAAGTTCATAAATCTACAGAATTTTTTTTTTAAAAAAAAAATACCCTCTTCTGTTTTGTTTTGTTCTGATAAGCACATTTGTGGTAATTTTTTTTTTATGTTTGAAAAAAAAATAAACTGCACAGTTTTTACATTCCCACTTGTACTATCTTTTTTTTTAAATTCATTGTAGTACAAATATCAGCAGCTTCAAAACATCCAAGAACTAAAACTTATTAAACTTATAACATAACTTATTAAACATCCAAGTACTAAAACTTATTTTTGAATGAAGCTTTCGTATCATGAAACATTTTTTAATGATTCACATAGAACTAAAACGGCATTGAAGAATAAAATATGACAACATATGTTCATCTTTAGCAATATTATCTGTAAACGCGTTGGCATTTTTTAAAAACGTATAAACTGTCAATGGAGTTTTACAAACAATAGTCACTACGCAACTGAATAACTCTTTTGTCTTCTGTCCGCTCTGAATATGGCGAAGCTCTAAAAACGTTTCGCTAATTTTCAAAATATTAAAAATGATGACTTTATTTAAGGTCTGATAGGATATTAAAGGAGTTTTAAACAAGGTCCCGAAACATCTGAGAAGTAATATCGTTTTCTTAGATAACGTTTGCATTAAAAAAAATGGACAAAAATTGTCAATTTTTCATGGGTTTACCTTCAGCCGCACTGACGAAACTATCCATGCAGCATCAATCATAGTAACCCATGAGTAGTCAGCAGACAAAATTTGACAGTTCTATCAGTCGAACTCTAACCGTGATGGGAAAAACAGTGAAGCAACTCCGTTCAGAAGTGTGCGCGTTCAAAGAACGGCACCCCGCCGCGTCGAAAACGGACATCGTGCGGCACTTTGTGGACGCCGGATACGCCTGTTCCGGCATCTACAACATCTTGGCACTATTAGACAACAATCAGAGAATCGAAAAAAAAAGCCCGGTTCCGGACGGCCGACGACCTTGAGCGACAAGGCGCTTCAAAGGATGCTGAAGAAGAAGACCGAGGGAAAAGTTGCTACATCGCTGCGTGCGCTCGGCCGGGAGTCGGTTCAACCGGCCAAACAGTGAAAAAGTACCTGGCAAACATGAACATACTTGTCAGGAATCGGAAGTCGCGTCCACTGGTTTCGTAGCTGCAGGCAATACGGCAGCGGCAGCGGCTGAATAAGATGGTCAACTCGATTTTCCCGGCGAGTTGCGACGTGGTGGTGGTGATGGACGACGAGACCTATCTCACCCTGGATGGCAACGACTAGCAGGGCATTTCGTGCTTTACTTCCCCCACGAAGGAAGTGAGCTCCGAGATAAAGTTAATTTCACACACCAAGTTCCCCAAGAAGGTGCTGCTGTGGCTGACAATCAGCGAGAAGGGGATGTCAAAGCCGCTCTTCTTTCGCTCCGGACTGGCCGTGAACGGGGAGATTTATAGTACGAAATGCCTGCCGGAAGTTGCGTCGTTCATCAAGAAATACGAGGGCGAAGAAGCGGTGTTCTGGCCGGAACTGGCGTCGGCCCACTACTCGAAGCGATCGTTGGAGGAGATGGAGCGGCTGAATATCGATGTGGTACCCAAGTCGGCGAATCCCCCCAGAATTTCTGGACCAACCTGAAGCGTAAGATCTACTCCAACAATTTTGTCGCGAAAACTGAGAAGGATTGATAGATAAAAACGAAGAAAGAAGTCAAAAACATGCCTACATGCATGTTTTCGCCCGCCATGGCGAATGTTCCGGTTAACTGCCGGAAGGCGTAGAATTTTTGTTCAAGTTAGCTTAAATAATTACCTTTCATGTTAAATTCATCAAAAGCAATTATCTGTCTTAGCTTTTTTTTGTCACCATCCGAAAAAAAGTCCATTTTTTTAATGCAAACGTTACTTTTTTTAAATAAAGATTGCTTTAGGTCAACAAACAATATATGCCAACTTAATATAGAAAATAAAATCGTTTCAAAATAATTTCATCATACTGATGGACATCAATGTTTCTAAAAATCTGTTTCTTTATCGCAATATCTGTATAATGTCTATAATCTGTTTTAGGTCTGTATGCATGATCAAATGTTTGTATAAATACAGACATATCTGTATTTCCTGCATCCCTGGTTCAAAGTAATCAACATTTGCACCGTTGCAAAGATGATTGTCTCCACTGACAGCAAAACAGTAAAAAGTTGTGTGTTAACTCGGAATATTGATTTGACAAAGTTAGCAAAAAATGAATACGGACACGCTTTACATATATTATCTATGAAAATGTGAACATGCTTTTCAATCTATGCATTTCTTTGATGTTCTCTGTATTATCAACATTTATTGCAATTATCAAACATTGGTGGATCTATAGATATTACTGCATTTTGATAAAGGAATCCGATTCTTCTTTACACCAAATGGTTAAATTCGACTTTCATTGCTCAGCCAATCACCGCTTCGTTTCATTCAGATCACATATAGTTTAATACTTCTGTATTCACTTTTGAGTCAAGAAAAATCTTTTTGAATTCAACCAGAAAAAAAAACATCCACACTCTCATGCTCACGGAAACGATGACCTTTCTTCTCTGATTCTTTAGAAGTCAGAAACCGTAACCCTCTTAAGAAGTTACTTGGCGTGTCGAACGAAAATCCATTCTGCTTATTTCCTCGACTGCCGCACAAGAAATAGACCTTTTCTATCTATTATTCCTGTTTCTTTAAGAAATTGATCGTTTACAGCTATACCAGACGAATCCTTTTGGTCCACACAGGAAAACTTTCTATTGAATCCAATTTATTCTCGTACAACACATTCGCTCGGAATGCCTTCCGATCGAGAAAGCATGGGATAAGGAAAAGAATGTACCTATTTATGTTTGAAATTGACAATCTAATATCAATAATCCATTCGGTTTCCCTTCTTTCATCCATGAAGCCACCGATGGGATGCTTTTTCTTCAACGTATTCGATCACATCTCATATCCTTTCAGAGAAATCCATAGCCACTTTTTTCTTCTTTTTATCTTTCCCCACACAGGGAAGAGTACACCTATCGCTTGAAAAAAATTGGCTATCATTGCATTGGGCTCAGTTTGACGAGATCGTGAAATGTAAATTTGTATGGTGAGTTGTGCATACGTCTTTGCTTGTATATGTGGGAAATAGAATAGATTAAGCCGTATTTTGACAATGAACAATGTTTTCAACCAATCAGCATTTGAATATTCTTGGAATCGGTTGTCTATTTTCTGAGATACAGGCTGAACAAATTGGTTAAAACAGCATATTTTACAGCAACCACTCTATGAAAGTCTAAGTTACATGAGGGTTGGTGACTCGATAGGAGCCAGTCAGTTTTTTTTTCAATTCTTAAATTATATTGAATCTTAACAATAAGTTCATTGATGGTCATATTATGTATATTTCCAACGATGCAGATATTTTCTGACTATGGACAAAAACTATGTGACATGTGACATCTAAAATCGCAAAGATGTCAGTTGAAGTGCTCAGTCTGATGCTATGGACATTGGGATAAAGGTAAGAAAATCTGCGAATAAGTGGTGAGTTCCTGACTAGCCATGCAATCACACAAGTACATTTTTTTGTATACCATGAAAAAGGTGATCAGTTTCTGAGAATGATCACAAAGTATCACGAGATCAACCATGAAAGGAATGAGAAATAATCTGTAGCGTCAAATTTGAACCTGTGGTTCGCAAACCACTAAGGTACCAAAATCACACAAGAAGCCCAGTTCTCACCTTAGGTGGATTGATGCAAGGTTTTTTTTATTCGTAAAAGCTCATATCCTGTCCCGATGATAAAGGTAAATCATCGAAAGCGTGAAAAAAGTTTCACTTGTACGGACCCAATCTTCATAACTTTGAGAAAGGGCTTTTCCTTTTTTGTCATTCGGATGGATAGCCGACAAGGGTTCAATAGCAGGTATTCGAACAAGATTAAGTAGATAGACATGGGCTATGAAGGCTACCGACTATCTATCATGTATGTATATCTCATCTCGATTCACGAGACACTTCCCGCAAGCGTTAATCGTCCCTTGCCACAACTTCACATTAATTCACCCTTGCATTTACCGGCGTTTAATCTGATAAAAGATTCACGCGTAGTCATATGCAAATCCATTTGTCACCATCCTCTAGCTACAACGAGCCGTTAAAAGCTTATCCTAGCTCTGGCTAATGAATTATGCCTGCTCCTAATTATTCCTTGGTATCCTTTTATGTGTAACCATTTCTCTTCGTCTTTGTGAAGTGAAACATCATGCGGTGCGACCACAGTAGTTACACTTTTCCTATTTGCAGAGGGTTCAGTCAGTGTTGGCTGTATGCTATAGTAGTCTAGAGCACTGGAAAATTCTAACCTCCCACAGAAAGGAGGTCAACAGACTATTGCGGCGCAGGCGGAAGGATGAAAGCAAAAAAAAGTAAAATTCAAAAGCTTTGATAAATTACATTTTACTGGAAAATTTATCTTCTCTGTAGTCAGGTGCGGTTTGTCTGAGTTCAAATGAATCCCACTAGAAGGATGGAAGAATGTTTTCAACAATAGTTTTGATGTAGGCGGAGGCTTTTAGGTTCTAATTTCTTTAGTTTCTCATTCTTCATGGCATTTACCGTCAAGATTTGAATTACACGGACAATGGATCCCACATATTTTAAAAGAGAGGCCTGATAGCTACCATTTTTTTCAAAACTTTTTTTAACCCTTATATGTCGCTTGAACGTCGGATGACGCCGCTAACCGCTTGACCACGAAGCCCATCAAAGTGTGACATTTGAAGTCTTAGTTGATTCTGTTTCAGTTACATAGCACTAGCTTTAAACAATTTGCAACGATTTGTGTGCTGCTAGGGAACTGGCTAAACAAATCCATGGGGCTGAAGTTTTCCTCATGGGTCAGTGGGCCAAATTGAATCAAAATTAACGGTTCAAACTTAAACATCCAGCTTTCCCTACGGAACATTTTGAAAAACCATTAAAAGCCTTAAGAGGAAACTGGCTGAAAGGGTGCCAGAAACTAAGGAATTGGAAACTTAGAAACATGGGTGTCTAACTTCAGCATTTTCAAAGAGGATTTCATTAATGAATACATGAGTCATTTTTAAGAACGACTGGCCACTTTATAGTCGTAGATCGGTAGATCGGTAGATCGTAGAGAATCAGATTATGATCAAGTATGGAACCAATTCGATTCTAGTAATATGGGTGTCTAATTTGAGTATTTTGATAGAGATTTATAAAATTAAAACTTTAAGATCTTTTTCGATGCTGTATGAAGATTGAAGCACTCATTTATGGTTAAGAACGAAACTATACGAAATTTAGCAAAATGGATGTCTTTCATCATCGTTTTCCATCATGATTACAAAAATTTATATATAAGTAGAGGTATTGATTATTAAGCAACCAATGATGAATGGAGGAGACGTACTTTCTCAAATAAATCTATCATAATGCTAAAGACGAATATCTTTCATGCTAACGTTCCATAACTGTCCACATTATTTTTTTTTTATCCAGCGAGTTAAGGTCCGGAGTGCTAAGCGGTTGCAAATCTTCAGGCCAGAACTACACGTTTTCCATCATCCATCGTTGGGTACAAATTGGAGTGTGACATGGCACTCCACCCTTTTGTAGGACTTATTGATCCTCCGAGAAATTAGCCTTTACCCAAGTAAACACTTGGTCCTTCAAAATGGCGATGTTGACTTTGGTATTGATTTTACACCCGCATCAATGAAAACAGGAGGCCGGCACCGGTGGTGTAGTGGTAAACGTGATTGCTACTTGGCACTCCAGTGGGTCTGGGTTCTCCCAGTCAAGGTCACTGGCGAAAAAATCTGGTCACGTCCTCCTTCGGAAGGGAAGTAAAGCCGTTGGCCCCGGCTCATGTGTTGATGAGTGCGATATGTAGGGTTCAGGTGGTGGAGTCGTCTTCCTAGCGTCGGTGGTGGACGGAAAATAAACGAATAAAAAAAAATTAAAACAAGCGAAACTTTTAAACCGCTTGGCGCCACCAAGCCAAATATCATGACACCAGCTGGATGTTTAGGCTTGGAACTTAAAGTTCACTTTCTCTGGAACATCTTTATGTTTTTGGGTAAAATTAACCGGTTTGTGCCACTAATGGACACAGCATCGATGCTGAACAGCTGTTCGCCGCAGAACAGAATTATCATTTTTTCCTTCTTAAACAAAGAAAGTAATCTCTTCGAACAAGTCACTCGTAGTTGCGTTACCGGCTCCGTAATCAAGTGACGTTTTACTGTAGCTCTTGAAGATGCGTGAAAGTCTTCTTTGATGATTCATCGTTTGGACTTTTTAGAAATGTTGGCTTCCTTGGCAAATTTACTGATGGAAGGTACAGGGTTGCGAGCAATCCTTGCAAGGACCGATTTGATCACGTTTGGCGTAAGTGCAAACCGCGGAACTCCACTTCCCGGCATCCTCTACTTGAGACCATCCTGTAGAGACTTTTGCGGTGAAATGTGGCCAAATGACATCCTACCACCTTTGCAATCTCCTTTGGCGTCTTCTGGGTGTAAAGCAAACTCGTTATCACTTATTCGGTGTACATTTTCAAAATTTGCAATAAAACAATCAAGTCTGATGCTGCTCATGAAAGTTAACATTAGAAAATACACTGTCAACAAAAATAAGTCATTTATTGCACAAATTAAACTGAAATTAAAGTTTAAACATTTTTCGCATTTTTTTTCTCCGCACCCTGTACAGAAAAGTAACTGTTAAAAATATCTTCAGAAGATCATTTTTGAATTTATGTTCTATGAATTGTTTCCATACTTGTCAAAATCCCAGTCCTTCAGGGGTACCATTTAACGGCTACAAAGTGGCCACTCGGTCTGAAAATTCATCAAGAATTCATTTATATAATCCTCCGAGATATTTAATAATTGAATCACCCATAGTGCAAACAATCGAATTGGTTCCATACTTGACCAAAGTCAAGTTCTCCCTAAGGATACCCAGAACCGGCTACAAAGTGGCTTTTTAATATGGAATACATCTCAGATGGTGAATTATGTAATCATCTTCAGATTCGCTAAAATTAGACACTCAAAACAATAAAATCAAGTTGCGTCCATACTTGGACACTATCCGGACTCCCGAAGGGATTCTTGGAACCGGTTATAAATAATCAATCCGAAAATTTTCTCAGGTATTTGTGTTCTATGTGATACAAGAAATCGGAACAGAAACAGCTGTATTAAAAACACAAACACCACACAGAAAAAAACAAAACAGTAAATAAAGAACACAAAATGCGTAAAGAATTCAAAAACAAACCAGTTTAATACTTGAAATCAGACAACAGAAAGTCTACATTTATAATGAACAAACAAAACTACGATAAAATTATATCAGACAAAATACACAACGGAGCATACTGAAAACAATGGACAGACCCTTTTCCAGGAATGGTAAAAGTGTAGGAAAAACTCTTAGCCTGCTAATAAGTTCTGAAAAACAGTTCTCTAGACGGACGAATCAAAATTCAAGCTGTTTAATGGAAAGTGGCGGTTTCGTGTGTGGTGCAGATTGGGTGAGGAACATAAAGACAGTCACATTCTAGGCACGGCTTTGTCGATTTTCAAAAAATATATAGAATTTGCGAATTTGCATTGTAAATTATGGTTCCAAAAACCAGCCCAGAAAATTTCAGGTTTTTGTCGTAAGGATCATGGCTTTTTCAGTATAGGGAAGGAAGTATTTTAGGTTTTTTTTTTTTAAGGCGCTTTAAAGTTGAGCTAAGAAATCGTAGGCACCTTGACAACACGTGGCACTCTCTCATGAAGCATTTGAAGCAAACCTTTGCTTGCTTTGAGTTTAAAATAAGAAAGTTATTGAATTTTAAAGTGCTGCTTGAAGTTTTAGAATAATTTCACACTTTTCAATGTGGCACCACTGTCTGAATGTGGGTGGTAGCACTGGCTACAACAATATCACCCATCGGGATGGAGGGGCACATATCTGATGAAAAAGTATAATTTAAACGTGTAATATTCTTGTGAATTTCTCCTTAATGATGCATGATACCTTGAGGAAATTTATAAAAGCTACCTCGTGGTGCTCTAATTAAGTCGGGATTGGCTCGTTAGGTGGCACTATCTGGCATACAAATGTTTGTATTAATTGGTTCCAACAAAGATTATCTCCAGATCCTGGTCATATGCAAGTAATTCAGTAGACCCAATTGGTGCCTAATGTTGTTTAGGATGGAGTATATACGGATGTGTCCCAAACCAAACACAACCTTGAGCCATCGTAAATTTCCACACAGTGGCAGAGTCCACCCAGGACCACGAGATAAACAAACGAATGGGATATTATTTTACGTTGGAGAATACTGGAGTTGGCGCTTCCTGGAACAATCTGGAGTCCGAGGAAGATAAACATTTGAACCGAATACTACAAGAAACGACGCAGCGAACAGGAGATGGATCCCGGTTTGCGACTGCGTTGGTCCGGAAGGAACCGGGTTTTTCCCCGACAGTTACCCAATGACAGTTTGACGACTGGAATTGCAAGAATGAAAACTTCAGAAGAATACATTATTGGTCGAATGAGTGAGTATCCAAATCACCGAATACGAGTGCAAGGGCGCCACTCTTGCCAAACTGACCTCACTGAAAGCTAGTATTGTATTGCAGTATGCGTGGCACAATCGGTGCTGCTCCCCTACGCACGGACAAATGCTAAGTTTTCCTGTGATCCTGCATAGAAACTACCAAATAAATAAAGGTAGCGACGGGTGCTGTTCGGGGAGTGGCCTGCAAGCTGGATGATCATTGGTTATTGTATGGTTATTGCAGAAGCAGAGACGATGATCAACTGCAGACCGCTTACGTTCGTACCACTTGAGTCATTATTTGTTGGGCAATTCTACAGGAATAAAAATCCTTCCTACGGCTCCTGTAGACTGTCGATCTGTACTGAGGAGCAGTTGGAAGTTAACGCAGTTTATCTGCAATTAATTCTGGAGATGGTGGGTGAAATGATATTTACCAGCAATGCCTCGTAAGTGTAAATGGGTCGAAGAAAACAAGGATCTCTGAGTTGGAGAATTGGTGACGGTGATCGGCGGGTCGGCGAGAAACCAATGGCTACGAGGAAGGATCGAGGAGGTTTTCCCAGACAAGGACGAGAGAGTACACCAAGCATTAGTACGAACTTCAACAGGAGTTCTTCGACGACCAGCTGTAAAATTAGCTGTTTTGGACGTCACGAGTTGCAGCAAACATATTACAATAGCCTCTGGAGTTCCAGATAGTCACCAAGGTTTACGGGTGGGAGTATGTGACGATGGAACCCCCATTGCGGCGTCGCCGTCCGAACGAAACGCTCAATAAAATAGATTAAATGAATAGAAGTGCATTGCAGTTATTAGGCTTTCGCTACAAATAAACTAAACTAGTAATAAAACGCATTAATTAAGCTAGAACTTATATCTACAGATTTTATATTAAATCAAAGTTTTAGTGCAGTACTTAACGGGAGTTGAATTGCGTAAACTACCTTAAATCTAAGGAACTTATCCTCTCTAACCTATATTTAGCCTACACAATACTTAATGAAAGTGTGGAGCCCGACGATACAACTCGTTAATAAAATAACAATCGGTTCACCAAATGTGTAAGAATCGATTGAACATTGAACACATTGAATTTACAGCTTGAAGCTGATAGCAGACAACAATTCACGTTTGCTCTCAAGAGTTGGAGAAACCCGAAAACTCCCCCTGCCGTACACATGCTCTTTACCATCCAAGCATTAAAAGAACGTCGATAATTCACAAAAGTCTCATTTTTTCGCACCGTATTAGTTCAGTAGAACTTTTATCAATACTTGTTTTATATATACAAACCGGACTTCGAAACCTTTAATTTTTATTTTGGCTTCGAAACCGAAATATATTTATTACGAGCAACCATAACACAGATTATGCCATATTTTGACCTCTACATCAGATGATGGCAACTATTGACGAAACTATTGACTTTAAAATTAAAAAATCCAACTAAAGCTATACCTAATAATTTATTCGCTATTAAGTAAATCGAAAATATAAAATATTGTTGACAAGATACTGTTTAGTCTAGTGTAATTTTCATTGTAGCCAACCGGTCCACTCTTGATTGACGACAAATAAATAAATAAATAAATATTGTTTTGTCATTCATTTGTGTAGGTTTCGTGCAACACTGGTCTACACTTAAGTGAGTTATTTTTTCTGAAGCAGCGTTACACGATAACTTATCAAGCAAAATTTGTTTTCCCGAACTGCAACATCTTTTCCTTTGGGAATATGGTCTTTCCTTGTACTTGCAGATAGCCTTTTAAATTTATGCCACCTCTGACATGATGCTACGCGGACGGTTTACTCTTTCTCCCAGGAGCTTGGAACCTATATTAAGGATAGGGCATTCCAACTCACGTTCAGTTGCTGGTAGAAATGTGTGAACACCATCCACCCACTGCTGCTCTTTCGTCCATAGTTTGCCGGTTAACCGTGTGAACCAGGGATAGCGAACGAGCTCCAAGGATCTAACAGAATGAGAAATGGCGAGCGAGAAAAGGTGTTGGAAAATTTATTTTAATGGGAAATCATGCGAAGCGTGAAAAAAGAACGGATGTATCTTTTCGGAGTTTGTTGAGCAGGAAAGAAGACAGCAGGTTACCACCTGGGCAAACTGAGAGGTATATTTGAGGATGGTCATTTCCTCCGTGTTCTTTGTGTTCATAATTTTCTGCTGCGTTGGCGTGACTCAACTAGGAGCAGTTCTTTTTTTTTGTTTTAATCTGTGGTTCTGATGCTCCGATATGGTTGATGATCGTACGTCCTACGCACGTTTGCTCTCTCCTATCCCAACGCGGGTAGCCAATTAGAGCGTACAGACCTGGTCCGGTGAAAAGGAAAATATCAGGGCACCGTGCGACAATAATTGGTAAAAAGGTGTTTGCTTCCACCGAGATTTCACCTTCCAAACCAAACGATGTGTCCGCCCGGAATCGGTAGGGGAATCTGCTGGTTGATGCGCAAAGCTTTGGGAGAGATAAAAACAGTTAAAAAGCGTCGAGCTAATTATGAAACATGTTGCGATGATAATTAAAACTTTTATGATTTGCACGAGCGTGAACAACACGCAGTTCTAGTACGCACCAGCAACAGATTCTTCCCTTAGCACAATGACCATGCTCTGCCTAAAACGAAAATTTATTAAATTTTTAATTAACTATCTGACGTTGTTTCTCTTTATTCTTTGCTTTTTTTTTTTGTTCTTCAACAGCTACGATGTCCGAGGGAGGCAATATGCGACAGCACTCTATTGGTCGGACGCGGCGGCGTTTGGGCCACGGGCATATTTTGTGACGGTGTCAAAACCTGCGGCGCTAAATGTGGAGAATATTCAACTGGATGACGAAGGGGTGAGTTAATTTTAACTATGATGAAAATGTGAAGTATTTGTTCATTATGCAATCAATCTGTGTAGGAATAATAATTGTTCGGCAATGGAATGTTTTATTTTTTTAAATCAGTGTTGACAGCAAAAGCAAGAACTCTAGTGCAAAAGGAATAGACACTACAGATTGTCTGAGTGGTTTTATTTTAGTGTGGTTTTACAATTAGGCTTAGTGACGTATAACGCACGCACATTACAGCGCCATTTAGATCGAAGGAGTGCAAGTAAGAAGAAAAATCATTTGTAGGAAAACAAACCATAATTCCTCTATGTGTGCCAGATAGGGAAAGGTGATTAAACGTCAAAAAGCTAGCATTCTACCAAGATGGTTAAGGTGTTGATTGATTTGCATCACAATGAAGAAGTCGATACCATCGACTGACGCAGTAGCAGCAAAAGGCAGTGGACCTTAATCATTATAGAGAATGCTGTCAATTCCCGTCGTCCATGATTGATTATAATCCCCGTGTAGCACCAAGAGTCAAATGGACTGTTTAAAACAGAGGGCTCAACGTAAGGGAATTGAAAATCCACAATCGGGCACGGGAGCTGAACAATAACTAATTTATTTTCCTTCTTACATCGTTAAAAAATATGAACTAAATTTAGGTAGAATAAAAAATTACATATCTGTCGGAAGACACTGAAACTAATTTACTTTAAACGTATTTCTTAACGTGAACACCCCGCATTCCAGAATGTTATCATTTGGGGATCCTTTGTCCCAGAGGCAACATTTGTCTCAATGGTTGCGATATCCTGGTTTTGATCAGGTGGAATGTAGACAGCCATCAGCAACAGCGTTTGTCCCTTAATGACAGACGATGTGCATATTTGATCTCAATTTTCGATGTGTTCGATGAATTTCCTAATTCAATTATCGCACTGGAGTACGCTGTGCGAACAGCGATGAGTACACCCCCGAAATTTGTCTTACGGCTGTTCTTGGCACCACGATCGCAATGATACACATTGTAGGAAGTATCAAAGAGCTGAACAGAGTTTATTATTTATGTGTCGTCTTCAATTGTTATTGCACAATATTTCAGTTTGAACAAGTGACACGTTCGGTCGTGTTTTTCGCTCGCTCTGAAAAGTTTTTGTGGTGTTTCTTCGTTCGCTCTTTCGTTGTGGTGCGTGGTGGACTGTATCCTCTCGCATTGTGTGATACACAGTCCGACCCCGGTATAGAGAAGCCGCCGTATAGAACGTCGCCCCAGCCCCGACAGGGAAAGTTCCCCAATAAAATTACCCGATGATGTGCTCTCATCGAAAAAGCTTTCAGCTAATAAGGCTTCACCAAACTGCAGCGTTTTTTTGCCGCCGCCGCTGCGAAATCGCGGCGAAAAAATCGCTGCGATGAGATTACATGGCGGCTTATGGGAGCGCACAAACCGACGCGATTAAAAAACGCATCGCGGCGGTTTGGGCGCTCTCATAAGCCGCCATGTAATCTCAATGCGGCGATTTTTTCGCCGCGATTTCGCTGCGGCAGCGGCAAAAAAACGCTGCAGTTTGGGGAAGCCTACACCACCACGCCGTCCTTAAAGACAAACATCCACACACAGAAAAAAAAAAGGCAAATGCCCCCGCCGTCCTGAGGATATCCACAGCCAAACCACATAATGTATACAACAAACTAACCAAGCCCGGCGGGCACAATTCCACCTCTGCTCGCAGAAATACAAGCTGATGGTCTCGGCGCTATCCCATTACAACGCTGTCAAGGAAATCCTCAAGCAGATGCAAGTGCAATATTTCACGCACGACATCGAAGCCAACAAACCATTCAAGGTGGTTCTGCGTGGCCTTCCGGAGAAGAAAACGGAGGAACTGGCTGGCGAATTAACGGCCAATGGGCTCAAACCGGTGCAAATAAATAAGATGCGTCGGTATGACATCTCTAGAAGCTATCGGGATCAACTGTACAAGATTCACTTCGAGAAGAACTCGACGTGTATGAAGGACCTCCAAAACATCAGAGCCTTATTCCACATTGTCGTCATGTGGGATCGCTACCAACCGATCCACCGTGATGTCACTCAGTGCCAGAACTGCCTGATGTTTGGTCATGGCACCAAAAATTGCCACATGGCAAAGCGATGCGTCGATAGCGGCAAACATCATGGACCCGATGCCTGTGAGCAAATGGAGGATGCTGACCCAGTGTGTGTCAACTGCGGTGCGGTACACAAAGCAACCAGCAGGGAATGCCCAAAGCAGGCCGAATTTGTTGAAATTCGCAAAAAATCGTCAGCCAACAATCAACCCGGCCGATGACGACAATCTGGTCCACCTCCGGCCCTAACGACCGAGAACTTTCCCGCTCTCCCAACACGCCAAGTGCCCCCGATTCCCAGTCGGCCTTCGGTTCAGCAACAGTCAGCAGCTCTCTTCCAGGACCGTCGTACTCTGGTGCAACATCTGACGCGATCGATGATTCGATGCTATCAACGGAGGAAGTCGTTGCAATCCTGACTCAGGCCACTATCATCAAACGATCCTGCGGAACACGTTCGGAACAATTTCAAGCGATGATTGCGTTTCTCAATGGGCCGTGAAATCGTCAAATTGTCAAGTGGAATGCTTGCTCGCTGAAGAGCAAAAATATAGAATTCATCGAATTTCTCAACGAACATCGCAACAAATTTCTCAACTGACATCGCAATCATCACCGAGACGCATCTCAAGCCTGAGATCAACGTGTTCCTCCCAGATTTCCATCTGATCAGACTTGATCGAACCAGTTCCTCTGGAGGGGGAGTCGCCATCGCCCTGCGCACCAACATCAGATGTTTCCGAGCTTTCAGCTCAAATTCATCGAAGCCATCGGAGTCAAGGTCGAATCCACAGTCGGCCCTATCACTATCATCGCGGCCTATTGTCCCAAACAAGCAAGCACAAACAACTGGACAGATACGACCTTACGAAACGATGTCATCAAGCTTACTCGGAGGCATGGGCAGTTCATTATCGCCAGCGACCTGTATGCAAAACATGAAACCTGGGGAAACACACGACGAAATAAGAACGGCTCCATCCTACACGATGACTTGAAAGAGGGCCACTTCACCATCCTGGGCCCTGATACTCCCACCCGGTTGAGCAAATCCGGGGTCCACTCAACAATAGACATCTTCCTTACTAACATGGGGAACAACATCGCCCAGCCAGTCGCGTACCAAGAACTCAGCTCAGACTACTATCCAGTGGTGGCTGAAGTTGGGTCCTGTCAACCGGCATTCGATAACCAGGCGCAACTACCATCGCGCCAACTGGGTCCAGTTCAGTCATCAGGCGACAACACCGTCGATTACGATAGGCGCCCCGAATCAACCGACGACATCGATCGGCAACTGCAGTCGATCGAGCAGGCGATCTCCCAGGCCCGGGAGCACCACATTCCAGAAGTAACACAGGTGAGCAACTCCTTAACTATTGATAGTCTCACTAAAAACTTAATCCGTCTACGCAACACCACTCGCCGACAGTATCAACGCACTAATCTGCCTGCCTTAAAATCAGAGTGCAATCGTTTGAATAATATTATCAAGGCCAGAATGGTGGATCTCAGAAACAATAATTTTGCCAAAAAATTCTGCGCCCTCCCAGATTGTGCAAAGCCGTTCTGGAAATGAACAAAAATTTAAAAAACCAAGCCTAGGCCCATTCCGCCGTTGATCCCACTAGACAGCAATGACTCCAAGGATCGTTTTTAATTCCTCCCTGCAGAGGGCGGTGAAAAAAGAAGACACTGTGGTCGCCCCCACAATCTTGGTCAGAACATCATCAGTCCTCACGAAGCTGCCGCTAACGAGCATGCAAATAACATTCATCTACAGGGTGTGGCAGAAAATAATGCGAAAATTTGTTCTTTTTCTTTCAAATCCCATTTCAACTAATTCAAGCAATAATATCAACATTTTCGAGTGCAGTTATCTTTATTAAGTCCTTTTAAACAAATTTATTCAGTGTGTCCTCCATTTTTATTAATAACATCCTCGAGTCGACGCCGGAAGCCAGAGCATGCCTTTCGGATGTAATCCTCCGACATTGATTGCCATGCGCGTGTTATGGTTGGCTTCAGGGTTTTCACACTAGAGTGTGATGTTTTGCAGGCTCGATCTTCAACATTTGCCCAAATCGAATAATCCAACGGATTAAGATCTGGACTGCTAGGGGGCCACAAATCCTTCGGCCAAAACTTCATGTTATCGTTCAATCATTGTTGGATTCGATTGGACGTGTGACACGGCGCTCCATCCTGCTGTAGGACAACGTTTTGGTCCTCGGAGAAGTTGGCCTTCACCCAGAGAAGCACTTGGTCCTTTAAAATACCGATATACACGTCAGTATTGATTTCAACTCCAGCATCAATGTAAACAGGCGGCATTTTCAAACCGTTGGACGCCACCAAGCCAAACATCATAACACCAGCCGGATGTTTGGTTTGAAATTTGAATTTCACTTTTTTTCGGAACGTTCTCCATTTTCTGCGGTGAAATGAACCGGTCCGTGCGGCTGTTGGCCACAGCATTGATGCTGAAAAGCTTTTCGTCGGAGAACACGATTATCATTTTTTCCTTCTTCAACAAGGAAAGAAGTCACTCGTAGTTCCTTGAGCCGGTCCGTAAACAAGTAGCGTTTAACTCTGGCTTTGGAAGAAGCATGCAGGTCTTCTTCGATGATTCTCCGCATGATTTTTTTACGAAATATTGGCTTCCTTTGCAAGTTTTCTTATGGAACGCACCGGGTTGAGAGCAATTTTTGCACGGGCCGATTTGATCACTTCCGCTTCCCGGCTTCCGCTGCTTAGGACCATCCTGCAAGAACTTTTTTGTGCGGTAAACTGTTGCCAAATGGCACCCTACCACCTTGGCAATCTCTTTTGGTTTCTTCTGGGCGAGCAACAAACTGGTGATCACTTCTTTCGCGGACATTTTGACGAATTTGCAATAACACAAATAGAATGTTTGGATGCATCACTTGAAAGTAAACATAAATAAATACACTTTTGACAGAAATAAGTCACTAGCATCACGAAATAACCCAATACTCAAGTTTGAACATTTTCGCATTATTTTCTGCCACACCCTGTACCCTTTACTTTTCACGGATTTGAAAATCCCAGCCGCCGAACTGTTGACCTAAATCAAAAAGTTGAAGAACGCGAAGGCCCCGGGTTTCGACAAAATTCTAAATGTGGAACTCAAGCAGTTGAGTTCCCAATTCTACGAACATCTAGCATTGATATTCAATAAATGCCTGCGACTTAGCTACTTCCCCTCATGTTGGAAGTCAGCTAAAGTCATACCGATCCAGAAACCTGGGAAATATCCTTCCTCCTCCAAGAGTTATAGACCCATCAGCCTTCTCTCAGGAGTATCCAAACTTTTTGAGAAAGCAATCTACCGTCATCTCCTTGCATCTGCCGACGAACTCAATATCCTGCTAGATGTACTGTTTGGTTTCCGACGCGGTCGATCAACAGTACATCAACTGAACGGAGTTACTAACGTCCTCAAGCGAAACAAGTCTGTTTCGAAAACATCTGCCATGGCCCTTCTTGGCGTGGAAAAGGCGTTTGACAACGTCTGGCATGATGGCCTGGTGTACAAACTGCATCGGTACAATCTTCCAGTCTTTCCGGTAAAGATAGTGAAGAACTACCTATCAAAAAGAACATTCTGTGTTTCGCTTCATGGTGCAGTTTCCGATGCGCAGGAGGTTTCTGCCGGTGTTCCGCAGGGAAGAATATTAGGTCCACTTCTATTTAATCTGTTCACCTCGGAGATACCCCCACTCCCTGAAAACGAATCTATGTCGCTGTTGGCCGATGATACCGCAGTCGTCCACAATGGTAGGGTAGTAAGAGCGATCGCATCGAAACTTCAGCGAAGTCTGAATGTTCTGTTGAAGTATCTCACAGACTGGAAGATCTGCATCAATGCAGCAAAGACCCAGGTCATCCTTTTCCCTTACTCAAAAACTCCCAGACTTGTTCCGGCTGAGGATGTTAATTTTTTTTCTAAACGGTACAACGGTGGAATGGACCAATTCAGCCATCTATCTTGGCGTGACACTAGATAGCAAGGTGAACTTTAGGGAACAGGTTGATAAGACTGTCACAAAATGTAACGTTCTGTTGAAGCTTATGTAACAGAAAGTCTACATTGTCCCTGAAGAACAAGCTTGTTATCTATAAACAGATTATACTTCCGGTTATTGAGTACGGCATGCCGATCTGGGAGAGTTGCGCAAAAATACACCACCTGAAGTTACAGCGGGTTCAAAACAAATTTCTAAGGATATTCCTGAACACACCTCCACGAACGAGTAATACTGAGATCACCGTCCGGCTGAGATAAAAAAAACTACAAGGTACAGCCCAATGGGGTTGTGCGCAAAGGTGACGTAGGACTACGCAGCAATCTAATTCCCATACAAGTCAGGGCCATCCAC
The DNA here is from genome assembly GCA_024533555.2 of Aedes koreicus. Lineage (NCBI taxonomy): Eukaryota > Metazoa > Arthropoda > Insecta > Diptera > Culicidae > Aedes > Aedes koreicus. Next base: position 18,318 of record JAHHFK020005047.1, on the reverse strand, counting down.
TAATTGATTTAAGTCAGTCCTGAAAAGGGCCAAGAAAATTCTATTGTACACTCTTTAGAAAGCATTTGGTGGCTCTTAATTATGATACGGCCCCGGTTGTATTTTCTACGATGGTTGAGAGGGCCACTATCTCTAAAGCGTAGAAGTTAGTTATGGATCTGTTGGTTCATTGGTTGTTCAACGCGCTTTGCCATTTACTCCGGGACGCGGCGTTCAACTCTTCAGTTGGCAAACTAATTTGATCGTCCTGAAAAGGACGGATTTAGTTGACGGGGGAGAAACAGTTCGCGATTGAACTTGGGCTTTCTTTCTTGGTTCATCTCGTGGGATGATTGATTCTGGTCTCGTTGTCACGGGCGGCTTTTCCCGTCAACTCGTAGGCTTCAGCAGCCATGTTTCTCGCAGCGAGGTTGACGGGAGCATCGGCAACAACAGCCAACTGCACCAACGCCTCACTGGGCAACGACTGCTCGCCGCCGCCAACTGCGATCCTACAGCCACTGCACAGCTTAACGACTGTTGTAAGACTGAATCAAAATGTTCTGCTAAAAGCTATGAGGTAAAGGCATCGGATGCTAGTGCACGAAAGAAGGCGGTACCAACGAAGGCAATGTGTTACAAATAGCATCAAAGGGGACGAACTTCAATTATTGCGCCACAATAATTAGTTTAAATTATTACACGCAAGACGGATAATTTTCTTAACCGAACCTTTCCTAATTTGCTTGCCACCGCCAGCAACTAATCCGCTATGCATAGCTAGGAACTACAATGAACTCAACCACATGGTCGGTCTGAAGTGACGCAGTTCGGCTCGAATTCCGTACATTGGTTGTTTAACGTTCGTTGTCATTTACTACGGGACGCGGCGTTTAATGAATGCAATGTTCAGCCGGGGCGCGGTAATTGAAATTAATTTCAAACATCACGAGAGAAAATTTCAACCAAATAAACTCTTTAGTTGGCAAACTAATTTGGTCGTCCTGAAAAGGACGGATTTAGTTGACGGGGGAGAAACAGTTCGCGATTGAACTTGGACTTTCTTTCTTCATCTCCTCTTCATTGCGGGTGGTCATCTGCAGGTGACGTGGGATGATTGATTCTTGTCTCGTTGTCACGGGCGGCTTTTTCCCGCCAACTAGTAGGCTTCAGCAGCAATGTTTCTCGCAGCGAAGTTGACGGGAGCATCGGCAAGCCAACTGCACCAACGCCTCTCTGAGCAGCGACTGCTCGTCCAACTGCAGATCCTACTCTGCACAGCTCCACGACCGCCTGAAAACTAAATCAAAATGCGAAGGTGTACCCCTTATATAACATTCATGGCTGCCTAGGAGACGTTCCTTACTTAAATATGAAGTCTGTGCGCGGAAAGTACTGTGCATTTGGTAAATTTACTATGAAAAATCGATATTATAAGACATCAATTTATATTTGCGTTAATTTTATTAGTTGCATGTTAAAAATCAATAGTTTGAAGTATTTAAATCGAAGCGTAGAAAATGTTCCGATCGATTGGTGTAAACATTTTGGAAATCAATCGTGGAATGACTTAGTTATTAACGTCCAAAACCTATATATTTTTCGTGACGCTCCAAATTTTCGCAATTCGAACGGGTACCCCAGTATTGAAAACACAGACGTAGTCCTACGTCAACAGTTGAAGATCGTTTTCGTGAGACTATCAATAGGTACAGGACACGTTGCCTCCTATCAGACCACCATATCATCCGGGACTTGGTACCCCTCCCCAAGGCTTTTCCAATTGTAGTTATTGTATTCAGATAGTTTATCAAATTATATAAATTCAAACAAACCAATCCCCATAAAGGATGCAATGTACACTAGAATAATAAATTAACGAATCACACCACAAAACAAGTGAAAAGAAGAACAAACATGAAAAACAATTAAACTGCAAAAAATAAATGTAAAAATAAAAACAAAAGACAGAGAAAGACACATTTTAGTAGTAGTGTCATTGCACAGACTACATCTTAACCTAAATTCTTAAGTCTATGTTTAAATACGGTCTTCGAAATATCGAAATCAAACGCCACACTAACATTGCTTAAATCTCTCAGGCATGAAAGGAAAGGGTTGAAATAGCCATATGTTGTCCTATTCGTTGGAAGCATAAAGAATAGCTGGTTCCGTAGCCGACGATGATGCACAGTTATGTTACATTTTGAAGTAGAGCCGGGCAATCGATATTCTTTGAAAGCAAGTCGAACACAAACAGTCGTCGTAATTTGGTCCGTCAGGATACAAGGGTCTCGATATTGATAAGTTTGCAACGATTGGTGTATTCCGAAAGCCTGAAGCCAGCCCTCCGCTGTAGCAGGCGTAGAGTTTAACACAGAAAACATTTCCGCGCTCTCAATTTTCAATGACTGTGCTACAGGGTACGGAGCCCACACCGGAACAGCATATTCCAGTATACTTCGCACAAGCGAGCAATACAAAGCCTTGAGTGCGTACACATCCGTGAAAAACTGCGTGCTACGTTTTATGAAACCAAGAACTTTGAATGCTTTGGCGGTAGTCTGTGCTATGTGCTCGTTGAACTTCAGCTTGCTGTCGATTAAAACGTCTAAGTCACCGATAAAGCTGACGCGCTCAAGAGGGTCCGAGTTACTTTGGTAGTCGAACTGGATGAATGACTGTCGGCGAGTAAATGAAAATACCGTCGTCCTCGCAATATTTATCTCCATGCCGTTATTGCAGCTTGAAGAGTAGTAGTAGTTTTGATCGCAGTCGTAGGCACAAGTCGTTTACAAATAGAACGAAGAGAAGAGGTCCCAAAATACTCCCCTGTGGTACGGCGGAAGCGATGGTAAATTTCTGGGACTGCGTTGATCCAAGTTTGACGTAAGCGCACGATTGGTTAAATATGGTCACCCACACACTTAGAAATTATGAATTTTACTCGAGACGTAATTCATGTTTGTGAAAAATTAGGGAACGTAAAAAAAGATTTCGTGTAAAATTATGTCTTCTGAAACTGACACATACGCAAGTCGACAAAAGATGTGTTTGATTGAATTTATTTTCTCATCTCTTTCAACTCATTCTTATGTGATAAAGGACGCTTGCATGTGTCGGTCTCAGGGGACAGAAATTTACACGACATTTTGGTAGTGTGCAAGAGGGAAATCGCATTCACTTCACTTATCGATGGCTGTGATTTCCTTAGAAGTAGCCCATGAATAATCCTTTCAAACATTTTCCCAAGGCAACAGAGAATGGAAATACCACGGTAGTTTTCAATTTTGTTGATGCTCCCGGATTTATGAATCGGAACTATTGCAGCAATTTTCCACGCATCAGGGAATGTTCTGTTCTGCAGTGATCGGTTGAATAGCAAGGTGATAGGAAATGCTAGAGAATCAGCTCATTCTTTGAAAAAGGGGGACGGTAAACCATCGTCGCCAGCACTTTTAGTGGTATCAAGACCACTAAGTACATCGAGCACATCATGCGGAGTAATTGTCATCGGTGGTAAATGCATTCCAACTGGTTGAATGTTTCTGACGCTTCCAGATATACTTTTTTCATACTTACAGAGGATGCGGTGCAATACACGTTCTGTAGGAACTCTGCAAACAGATCAGCTGCCTCGTTCACTGTGTTTGCAGAGCATCCGTTGTACTGAACATTTAACGGAATCGAGTTCTGCTTCTTTCGGTTTTTCACAAAATACCAGAAACTTTTTGGATCTTCCTTCAATTTAGCTTGCACACGATTGACATTGTCACGGTAGCACGATATTTGGCATTCCCCGTAGCGTATTTCCATGTCACGTAGAAGTATTCGGTTTGCTTCTGATCTGCATCGAACGTATTTTTTGCGAGTCTTTCGCAAACGATTGCGCAAACGGCGAAGCTCAGCAGTCCACCATGGGTGTTTGAAGCTCTGATGCGTACTCCTCCTTTTAAGTGGAACATTGCCACGGATAATTTCAAACAGTCGATTGTAGAAACCGTCAACAGCCCCGTTCAATGATGCAGTTTGAAATAGTCGAATCCAATCAATGTTCACCAGTTCTGCATTCAATGCGTTGCAATCACATCGTCTAAAGTCGAAATCCATCTAAGCCTTCGATCGGTAAATTGACGTGACAGCTTGAATCTACCCGTAGTACAAACGGCTAATGATGGAGGTCAATTTTGAGAATAGAGGATGACGGTTCGAAAAGCTCAGTGCCACATGGATCAGTCACGTACGCCAAGTCAAGCAGTTTTCTATTCATGTTCAATAGCGAATTTATCTGCACCATGTCCATCGCAGAAAGTGATTCAGTTAGCTCTAACTCATGCTCTGAGGATGCATTGATAGGAAGAAACCTGTTCACATCTTCATCAAAACTCCACACTAGATTTGGAAGATTGTAGTCGCCCAATACGATGATATTGTCGGATTCCGTTGCTCGCACAGCGATTTGTCTGATTGCGTTCGTGTGTCCGGAATACGATTCAAGGCACGAGTTTGGTCATATGTAAATGCAGCACATATATATGGATTTCTGCGGAAGTTTGATGCATACTGCAATTTTTTTCAAATCGCCACTATCAAGCAGAGCAATGGAGTTGCAATTCAAACTAGATTTAACGGCAATTAGAACTCCTCCACCTCTTGCAAAAGCACTGGATGCTGTGCTGCGGTCACATCGAAAGACTGTGTAACACGAGGCGAGTTCAGAATTCGTTCTGCCAGAATGAAGCCACGTTTCAGTCAACGCTATGACGTCGTAGTCACAGCTGGTCAGAGCTAAGTAAAATGTCGTTAATTGCGTACGCATGCAATTTTCTTCAATGTTTGTCCTTACATCACTAACCTTCTGGTAAAAGATCGTAATTTCATCGGCTGGAAGTGGTTATTACATCAGCAGTGGAATTATTCGGAGAGGAAGCATACTTGCCATACTTGGTGAGTTGGAAGACCTCTTCACCACGCCCGCACGTAGGACCGGGACGACAGTTGGTCGCTGGCTGTCAATTAACTTGACAACATCGGGGGGCTCTGGAGCTTCCAAGTTCAGTGCGTTTCTGTCTATGACGGCTAACGGTAGGTGAACGAGGTGTTGTGAGAGGCGATGAAATACTGAGCAAGTTGGAAGCGGGAAGGCAAACAAGAAGAGTTTGTTCTACAAAATATAGGTACTTGCCTGGTAAAACAGGCTGCAGAAACTCTTCAAAACATTTGACAGCATTGCCGCGACGACTCTGATGATCGATGAATGCAAGGGACAGGACTGTGTAGAACTGAGAAGAGGCCTCCATATTGCTTTCTGTGGTGCGTCGTGATTAATTTACTCCTCCATGGTTCCGTCATTCGGTGACGAATGAATGTTGAGGGTAGCACCATTCTTCGGGGTGGCTTGATTCGGGATCTGGGTTGAATTCCAAAAATTCATGTTCGACCTGCTGTACTTGAACTTCCGGAAGACAAGCCACGTTGAGGCGGAAAGTGGTTTTTATTTGATTTCAGCTTTCAATCCTATCTTAAATGAAATAAACGACAACATGCTATCATCCCGTCGATTGGCAACAAGTCTAACAAATTCCACATTGTCGGTCCCACAGCGCTTAGTAGCTAATGCACGCACTTGATCAAAATTGGCGTCACTGGAGATACGCGACCCTTTATATGTCCACTGTTAAATTGCATCACTTTAAACTCGTCCTCGAAAACAAGTCTCTCAACCGATTGTCATGAAACATTCAGGGAATAAAATACACGCACTCACGCATTGTAAACAATACACGCTGAGGTCATTTTCTTCAAAATTTCGTTGAAATCAAAACCCAAAGGGTGACATGTTACAGCTTATTGAAAGTGTTGCAATTTAACTGTGGACACCCTTTACAACCTGAATCTCTGACCTCTGGATGAAGCTACGATATGCCCACGCGATGGAGAGAGTGACTCAGCTGTACCACACACCAGAGGCTGTTGGAGTGGCTGTCGAGCTGTTTCAGGATTCTCAAAAACTCGACGCTGAACCGATTAAACACCAGCAGCAGTTTCCATGAATTTCCTGAATTAAGTTTCTTAAAATGTGGAGTAGCCTCGAGCGACCGTGCGGGAATTATCTGCCGCTAGCTTATGCAGATGACATCAGGGTGATCGTTACATCAACCGGATAAATCGAAGAAATGAATGGGCTCGTTTTGAAAGAGCTGCTGGAGCAACATTTATTCTACGTAAAACTGTTGGGTAAAACTGTATAAATCGATGTCGGACTTTGCAACGGCAACACAATCAGCATCCAACAGTGTCGTAAAACTCTCACCGCATTTTCTCACAACAACTTTGGTTGCATTCTCTACGCATTCTTGGCGTCATCATGCTCAATAAATTTGGTACATCCAAAATATGGTATCTTGCGTCCATTCTACCGCCGCTTTCTGAACACACGGCAAAATTTACGCCAGCGATGGGAACGTTTCTTTGGAGAGGATTTTCTGACTGTAAACCGATGATGCAGTTGGCTCGTAGCAAGGAGAATGGAGGTCTGAAGCGGCAATTGCCGGCCTTAAATTACTTGCAATTAACCGACACTTGCAATTGATCGAATCCATTCACCGCCCAGTAATCTCCATAGATCTTCCCAACCGAAGAATTATCCAAACAAATTCAGCATTTCCTCCTGCAGCTGCCAGCGCCAGTGTAGTGGTAAGCGTGACTGCTACTTGGCACACAGTGGGTCTGGGTTCCATCCTTGTCGAGGTTGGTGATTTTTCTGAGGTGAAAAATCTGGTCACGTCTTCCTTCGGAAGAGAAATAAAGCAGTTGGTCCCATCTCATGTGTTGAGAAGTTTGATGTAGGGTCCAGGCGGTGTAGTCGGCTTCCTGACATCGGTAGTTGTCACCACGTTGTGAGGAAATAGTTCGACGGAAAATAAACGAATAATAAAAACAAATTCGTCCAGCAAATTGAACTACCAAGGGTGATGCACAATAACCCGGCCACGAACGTGGCGGAACATTGCTTCTAAATAATGTACCTTCGTACAGCATACAGAACTCTATAAATTGGTGAACGAAAAGATTGAACACCGACAGCTGCTTTTCGAGATCCAGTGAGTAGAAGATGAATATTAAACACACTGCGGAATGCATACATCAGACACACTTCAGTACAAATTTTGCGCATGTTCGACGCGTTTGACTGGCTTGGACAGCAGTTTAAGAAAGGATACAAGAAACCTTGGGTGGGTGGAGGCGACTAAAATCCGAAGACCTGATTAGACCTGCCCTAGCAGGAAGAGATGGAAGGCAAAGAGTTCAAATGCTAAACACTTGTTAAATATATCTCTTTCGTAAATCGTAGTAACGGTAGAATTTATGTGAATGAACTTGCATCTTGATTTAATAACTGAATGTGAATGACCTTAATTTTCATCTATCTTCAGATATTTAATTCACTGCTTTGAAACAATGAGTTTATACATTAAACATTAGAACATTAAAGATTAAAAATATAACAAAACTAAAAAGAAAGGCTTATGAATAGTATTTTTTTCGCAATTGTCATAATTGGAAGTTATTTAACTAATAAATTACTTTCGAGATATGCATGTGTGTAGAGATGTTCGCGTGTGTCTGTGTAATGTTTCAATGTCTACTAGAGACCTTTTGAGTTTAAAAATCCCACAATTTAGTACTGTGTACTTATGCCCAGACCGTTCTTAGCTCATGAGCAAAAAAAAAAGTTAAGTGAATTCCTTGTAATATAAGTGTTTTTGTATGGGCTCATACAAATGACAAACAGTAAATTTTTTTATGTTTATCTTTTCTTTCATAGGTCTATCGCTGTCGAGTGGATTTCCAAAACTCACCAACACGCAACCATCGGATAAATCTAACTGTTACAGGTAAGATGGGAAGATTTATAATGTCCTCGAATTAATAAAAGAATCAACATTTATCTTATCACAAAAAAAAACATGAACAAGATATTTCCTCATTAAAAAAGTTTCTCTCCTTAATCCTAATGACGGCATGCAAGAATCTGAATCCGTGCCATGATGAGAAGCTTTTGATGTTAGAAAACCGTCGTGTGTTGCTTTTTCTTTCTGATCCAACACTTGTTGGCAGAATCCTTGAAGATTGAGGATAAATAGTTGCCGGAGGGAAGGGTTGAGGCAAAAAGGAATCAACTTCGATGTAATCAACGGTTGAAGCAGTGTGGTGTTGAGAAATTTCTCGGAAGATTTTTCAACTTTTCGTCTAATGAGCACCCCTTCCCGTATATTCGGAAACCATCGTGGAAGAGCAGCTAAATGTTTCCGCTTAACCGCCAATCGCTGTGAGTCCTTTTTGCCTAGCAATCAATGCACCATGGTTATTTAGCAAATAAAAGCGTTTGTAAAAGTATAATGGCCTAGCGAGAAACTTCTTGATTGTATTAAGGAATATTTAAAAAGGGTCCAAAACGGTCTACGGGATGAAACACTATCTCTTATCATTTATTTATTTTAAAGTGCCCAATATCTAATCTAATCTCATCTAATACAAACGTAGCCAGTACCAGAAAGGACCCGGAAAATAATTGGGTTGAATGACGTTCAATTATTATAATTTTTTTTGTCATTATTGATGATTGCAGCATATCAAAGGCCTACTGCGTGACATCAACCGCAAAAATGATTCTGTTCAATGAGTTGCATTCAGATGAATACATTTGAACCACAACACAATTTTGTGAATCTACATGGGAGGAAGGATGCGTGGACATTAGTCTGGGACACGGATATATATATATATATATATATATATATATATATATATATATATATATATATATATATATATATATATATATATATATATATATATATATATATATATATATATATATATATATATATATATATATATATATATATATATATATATATATATATATATATATATATATATATATATATATATATATATATATATATATATATATATATATATATATATATATATATATATATATATATATATATATATATATATATATATATATATATATATATATATATATATATATATATATATATATTTCAAAAAACACACATTATTCATCCACTGATTTTGGAGCCTTTCAAATTTTCCAAACGAGGTGATCCGTTGTCATTTAAAAATAAACCATCCAATCAATACCTGGGATTTTTCTCAAGGAAACTTTCTCGAAGGCCGCAAGCGATCCGGCGCTTGTGGAAAAAGTTATTTAGCTATAAGTGTTTGCTATCCAAACGAACCGCTCTTTGGACTGTTGTTTTCTAGCAGGACAGTTCCTCCATGTTGAGTGTACTCCCCACACAACGTGGTTCCTTCGCGCAGACAGCAGCAAGCTTCAGGTGGCAGTGCTGCCAGAAAAAAAACAGTCCAATCTGCCGTTCGTTTGCATAGCAATCAGTTTTAGCTAAATAACTTTTACCACAAGCTTCGAATCGCTTTGCGGTCTTGAACGAAAAGTTTCCTTTTAAAACTTCCCAGGGAGTTATATGATAAGTTTATTTTTAGTGGACAACGGGTCACCTCTCCAGATTTTTATATGTTAATGCTTATTTCCCCATGAAAAATTATATGTAAAATTAGAACCACGGGCGCTGAAATACAGTTTCACCGAACGAGCTGAAATTTTGCGCAGTTATTATAGGGCCTAAACGGCCAAAAATCATACTGGAACTGGCATTTAAATTTTGTCCCAGGCTAATGGACATACAGTACCATACGCTCCGAGGTATGTCATATTGAATATCATTTTTTTTATTTATTGTAATTTAAATTTTTGTAAGCCCTGAGTTATCTAAGATTGAAGATTTTAAAATTTGATACACAAAAATATATGAATTTTGAAAAATGTACAGCCCAGAATGGTGTAGTATCTGACCCAATTATTCTCCATAGCTTGTATTGTGTAAACGTTCTTATCGGACCCTCAACGATCCGATGATATCTGGAAAGAGAAGATTGATGACTCCAGCGAAGTGCAAACCAAAAACTGCACATCACACTCGTTCGGCACCGCAAGGATCAACGATTTTCGATGACGGAACCGATCGTTGTACTGACGCCGAACATTTTTCCGCAAGCAATAGAGGGAACATTCCTTTCGCACCTAATCGTTTTTACGGATCGGGAGCGCACACAATTTCTTCGACCGCGGAAGTTTGATTTTCCGGGAAATAGGAGCGTTCCAGTTTAGCTTTCAAACTGGGAACAGTTTCTCACGCGATTAGAAGAAACCTCTGTGATGTTTTTGCTACTTCCAGGGGACTTTTTGGTCGGTGCCGGCGGAGGAAGACTCAACTCACAAGCTAGCGCGCACTGCACACGTGGTATCTGTCAAAGGGGTTCCGCAATAAGGATTCTCGAGAAAACATCGTTTATAGTTCAGTCTTATTTTTCCTAGTTTCTCATTTTGAACATTTCGATAAAAACAGCGAAAGAAATTGAAAACTACAAAAACACGTCCACACGGGACATATGTTTACTTCGATCCGTTTCTATTTATTTCGATGGGCCCAAAATTTGCCGTTATTGAAACCATGTTTAACCTGCAAAATTCTCAAGCCTGTTTCATGATAGAATAAAGGCATAATATTCTTATGAAAAATATTGAGATCCGATTATAATGAATAATCCACTAATAATGAATAACAATTGATATTTTCAACTTCTGAATGATATTCCTTGGTTTTGCGGCATTTTTGTCAGGAGTTTCCCTAAAAAAATCATTATTCAAGTCTGCATGAAGTCTGCATGGATGAAGTCTGCATATTGTAGTTAAATGCACGTATGTGTTAAGGCTAAGCAAAGAAAGTGAAATTAACTGGAAGTGACGTAATCCTCTCTTTATTAAGTTTAATAAAACAATTTTCAAGTTGAATAAACAATAATAGAAAAAAAAATTCATTATATTAAATATTTTCTTGTAAAAGTTATATTCCTTTGTTCCGAAATATGTGATGATCAATGGAACATTAGTGAATAATTTGGTCGGGGAAAAGAATAAACAATTCAACTTTTTTACATTACTTTTGTTCTAACGTACGCTTGAAAAAAAAAACGCTCAAAAAATGTTTTTTGACACATTTCAATTGATTTGTATAGACTCAAGGAAATTAACTTGCCAGAGCCAACTTTTCTTTTCCAATGATCTTAAAAATAAAATTAAGGGATGAAGAACCGATCACTCGCGGCCGACTCGAGGTTAGTTTCAATAATAAATGTATGGAAACGAAAAAAATGAGCAAACATTGAAGGTATTGTGTTTAAATCACATGTATTTTTCATTCTAGTTTTTTACTTCTTAACGTACATTTTTCTACTTAAACTTTTTCAATGAAAAAAAGAGTACAAAAAATAGTTGAATTTGATGTCATCAGCTCCTGAGCCGTGTTGCCACACAAAAGGAGTGCGAAAAAGAGTTCTACTATTGCATAGTGGTCCAGAATGCGAATTTAACTAGAAAGATACGTTTTCAGCCTAAGTTAGAAGTTTTGGAGCAAAATTGTTTTCTACAAAGTTGTTTCTAAGTATGAGGCCCTTCTTTAAGTGTGAATGAAAACTAGGGTAGTCTTTGTTTTCAGAGAAATCGAAAATCTAACTTTTTTATTTCCAGAAAAAAGGCGTATATTCTTCGAAAAGTTTTACATGCAAAAATTTTAAGCAACTTTGTTTGAACAAATTTTTCTGTAGCTTTTGAAATGGCCACATTAGAGCAATTTTTCCTTTGTAGCTTTGGGATTCCCTATAAAATTAGTTATTTTGCTCTAAAATTTTTATTTCAACTGCATTTGGAAGGTTTTATATAATTGCATATTATGTTAGAAAACTGGAGATAGATATTTTTCTAAAATTGGGGAAAACACATTTGAAAAGGGCGTAATTTTATAAGAAAATCGTAAATAACTCGCTAACGATAAAAGATATCGGCAAGATTTATAGATCAAAAGTTACATCTTTTTAAGTTCTAAGAACCATTTGAAAGCAACTTTGTAGGAAAATTTGAAATAAGAAAGTTAGAGCAAAAAATTGGTTTTTGTAGGGACACCCTAAGTTATTTAGGGACATCAAAAGTTCTAGAATCAATAGCAAGGACAACTTTAAAATAGAATCAATAGCCAGGACAACTTTAAAATTTAAAATGAAAAAGTTAGAGCAAAATAACTGTTTTTTATGGGGACATCCTTAGCTACGTAGGAAAAATAGCTCTAATTCGGTAATTTAAAAAACTACAGAAAAAAGTTGTTGCTAAAATTATTTCAAAATATATAACTTTTTTGAAGAATATAAATATGTCTTTATTTCTGCAAATAAAAAAGTTAGATTTTCGATTTCTCTGAAAACAAAGACCACCCTAGTTTTCATTCACACTTAAAGAAGGGTCTCATTATTAGAAACAACTTTGTAGAAAACAATTTTGCTCCAAAACTTAGGCTGAAAACGTATTTTTCCAGCTAAATTCGCATTCTGGACCACTGTGCATTGCAAAGGGTAGGCCAATCTCATTTATCAAATTCGTGGTTTCGCGAGGAATCATCCGTGCCGGCACAGAACCTGAACGAACTTTTCGCACAAACTTGAAGATCCATGCATACGAGTATTACTCGATGCTCTAGAGATAACGAACTTTAATTTTATTTATTCCATTACCATCCATAAATGACAATTTTGAAGCGTTAAAAATTCGTTCACTTCAGCGTAACGCTCTCATTATCAAAATTTTTTAAATGAAACCATCTTTAGGAAAGAGATTCGAAGTTTTACATTCCAAAATGTCATGACCGATGGTAACAGAATGACAAATATGCTCATGATATTTCGTTTCTGCTCAGTACTGATAAAGCCTGTTTTTCATCATCGCATGAAAACCGCGAGGTTAATTACTGTTTGCTTGGGTAATATTTTCAGCTAATAAACACTCAAGGTCTTCCTGTTTGTACACAGGTTAGTTTTTAACACAACCTAACAATGATGTCAGTGAGCAAGAAAACTCTCAGTTCATGAAGTACAACGATGCATCTCTGGATTTGAATCACATGGTGTCGTATTGTTTTCGGCTAGGTGAACTAAAAGAACGAGAAGACCAGTGGCTGAGGACATGCAAACTTGAGGTATCCGACGAATAATGCCAAATTTCGAATATTTGTTCAAGTGACCCATGAGGTAAAGAAAACGGATCATGGCTTTTCCCAAACACACTTGTCGTGAAAAAAAATTCGGTCAAAGAGACCATTACAAAAGCCATTTTTAAAACCTTTTGTTAACCAAAATAAATTATTCACATATTAAAGAAAATTTTTATTTTCAGTTGCTTTAGTTAAGTGAATTGCAATTAATTTTAACTAGTTTAAAACTTTCTATGTAATTTTTAACTCTACTTTCAGTTCCACCCCATCAAATTTTGGTGTATGATGCATCTGGACGAGATGTTGCTGGTGCGATAGGCCCCTTGCAAGAAGATGACAATCTGATATTGACATGTGAAGTTAGAGGCGGTAAGTATTACGATGGCTTTCAATTCCAGTTAAAAGATAATTATGACTGGCAAAGGTCAACATCTTCTTAACTTCAATGAGAGCGCATAGCGCTGCTTCGTCGTTATTGCCTTTTTAATTTTTTTTTTTAGCAGAGAACATCAACTATATCAACATTTCGTTTCGTTCGATGAGCTAGCTCATTAGTTGCAACCTCTCTTGCTCTTTAAGCGTGTGTGGTGAATTGCTAAATTCATTTAAAACAAAATATCCATTCGAGGGAACCACATTTTTCTACTGTCACGAAACCGCGAGTAAACATTAAAGTAATTTTTAATTCAATTGTTCCCGGATTTGTTCAAATCCGAAAGTAGAAGAGCAATGATGGTTGTGTTACACTTAGTATAACGGTAATAAAATCAAAAACTCAACCAGCATTATTTGCTGTGTTGACATTAATTAAATCAAGGGTAAACTACAATACGATTATTGATTTAAATTATTTCAATGTGTATTGTTTGCACTGTATTCGTGACTTTAGTAGCTATGCAATTATTGCAAAGATGAATTTGGAAGAACAGCAGCGGTGCAAAATTGATGGATGATTTTATAAGATATCTGATTTTTTTTAACAGATAAATAGAAAAAGTTACTAATATACTCTACTGCTAGTATACTCTAGCAAGGATCAATATCAAGTCTGATTTCGTGAGGTTAGGTTTATTGCTCTAAATCTTGCTTAGTATAGAATTATTGCTCTGTAATTTAACCATCCTAATCTGTGTCGGATGAAAAGCAGTTCTAACTTGATAATGATTCGAATGAAAAGCCGTTTATTTCTGTTGAAATGCATCTCCATAATTTTGCAACATCAGCTTGAGCAATGATGCCCAATTAGCAGCAGAGCGAGGCACTATGGAACCACCAATGGGAGAACACATTCTGGTTAATAAACGAAATTTATCCACAACCATTTACGAAAGCTGGAATCCACAGCAATCCATCGGAAAGCTTATCGGTCTCCGGATAATCTATGCGGTTTCATTTTCCACAGAGGCAATAAGCCACCCACACTCATAATGCACTTTGCGGAATTCCTCTACCATGCCGTAGTAGAAGTCAGCCGGATGCAGAAAGTGTTTGACTAAGTTTATGTGGGTAGGCTGGTTTTGTGCTTGAAACTCTTCAGTCTTTTACCTACAGCCAAAACAGGGAAGCATCGATGACCAAATGGCCCGTAGATACCGGATAACTGAACACTGTTCAAGCTAATATATATGCCTCCGGTTGGGAGTCAGATGCAGCTGATGACTTTCGCAAGTGGAATTTTATTAGCACCGCCATACTGTCCGGAGACAACTGGATGAAAAAATCCTATAAATTAGCTATTAATGCCGCCAAGCGTTTGTCACTGTTGGCTCGGATCCAGAAAATTGTGTCTATTAAAGCCACGAACACCAAATTCGCATTATATTTGCACGAGATTCCAAATATAGCAATCGGTGTTTCGTCGCATTAACCAATACTCGAGGGAGCTGAGAAAATAAAAGCGATATCACCGCTCAAAAGAGTGCCTATTTATGTTCGAAACTTTGTAAATAACTTTTCTATCTTTTGGGTTTTTCATCCCTATTCGTTGGGGAGGCTGCTTTTTCTGATGGGGTGGTGCTTATCAAAGCTTGTTCACTTTATCATAACTAATCTAAATGCAATTTAACTTTTCAGACCAATTTACGTTACGCAATGTAAATACAGTTCAGAAGTTTTTCCCCAGCTTTCATCACGTGTTTCAAATGTGCGTGTTATGATTGAAGAAGCGGAAAAAGTTTCATATTTGCCAGCGACACCAGTTGCTTTTCCTTGTGGAAATGAGAATCGAACTCAACTTTGAACTAGTAATTAGTTGGATTATTTATTTACAATGCCTATGCTCATCTTCCATATGTCAATCTGTGGAGGCAATGAATCGTGGTTTTCGCTTTTCGAAATAAGCTTGCTGGTGACTGAAGGGCAACGAAACTCAAATGACAATTAGCTCGTGAGAGGTAGTTATTAACGTGTTTACCGGTGCCAACGTTTGATGCAATGGAGTATTCAGAACAGCCATCCATTCCAAACTGTGGTTGACTTCCGTTATGAATATGGGAAACGTGTAGCGACCGAGGCTGTACCAAAGCATAAAATAAGCAGGTTGGTATGGGGACTGGTTCAGTATGACCGTGTTTAGCTGACTAATTAGAAAAAATGCCTACATCGTACCGCTGCTTTTGGACTTTGGTGGCGTTGACCAGCTGGAACTGCCACACGTTGATACGTGCAGCTCCACAGAAGCCAGAAGATTTTACTCGTACCATGGGTATCGAAATGACGGCCAACCAGCATCGAGAATGCGTAGCCGAAACAACTGTCAGCGAGGACGCTATCGCTCGGTTCAACGGGCCGGACATTTTTGACGATGATGAAAAACTCAAATGCTACATGGATTGCATGTTTCAGAAGTTCAACGTCACCAAACCAAATGGCGACGTTGATATGATTGAGGTTTATCATAAAATACCGAAGCAAATGAATTCGGTAGCACTGATAGTCAACAATAAGTGCCGTGGTACAGTCGAAGGGATATCTTCATGTGAGCGGGCATTTTCAATTCACAAATGTTGGAAGCAAACAGCACCTGAAGTAAGTAGCTACCGTCGTCATCCCAGGTAAAACAAAAACTAAAAGCCATTTTCATAACTTCTGAATGAGTTTAATTGAGGACGCTGGAATTGTGATAATTGATAAATCTGAATGCATAAAAGTACTAGTTCAAAATACCATAATTGATCAATTTTTCAAAATTTGCATTAACTTTATTCTTAATATGTATAATTTATGAACCACCTGAGAAATAGTGATTTCTAGTCAGCTGTTAATTAAATTTGTATGCTTAGGTAAAACTGTTAAAAAACGTTCAAACTTGTTTTTAAAAAGTTACTTAAACTAGAAACCTGTAACATTTGCACGAAGCTAATTTTACAGCGGTAATAATTAAAATTTCTTCAAACTGAAAACACATTTTAATTAATTTCAATTTAAAAGTACATAATATTGAAGCCTTGATTTCTACTTGATAAATTAACTTATTGTTAATTGATATAGAGCGACAAATGAACACCTTCGAACTAAATTGTTTTTTATTTTATTTTACAGGATTATTATCTCTTCTGATCCAATGGATTGATGAGGGTGTCAGATACATTCTTAAATTAAGAAACACAATTTGGGAGTGATAAAGACGTTATTAATAACAATCAGAACATATTTTTTTTTGGTTTATAAGGCACTAATTTATGGTTTGTAAATTAAAAAAAACGTTTGAATAATGATTGGTACGATTTTAATTTGGAAAAGTCCAGTTCAAAACCATTTATTAAACTTGAAACGGTTCCTTATCGTAACAAAATTTGGTTTTATTTCATAGCGTTGTATTCAAACATATCTAAATATCATTTTGAGATAGCGTTTCTTTATTTCTATATAGTTAAGCTGGGAGATCAACAACATCGTTGCCGTTTCTGGGCTTGCAATTAAATCTTGAATGTTTTTTTTTTTAAATATCAACAGTGTGAGGTAAACAAAACCACACGCTTGAATAGATACTGTCGGTATACATGAGTTAGTTGGGGCAATGTAAAGGATGAAATTGGATAGTATTTTTTCTATGCTTCTGTCGAATTATGTTCTAGCTGGTATGGTTTGGGTATAATAATGCGTTTTTTTTTTACTTTTTACTTTGATTTATTATCTACCTTCATCTTTTTGGGCTGGTTCGTAACCATTATGCGTTTTTGACATTCCTGAATTATCGCGTGGATTAAGAAAATGATTCTATATATTTCCAAACAAGATGCAGGCATTATCTAATCGGTGACTTCCTGTTATGAGAAAAAATAGTGAAAGCCAGGGACGCCCAATGAGAGAATACTTAAAAACTTAATAATAAATCGCTGTTTCACAAATCTCTCAGTGTGGCTACAAACATTCAAAATTGAATAGAGAAACTATAATCGAATACCGTGATCTGGAAGAGAAAACGATGGATCATCAACTCCGGCAGGAGAACGTCTTAATGATTTATTTTGTAAGTAGCAATTCTGAAAAGGTACATTCTAACGAAATATATCTAGTTTTAAAAAAAGGTCTCAAACGGTTCCGATCAGTGCTGTAAATTCTCATTTGGACTCAATGCGATTTATTTGCTGATAACTCGTCGAAGAAGCAGATTTTCAAAATACAGTGTATGATAAAATTGTCGTGCTTGATTATTTTCATGAACTTGTGTCACAATGTTCTAATATCTCATGCGTTAGAGTGGAATATTGGAATATTCAAATGATATTCACCATTGAGAACCATCTGAATATGACAGTGAATATAACACTTTCGATATTACAGTTAGAGCAATACGCTGTTAGATAAAGTTGTAGTTCTGTAGTTTCTGTAGTTTCTGGAACAAATTATCGCCAAATTAATCCAACTGAGTCAAGATGGCTTGCAGGTGCTATTTACAGGTCTGGTGGAAATAATAAATGTGGTCCTGAGTACTTGATTTGACCACCAATGAACTTCTTTTGTGATTTTAGGCGTCGACTGATAGGTTTTGATCCCAAGTTCCAAACAGTACACTTCCCTGTTCCCCCCGGAACATATCCAGCTTTGTTCAATGTGGCCGTGGGATTGATACAGTTATCGTGCAGGGTCGGCTGTAGGTATATGAAAATACTCAACACACCCAAAGGACGCTAGTTAATCCAATGGATTCTTTGATTTTTTAGACTTACGGACTGTGTGGGTC